>JAQFVV010006313.1:1902321-2277201 GCA_028023455.1 Epiperipatus broadwayi | reverse complement strand
TGATTTGAAATGATGAAAGTGTATGTGCCATTACATACAGAAATTTACATTTATTAAATATTGAAAGAAAAGGAAGGATTAAATCTGTAAATTATTTTTTTGTACAATTTTATGTTAAAAGAGGAAATGTGTTGAATCAGATATATATTTTATCAACAATTTTGTTTTGTAAATTATTGTTTGTCACTTTGGGAGCTTAATCTAATTTTGAAATTGTCTTATCTTAAGATCCAAGAAGCTCAAGAAATTTGAAATGTTACCTAGGGGTAAAAAGGAAAAGGGATTAAGGTCTGTTTTTTAAACAAAAGTGTCTGGAAAAGTTAAAACTTTTCAAAGTTGAAAAATAATTTAGTTGAGAAAATAAATTAGAGATCTAATTAAAATGAATTTGTCAAAAATAGCAAGTAGCGCTATCTCTGATTGGTTAAGTTAGCTAAAAATTGGATATCACTTCCAATGCTGAATTATTATTATGGTGATTATGATTCAGATTATTAAACTATTAAATTGAATGTTAGAAAATATAGGCTAATTTAGCTGAAAGAGATATATGTATGTCCCATCTTTTGCGGACCATCTGGGGAAGCTGCCACATCATATAGGAAGAAAGATATTTGTCCTAAAATAATATTCTACACCTTTCAACTGACCAGAGAAATAAAATGTTTTTAATAGAAGGAAGAAAGCATTCACCTGCATTCGATAAAAGATGAATTAATCTACCAATTATTAATCATCAAGTCCAATTAATTGTTCCAACAACTGATTTTAAACTCAAGAAAAATTTATAAATGTGAAAACAACCATATGTATTTTCATCCACTAAAAGAATCATGTGACAAGGAAGAAAAGAAAAATTAATATAATGATTTCCAAATTGTCCACTAAAGCAAATAGCCTCCAATAGAGTCATCATCATCAAATAGTTATACCTCAAGAAGAGATTGTTCCCATGTGAAACGGAAATGGTAGCTGCCCAGAAATATAGACATTATACAGACAAGTTTGAACCCTTGTTTTGCCACAAACAAAAAGATCAGTGATAATATGACTTTTTATATCTATTTTCTTTATGATATCAAGAATCTTAATAAGCATTTTAGCAATACAAAATTAGTATATTTTATTTAAGAACTTTCAAAACTATTGAATCGATTAAAAGAAAACAAGAATGTCTTACTAATAATAACTTTGAGCTTCATGTAAATGATCTTGAATGTATCAAAATTATTTGTTTATTATTTTACAGTTATGAAAAATATTAATGTGTAAAACAATTTTTTTTATGAGTATTATGATTTTAGTTTTAACTAATATATTATTATTATTTGGTTTTTAAATAATATTTTGTTATTATGGGATAAAACACGCACATACATAATAATATTTTTATGTGTTATTATAGTGCGAAAGTGAATGTGAAGTAAGTAGCATTAGAATATTAGATTATTTTGTTTCAAGTTAAAGTACATATTTTCAGAGGTAGAAGAGAGGGGGAGAAAATGAACACAAACTTTTATTTCTAAAACTTGCTCTTTCAATTCTATTAACATTTTTTTAACATTCTATTACATGTTAGATTTATAAAAGTATGTGTGCTAATGAAAATGGATATTTTTTTCTTGAAATACTTTTCTCATGGGTGAAAATCATGGTCAATGTGACATCAACTTAATACAATACATTTGAGGAAAGGGGAAGAACTTGAAATTAATCTGAAGGATTGTTATATAATCAATTATTATTATTATTACTGTTCATGTCAATTTCTATGTTTATCTAGAGAATTTTCATGCATATGTATTAGAAATCGTAATGTCGTATTAGTTTGTTTTATTGCTTGAAGGCATATATATGTTCGATTAAGTGTAGCCAGTCTTGGTTAAAGTAGCATTGATTATTCATCTATGTCAATGGTTGAATATTAGTTATTTAGGTCTAAGTAAGTATGCTAGAATATAAGCTTATTGTTTATTGCATTTCTTTATAAAATTTTAGTTTATGTTTAGGCTTAGTCCTGGAGGCTGTGAGTTGAAACCACTTGTCATTATCGTTATTATTATCATCATCATCGTCAGTCATCAACGTTTTAATTAATGAGCTGTTTAACTGTTTAAGAATGCATAAATAATATGTGGATTTTATAATATTATAGTGATTTCTTCGTATTATTATTACCATTTCATGCAGTCATCTTTGCTAAAGGATGAGGTGAGTTGCCATCCTAAATTAGGTTTATATCTAATCTGGGCTCAGTGAAACTTGTAAAGACAATGAAACGCATTTTGTTATGCTAAAGATCTGAGAGAATGATTTATGTCGTAATATACTCCACTTTGGTTTATAGATGGCTTACTTTTACACTAAATATTAGTGCGTATAGCGATATAGGCTCAAAAGACAAGAAATCTCCCATTTTTATTAGAAAATAAAGTACCAGAAGGGATTCAAACCCGGTACATGTGAAGAAGGTTATTAGATATAACATGCAGCCTAGATTCAGATAATCTAGTGAGCGGCCCTGCTGAACCATATTCACTTGGTATTTGTTTAAACATGCACTTAGCATCAAACCGAGAAATGAAAGTGGAGAAGATCTGCTGCCTGTATACGCTACAGGTTATGTTTTGTTGAATTACTAGTGTACTCACCTCTACGTGATTTCCTTATACCTGAGTTATAATATTAGTTGTTAATAATTTTGCTTATAATTATTGATAATTAGGATATCTTGAGAAATCAACGTTATTTTAAATATTATTATCTTATATATATATTGTAGACAACTCAGATGTGGTAATAGTTATTTGAATATATATATATATATATATATATATATATATATATATATATATATATATATATATATATATATATATATATATATATATATATATATATATATGTATATTGATTAAGTCATATTAGGCATTAATGCACAGAGTAGGGTGATGTGACCGTTGGATGCAGTCTTATAAAAATGGAGACTCATGCATGTTTTGGTATAATCTTAATTGACAGACTTCTCATTTGACTTGTGTTGCTGGGCTATTTATTTTTTGATGTAATTAATTTACGTATTTTTTTTGCAAGCAGATGATCATTCCTGCTTCATAGAAACTGATTATTCAAGCATTTTTAGATATGGTCCTGACAAGGTGGGACATATTTATCTTTTATATAATTGATTTATACTATGTTAATTGTCACTGTTTTTGATATTACTAGCATGGCATGTAAATCTTTCTTGCCTGATAATGATGTTTGTTACCAGTCATATAAGCCGACATTTTTTTTATTTCATATGACACACTGATACAATGAAATTCTCTGGGTATCCTCACCAAGGTGTATATTTCCTCTTATTCACCATCAGATTAATTTTAGCTATGTATAACCTAGTACCATATTCAACATTTCTTAAATGTGTACTTTGAGCTAGAAGTAGCTTTAATTATGAAGTAATTAAGTTAAATCACTGTAGAACATGCACTTTTTAAGTTATTGATAAGTGTTGAACATATAGCTGCTTTATTTTATACAAGCTTGTGATAATAATGTTGTTTAATCTCTAATACATTATAAACTTATAAGCAAACACAACTGAATCCTATAGGTGTAAATCTAGGGCTATAAATATAGTCACACATGAACCTTTTTTTGCTGTTATGTTTTTTTAATTGTTACATATATATATATATATATATATATATATATATATATATATATATATATATATATATATATATATATATATATATATATATATATATATATATATATATACACTTACCTCTCACATTTGAATCTTGTTTACCACAATTATTCATCTTTAGTTTTTAAGAATCTTATATATGTCCCTGGCCTCAGCATGATAAAAGAAAAGGCATATATGCAAACATCAGCAATTGTTGTGATGTGAAAATTACTTTAATCACATAGATAATGACGTTCAACTTTGTATTGTCTGTGGTAATGTTTATAAGGATGTTGCACACATGAATATGAGTTAGTGATCATTGATTCATTCATAGAATCTTTTGTTTGCTATATATATATCATATCATTACACACACACACAGAATATATATAATAAATTAAGTTTGATGTCTGTATTTGTTCCACAATATATGTAATATTGAAATCAATATATACACAAAAAAAGGAAATTTCACATAAATTATATTATCTTTAGAAGTACTTTCAAATATATATATATATATATATATTGTAGTCTTTATCAACTATATAACCTTGTATAATCAAAATGAGACAACTTTCACAATACCCATAGCTCAATTCAGATTTCCCACAATTCTGTTATTTTAACATTTGATGACAGCTGATTCATTAACATTTGATGATTTCTTGGAATCAACATCGACTATTTTATTTTATGTTTGTTGTGGCAACATTCAATTTGAATAATTTTCATATTTTTGTAATCAAATTAAAATCCATATTGACAAAATTTATTATGATCAAATATAAAGGATGACTAAGATTTATTTACATCTCTTCCTAATTGATTTTCTTTTTAAATTCTATTCTATAAAAACATATCCTCTTTTATTCTCTTCTCGAATGTTGTAAACCACATTTACATATCAATTTATATATAATACAATTTTGATTAAAATTTGAATTTTGAATTTTAGAATTATTAAATAATCTATTTATTTTATTTGTTGAGAAAAAAGCAATATGACACAAACCATTGCTCATCTGATATAAATGACATTAAAATCCATTTCATTTTGATATTATTTTTATTTTTAATTTTATTACATTGTTGATTCCTTTTAAATTTTTTAAGAATTTTAGTAATATGATTTTTATAATAACCAATTTTCAACAAATCCTTAACAAATAAATATACATGTTTTATTTTATCACTCAAATATTTGCATAATTTTTCATTTTGAAATAAGAATGATTTTAATTCAGACAACTTATGACTTATAGGTACATGTGATTCGTATAGAATAAAACTTCTAGTTTCAATTGATTTAATTAACATAAAATAATCCAAATTGTAATCATTACCTGTAACTTGAATATCCAATAATTTTATGGAATTGCACCCACTTTATATTCTTAATCTGATTTAATTCATTAAATAAATTGATTATTAAATCTTGTTTTTCACAAATAAAAACATCCCATATATATATATATATATATATATATATATATATATATATATATATATATATATATATATATATATATATATATATATATATATATATATATATATATATATATATATATATATATATATATGATATACTTTAATTTCTTGATATTTCAATCGCTTTAAAATTTTATAATATTCATTATTAAAATTAACATATTTTTATCAATAAACAGCAATATTTTATAATAAAATTTATAATATCAGACTTTATATTTTTTTGAAACAAGAGCATTATGAATAATATTAATTGACTATATTCAATCTATAGATCCATACATTTCATTTATATCGAAAGTACAAACTGTGTCATGTAACTAAATTTATATTCTTAATCTTATCCACAATAAATCTTGTCAATGTGGATTTAAATTTGATTATAAAAATATAAAAACTATTCAAATTGAACGTTGCCACAATAAATGTAAAATAAAAGTGGCTATGTTGATTTCAGGAAATCATCAAATGTTAATGAATTAGCAGTCATCAAATGTTAAAATACCAGAATTGTGTGAAATCTGAATTGAACTATGGGTATTGTGAAAGGTTGTCTCATTTTGATTATCCAATATTATATAGTTGATAAAAACTACAAGATGTATAATCGAAAGTACTTTTAAAGATAATATAATTTATGTGAATTTTACTGTATATATATATATGTGTGTGTGTGTGTGCGTGTAATATAAATAAAATGTCTGTTAATTAAAACAAAATTGTAATTATAATAAAAATAATAATTTTAATGGTAACAAACTATTATAAACAATCCTTAAATCTGCAGAAGTATTTTCAGTTAATTTCTTAAACCTGCCTCAACTGCCATAAATTAAAAAACAAAACAAAAAACAAAGCAGAAGCAAACATCATCAATTCAAATTCCACGAATCTCGTATTTTAATGTTAGCAGCTTGTCTATTTATTAAATGCATTTTATTCCTATTTATAAAAATTGCCTCCTTAATTTTTCTTTTATTATGGTTTCTCTCTTCATGAAGAATTTTCACATTTTCAAAATCAAATTGAAATTTATATTTACATGTTTTTTCATGATCAAAGAAAACTGAAGAAGATATTAAATCACCATTATTTTTACTTTTAACATGCTTATATAACTATTCATGCTCCCTCAATCTCTTCTCAATACTGCACCTAGGTTCATCTATATATGATAGCATACAATCACAAAAAATTGATATATGACATTACTTTTCTGCTTGGCAGGGATGACATCTTTAGAACATTGACTAATTTATTAATATTGTTTGGCATGTAGAATGAAACATTAAAGACATTCTTATATATATCCTTAAAAAACTTCACTTGTGGATTTGAAATAAATGGAATAGATATCTATTGTTTACTATTAATCTTCATTTCCTTTAAATCATCATAACTTTCTTTAAATTGACATAATGTATTGCTTATTTGTTTCATTTTATAACCAACATCAAGCAATTCCTTCACAAATATCTCAATATTTTTCAGTTTATCACTTTGGTACCAATATAATTTTTCATTCTGAAACAAAAAAGATCTAAAACTTGCCATCTTATGCATCATTGGTAATTTTGATTTACAATTTATATATTCTCTTTTTTGCAGTGGCTTAATTATTAATTTATAATTTAATATACTGCTATCTCTTGTAATAATTAAATCTAAATATTTAATATTTTTGTCCTATTCCTTTCCAATAGACCATTTCAAACTGTTTAACATATTTAATTCCTCTACAAAAAAAATTATAGTATTAGTATTTCCACAAACAAAAACATCATACACATATCTTTTGTAAATTTTAATATCTCCAAAAATACACATATTTAAAATACTATTCTCATATGTAGATAAAACAAAATTGCAAACTTGTGCAACTACAGCTAGACCCATAGGCCAATTTTTAGACATTTTATAATATGGACCTTCAAAAGATGCAACAATGTTATCATTAAAATATGTGAAAGAATCACAATAAACTTTATCATATATTTACAAATACTTTTACTTTTTAATGTAGGTTCAATTATTTTTATGGAATTCATTCTGTCAATAGATTTATACATTTCTGTTTACATCCAATGAAGCAATAAGTTTTTTCTCATCAATTACCAAATTTTTTAATACTATTTATAAAGTCAAACGATGATGCAATGGTATTTTTCTTCAAATCCTAAAAATCTTGTAAAAGCTTACCAATATATTTAGAAGTCTGATACATGAATGAACCACCAAAATCTATCATAACTCACAAAGGATTACCTTCTTTATGTAATTTTATGTTTGGAAAAATAATAATAATAAAAAGTAATAATGTATACTATATGATATACCCTTCTTGTGCTGTATGTCCTCATATTTTTGCAAACATAAAATTACATAAAGAAGGTAATCCTTTGCGAGATATGATAGATTTTAATGGTTTATTCATGTATCAGATTTCTAAATATATTGGTAAACTTTTACAAGATTTTTTAGGATTTGGGGATAATACTATTGCTTCATCGTTTGACTTTGTAAATAGTATTAAAAATTTGGTGATTCATGAGAATGATGTTATTCTTTCATTGGAAGTAACAGAAATGCATGGATCTATTGACAGATTGAACATTACATTAAAAAAATGAATGGAAAAAGAAAGGGTTATAAATATTAATTTGACTATGCATTATTTAATTAAAGTAGATAAAAAATGAAGAAGGAATGCACAAATTGTATGTGTTTGATTATTGCGTTGTGTAAAAATTAAAATTAGCTTATCAAATGGTTTTGTAAATTTAATCGGCATATAAACACTCAACAAAATACTCTTTTGAAACTAAAAATAATCTATAATAGATAATATATTTTGAATATTATGATGAAAAATATATCAGTTTACATATACATTGTTATAATTTAAATACCTCTCCATAAATATTTAAACAAAATACAGTATACAAATTAACAATATTATCTATAATATAATTAATTAAATTTGTATAATATTAAATAGTGGTTTAAGTGATTTTCAAGTGTTTTTGATTTTTCACTACTAACATTCTCAATAAAAATATATAACTAAATAATAATTTGTTCACTTATTTCTGAAATATTGTATGTAGAATTTTAAATAGTCTTTATGATAACATAAATTTGAAATCTAAGAAAATTTTAAATAATTGAATATTTTATGCATATTGTAGCTTAATATTGCTTTGCCGGTTGTAGTTTTTAATTATTCGTACTTACAATAATCCTAAAAAAGTTGTTTGGTAATGTCGTTATGTTGATAAAATATCATAGGTAAGACACCAGTCTCCAAAAGTAATATAATATAATTGCTATATACATCTCCGTAGGATTTTTTAAAAAAATTAAAATCTTTATGATTAAGTAAATTCTTCAAAAATCGCATTAATTCTATCCCTTTATGTCTTTAGAATTAAACTACTTTTAGAATATTGGATATATTTTATATTGTAGTACTCTAATGTTATTATGTTTTACTCTACAAAAGTGGTGTGCAATATGTGTGTCGTGTAACAATTATTGGAAATAGCAAATTTTATGAAATTAAGTTTTGTATAATGATAGGTTTTTTGGTTTTTTTTTCGGAAAAAAAATTTTTTTTTAAATAGATAAAATCACTTCTAAATAAATTATTTATAAGCATCATAATTTTTTTCTAAGTTTACGGTTCAAAAATGTAATTTCAAATCCTGAGTTCTTCATTTTAAAATATTAGGAAATATATATTTGCATATTAATTAAAACTACTGTCGTTTTATTATGAATATTCTTACGTAATCATACCTATAATTTAAATATAATAAAACCAAATAGTATGTCATCATTTTTTTTTTCAGAGGAAAAGGGTTGCAGGTATAAAAATGAGTATCACAGTGTAAAAATGTTATGCACCATTTCTCTACACAGTAGGCAATGGAAGGTGTGATTCCTCTGTATATACTTGCAGCCAAAATAAAGCAACAATATAATCTTGATTTATAGACTTATTTGGTTATCACTTATTAAAATAGTTATCATAACTGAAAAAAAACTCATATCGTAGATAAAAGATGGGTTATAGAAAATAAGTTAGAATATTAAACACATATTTCTTTATATTTAACTTTATAATTTTTTACAAGTACACATTATATATAATTAAAATTAATCATTTTTCTTAATGAATCGTTTCATGAATAAAATTTTTATTAATGTATGTTATTTTGCTATAATACAAGCTAATTCAGAAATAAAAACTGAAAATATTTTCAATATAAAAGAATTAATATAATCAATTTAATATATTTTGTTGAATATATTAATAATTTTTATTAGTCGTTCATTAGCCTAGAGATTCCAAAAATCTTTACTATAATGAATGACTAATAAAAATTATTAACATACTTTCATTAAGTGATTTATATAAATGTTGTGAGGTTAGCAGATTTGACAATTATCAAATAAACTGTAGTAGTTTGATATATATATATATATAATGAACAATGATAAATATATGTGTAAGAGATTGTAATCTGAGCCAACTGACAAGTGCTGGTTCAGCATGAAATGTGCATCTTGAACTCATAGACCTTTTTCACATGTCTTTGGTCATATGTTTATAATTACATCCTTTCACAAAGTGTTAAAAGCCAATAGAAATCAGCCTCTATCTTACATCAATGTGGTGTAGTGAAAATTACAGTGCACAAATGTCATTCATTATCGTTAAATATGTCTTTGTTTTGGCTGTAATTATAATGTGGCAATTGTCAAGAACTAATCTTATAAAAAATAAATAATTTCACAAAATAATATTTTTTATTTAGGTAATGTACGTTGTTAGAGTTCTAGATATATTAATGTATGTTGTCCAGTTTCTATTTTGAAAAAAATATATTATAGTTACTTTTTTTATATATATTACAATATTTATAAGACTATTAAATGTTCAGTAATGCCAATTCTCACTGAACAGAATTCTAAATTATGGTTGTAAAAAATTTGAAACCAACTTCCATTGTCAAGATTTTATGTAGATTGTCTATTTACAGTCTTAATGACAGGTGGAAATTGTTCTCTTTGTTTTCAATTGCTTTATCTGGAATTTGGTAATCCATGTAATGCATTGGAAGTTTGAATACTAGGTTGATTTGATAATTTATATTGTAATGGTCAGCATATATATGCTTAAATTTATTTTAATTTATATTAATTGGTTCAGGCATCACCTGACATTAATGTGAGGAAATATATGGCACAAATTTTTATTTATATTTATAATAGAACTCAAAATATTTTATTTATTATGGGACAATGATCATCACTACACAACCAATATTTGCAATATCTAACTAGATCACATAGAACATAAGGTATTCTGGATAAAATGGGCAGGAAATAAATATATAGATCAGACAATATTACATATAAAAAAGTTATACTCCTATTTTTCTCCTTTTCTTTTTTTGCATTTCATCATATATTCATGTATATTGCTTATGATAACTTTTCTCATATACATTTTAATGTAAAACAATATTTTTAATAAAACTTCTTTATTTTTCTGACAGTTTCAACTGTTCAACAGTCTTCATCATAGTGTTTTCAAATTTCCACTGCCTTATAAATATATATATATATATATTATAACGATCCAGAGAAAGCACTTAACATAAATCTGCACTACAGGGCGCCATCTAGGCATTTGAACCTAGAAAAATTTATAAAGTAGGCAGATACGTAAGTAAAAAAAAAAAAATTTTTTTTATTTTATAAATTTTGATATCCAGTTAGCTCATTGTCACTAGCTCAGTGGAACAGCAGAGATTTATATTTTATAAATTCTTATCGAAGAATATTTTTTTAAAAAAGAATAAAATAAGCCACTGCCAGTAATTAACATACAAACATTTATTAACGTGCATATATATATAATTTAACATTATTATTTTAGCATATTTACATTTTAAAATTTAATTTACATTTTTAACTTTGATGTTAATTTATATTTTAATTTTTATAAATTTACATTTTAAATATTATAAGTTCGCACAGACGGATTTATAAAATGTGTTTTTAAAATGTTGAGTATAGATCGGTTACATAGATTACACAGTCAAAAACATTTCAAAATAAACATAAACGATCAAAATACAAAATCATTGATAACATCAATTGCATAGGTAATACAAGAAACCCACTGGTATTCATCATAAGATACCACAGTGACACCAATAACTTAAAAGACATCCGAATAAATACATTTTAGATACTCACCGTACGGTATCATTATTTACCGAATGTCTATATATTTTGATCAAATATGAAAACCAAAAACATAATTAACCGATAACGAATCCATGCAACTTCCATACCTAACTTAAATTTAATGCATTTTTATTTAGAGTGTCGAGTATGAATAGACTACATAGATTTGCATTTGAAAGAAAATATTCTATTTTTATTTAACCTTAGGCCAAAAGTTCGCAGTCAAACCTACCCCAATTCATCTGATACATTTATGTATTCAATGTAGCATGAAAATACGACAACACAAAATATTATACTGTCAGGAATGTACATCTGAACAGTAAGTAGAGTTAGAGAAGACATTGTCTCTCTACCAACAGGAATACTACATCTGTTGGTGAGTAGAACAATAAACAAAAAACTCCATAGGAATGGACTGTGGTCCTTCGTCGACTTACAAACCCATCCATAGGCAAACAGAAGGTGTGTGGCATCTATATGCAATCCTACCCATAGTGGATCTCATACTACATTTACTAATTACACCAATATATCCAATCCATTGACCCAATTTAACTATGAAACAAATAACCTAAGATTACCCTCCCCTAATATAAATTTACAAATCTATATAGCCATTCATGCCCAACTTAAGTTTAATATTTATATAGTTTAATTTATAGAAAAACAGAAATCATAATAAAAACTTAAAAGAACAAAAAAAAAAATGGAAATGATTTTACAAAAGAAATACATCAAATAAAATTATACCTAATTAATAAATAATTTAGTTTGGTCAGATAAGAATCTATTTTTTTTTTTTAAATATGGAACAAGTTTAGAAGTAAAGTTCTTATTGTTTAGAAATGTTCATTAATTATATATATTTAAAGCTGAGAGTTCAAAAAGTTCTTACAATTTCAAAATGTTCCTTTTATCCATTGCTTGCCATTTGAACGTGAATTCCCATGCTGTCCTAAAGAGATTGGTATTCTATTGGCCGATTAATTTATTCATCTGGAGGTCTATTGCTTTGGCTGGTCCTCAATGTAGAAAATGATGTCATTTCTTTTTTTTAACAAAACTGAAAGGATTGAAGAGTGCATCTTTTCAATCCCTTCTCCTTCAACTCCGCACTAACACATATCTTTCCTTTTGTAATCACTCTAATAATTTCCAAACTTTTCCTTTTATATTACCTTTAGGATCCAATGGACATTACATCATCGTTGATGGTGATCCTTCCATTGAGGTCTGATTTCCTGATGGATTTCTCTCATTTGCTATTAGTTTCTATTGTTTTTCTATCTGACCATTGCTTATACATTTAAATGCCCAAAGGCTAGTTCACTTTGACTAATTAAAATAATCATTTCCATTTCTGATTAATTAATGTGTTTTCCCAACCTTTTTGTTGAAAGATTTAGTTTTTTTATTTTTAATAAAGTTTTATTTTAATAATTTTTTTTTATCTGTGTGACTTTATATATATATATATACGAGTTTAAGATGATTTTTTAATTTTCAATTTTTAATTCTTAAAAAAGACATTTTTATTTGTGAACTGTTATTTTTTTCATGTTTAATAATAAAACACAATGTAACGTCGTCTGTACCCGATACAATATATATATATATATTAACAGTAATCTAACAACTGCATTTATATTAAAAATTCTATATATATATATAAAATCTAACTCACATTAATCAAAAGGATGGCTAATTTACATATAAATAAATTCAATCAAATTTTAAAATAAACCTTTAACTAATTATTAGACTATATTCATTGTTGAAACACTTGAACACTTTCGTTTAAGTAATTCATATATGTGTATACCTTTCATGTTTTTAAAGTCAATATTATCCCATTACATATTTGCTGACAATTTTTCATAAAGGAATTTTTTTATTTTTAAAGATAAACTTTTAACAAATCATTATAAAAATAAGGTGAGGCAATTTTTTTCAAATATTACTTTTTTATTTCCACTGCTTTAAAATGCTGCTTCAGTACTTATAAATTCTTAGAAACAAATGTGAGACCTTTTTTAAAGCATTTACTTCCTCTTTAATCAATTGATTAAATAATATAAACATTCTATACATAATAAATATAGTTTATTAGAATCAAATATACAATAAGAGGTCATATAATAGAACTTCCAATGATTAATATTTACAATAGCAGGCTAAACAGTTTTTTTTCAAAACTTATGCAACAAAAGTAGTATAGCTGAAATTCTTTACAATTTATTGCAATTTTTTTTTCTTCTCTGGAATAATATTTTCCCACCAAGAGTTTCCTTAATAGATTTCTTTGCTATATTATATTTTATGAATTTTCTTCTTTGAAATTTGGGGTTTAAACATTTTCGCTCTATTTTGAATAGAGATTGCTTTTAAATAGCTTGGACAGATAGATTCACAAAGGAATTCAGATGGCATTTCAGCAGTCAGCATTTTTTTCTTATTTCTACTCAGTCATCCTTATAATAGATTGATGCAGCTTGAGTAAAACAAAAGTCCAAATTGACTAATTACAAAAACAATTGATTATATATAGATTTTGACTTCTAGTTTTTGATATGTTTCATCTTGTTTTTTATCTTTATTTTTAACATCTTTATGATCTCATTATACTTTAATTACATGAATTTTATCATTATTATTTAATTGATTAAATTTCAAAACTGTAATTATTAAGTTGCTTGAATTTTTTCTTTGATTTTGAATTTCATACCTCAAACAGATGTAAATTTTTTATTAACTCATTTTTAATTTAATTATTTAACATTTGCTTTTTAAACATAAGTTGTTTAAATATTTGAAAACCAGGCACTTTTCACAAACCTGGAACTTAACTGTAAAGAGAGGGGATTTGAACTCAGACTTTCAAGCACCCTTTAACTATCAACACTATCTCATACACATGACCACACACATATAGAAAAGATAAATAATCAACAATATACATATTTCATGCTAAACCAGCACTCATCAGTTGGTCCAGATTATCATCTCCCATACATATATATGATCAGTGCTTTAAGAAAGCACATCTTTACACTTTAATGGACAGGCTTTAATCTACTCTAACCTTTAACTTTTCAGCCATCCATATCATTAAAAATCTAATAATGGAAAACCCAAATCCCATATTGATGCCAGGTTTTCAAATATGTACACAGGAGGCTTGTATCCTGCCTATCCCTCTTCTATGTATTTAAATGGATAAAGTCCTATACATGAGAGGTCAGAGTGACTTGAGGTAAACATGGGTAGGGCAATAATGTTGACATTAACATGGGATTTGAGCTTTATCAGATTTTCAATGATATGGATGGCTGAAAAGTTAACGGTTGGAGTAGATTGAGGCCTGTCCATTAAAGTGTGAAGATGTGTTATCTTAATATAAACTGAGCACTGATTATATATATATATATATATATATATATATATATATATATATATATATATATATATATATATATATATATATATATATATATATGGATGGGAGATGATAATCTCGACCAATTGATGTGTGCTGGTTTAGCACAAAATACAGATATTGTTGATTATTTATCTTTTCTATATGTGTGTGGTCATGTGTATCAGTTGTATGAGATAGTATAAATGTTTTAAGGGTGCTTGAAATTCTGAGTTCAAATTATCTCTATTTGCATAAGTTGTTTGTATATTTAATTGAGTGATTTTTAATACATTCCATGTATTTTTTAATCATTGATAAGAGTGACAATTTAGACCTAGTTAATACCATTACATTATTTAATAATTTAGTTTAAATTTTTAAAATACCTATTATTATGTTTCACATATCTTTATTTAGACCTATGTTACATTTGTCACAAGTTTCACATTAAAGAAAACAATAGGAAAGTTACAAGGTTGACATGTGATTACATTATTGTGTGTCTTGTGAAGAATCTTCAACAAGCATTTTGTACATTGCTAATTTTTTGATATGTTGTTTAAAAAAAACACTTTCCAATGAATAAATGTAGTTACTAACAGTCTATTTCTGGTCGGGTATTATGTTATTAGCTGAAAGTGCCTTTCAACAAGCCAGATTTTTGCTTTTTGTGTGCCTAGGTGGCAGCAAAAAATCTGGTAGTGCAATTTTTTATCTCTGATTCTTAGTTGTTCCTATTTGTTTAATAAATTGTTTAGATGCCACATGGTATTGTAATCACAATTGAAAATGCTCCTTGTGCACCACAATGTATAAAATGCAACGGTGAAGGCTCTTATACTGGGAAAAAAACCTTTTGTAAATCTTTTGAGAATATTTGGGATAATCATATTAGTTTTCCTAAATAATATTATTAATGTGAATCATCTGGTTGTGAGGCCAATACATTCTTAAAGTAAATGATAATCAGTTTCTTTTTCCTTGTGCTATAATGAGAAAGTATCATCAATGTTATATACCTTTCTGAATTTCTATAAGTGTGCTGTGATTGATGCATTAAAGTTGGATTTGAGATGTTTATATCAAGAAAAGTTTTGTGTTTGCTAAATGTTTTTTGGTTTGATTAGTCTATATGTCTTCCAGTATTTCATTTTTGATTGTGGTATTATTAGTTTTATATTCTCATTTTCTTTGAATGAATTTAATAAGTTAAACCATATATTTGTTAATGGAGATGTTGTATCAGTTGGGTATACTTTTAGTAAGTTTTGGAATAGTGAATATATGATTGATAGTAATGATAGTAGATTTAAGTTTTTCTGTACATGATATACTTGTAATAAGTGTAATCCTAGATCATTTTCATCTGGTGGAAGTTGCAGTTGTTGTATTGAGATGGCTATAGTTTTTGTGGCCCACAAAAGTTTTCTACAAATTGTGTATATATTTGAAATAAACTGCATTGTGAATTTTATTATGGGTTGGTCTTGTGATTATTAACTGAGTGAAAATAAATGTTTTGAGTATATTGATAGATATGTTTTTCCAAAGATAAAAAAAGCTGGTTTGCTTTATTGCTTTGGTTTTTATTGCAAGCTTATTTTTATTGCTGCAAGACTCAAATAGAAAAGAAAATCAAGAAAGTTGGAGGGTTTATCCTCAAATAACTGATTGTGTTCTCTTCTTGTTTTTGCTATCCATGCACAATATTTTTCCATATTGAAATGGGGATTGCATTTATTTGAATATCTTTTTAGTATATCGAACAAAAGTGGGATATGCTTTTTGTTATGATGAAAACTATGATGTCATCCATAGAGGTAATGTTGGATACTTTAGTATTTATAGTTGGGGAAAATATCCCTTGAATATTTCTTTCTAATGCTAATATTAAAGCATTTATATATGATGTAAATATAAGTGTACTGAGTGGGGAGCATTGTGGGATTGACTGATATGGAATGAAAGTTACTGATATCTTGCCATTGAGTGTGATATGTTATTCTCTACACAAAAGAAGATTTGCAACTAGATAGATAATTGATGTTAGTGTTTTTGTTCCTGCTAATGTTTTTATAATATTTTTGGTACAGTATCAAATGTAGCAGATATATACCTAATTGTACTTCTATTAGTTTGGTTTTTTTTTCCATGTTTTGCATTGTTTCTATTACTGCTTGGAATAGAAGTGCAGCTTCCATCATTGATCTTCACTTTCTTGTGAACTGGGTTTGTGAAATATGAGATAAAAGATGGGGCTCTTTATTCCAAAATCTTTGGAATTTTGCCTTTTCATACTCAACATAGGTTTTAGAATTTTTACTTAGACTTCCATAAATTCATAGCTACATCACTTATATAGTTTGTGGCTAGGGTAATGTTTTCATTATTTTATGAAATATAAGATGTGAATAGTTCAAAAAATTTATTCAAAGAATCTAGTGGTTTTCATGTGGAAATCTTTGGAAGATTTTCACCTTCATTAAATTGCATAGTATTATTTGGTGTATTATTTATTATTTAATAATGCATTCTCTTGTTAAAATCTATTGGCAGGATCTATATAGGGCTGACTTTTTTCTCTATATCTATTGTGACTAATAATATTGTCTAATATCCTGAAATCAAGATGTTTCTCCATTTGAATATACATTTTTGGTCCATTTATTTCATGATTTAAAATTAATGCATGCATGTTCTCTTTTAAAATTTCTGTTCTTTCTATAATATCTCCTATTCTGTCCATCTTAAATTTTACATTTTGAGTGTTCATGTTATCTTGTATCACTTGATTATATTTTTTAACATAGCATCTATTTTGTATTTCTTGTACCATTTTTTGTTGTATTAATAAATGTTATTTTCATTTCTATATTCTGAGACAGTACTTGTAATTCCTTTATCACTACTTTAGATATCTCCTGCATTTCTTCTCTTTGGTTATTTCATCTTTTTTGAAATATAATCATTTCATTTTCAAATTCTTGGGATTTGCCTCTTGCATTTCTTCCAGAATTTTGTCTGTCACATCTTTATTTTTTGATTTTATCATTTCTTCTTTAACCTATATATGGTTTTCTTCAACATTTCTTTTTATTTGATCATTCTGTCCATCAATTGTTAGGATTAGTTGTTTCATCTTATTCTGTCTTTTTACTTTTGCTGTAATTTTTCAATCTTTGATCAAAATTTTTTCCTTCATTAATTTTATCTATTTTTGTCTATTTTCCATTTTCAATCCATCTGTTAATGTCCAATTTTTACATTTTGATTGATATGATTTTGTCCAATTGTCATTTTGTCTCTCATCTTCTTTTGTACAATTTCATTTTTTTCTTCTTCTTTCATCCAATTTCTACCTTTTCTACAAATATGTTGAACATCTGCATCATATCTAGATATGATGATGTTGCAGCTTTCTTTTCAAAAATTTATTATCTCTTCATTATTTTGTGTTTGTTTCATTTATTTATATAAGTCATTATCCGAATTAGTATGGTCCAAATCAAAACTCTCTATATCATCTTTTTTTCTTTATACTATCTGCCTCACAGCTTTTTTCTAAACCCTTTTCTGCAATCAGCTCCTGATCTTCATTCATTTCATTGCATATAATTAATTCACTTAGAGCTATGAAGATGAGAGCACACCTCTTGAAAGCGCTTGCAGAATAGTATAATTTTATTTTGTTTTAAGTATAAAATAGGTTTGTGTTCAGATGTAATAGCGCCTATATTATTTTAAAAGTACTTTCTTGATCTGTAAATTTTCTTTAATGTGCAATAAACTCATTATTATCAATATATTTATAACTGAATTCACCACCAACTGCACTATATTTTCCCTCAATCCTCTTAAAATATGATAAATACATAAAAGGTTTTAATCTTACTACTACACACCTTTAGTACTCAATTTTACTATGAGAGAGACTTTTACAAAACTTAACACAAGATTACAACTTTATAAAGATAAGACTGACCATCTTATCTTCAACCTACTTTCTAAAAATATAGATAAATCTAAAGTATTTTGATTTGAGAGTGTGAAGTTATTAGTAAGGTTAAAGCCTTATATGTATTGATGTGCTGACCATGTGCTTAATAAGAATTAATGTTTAAAACCTGAGAAGTATTTGAATGTCATTTTCCATTCGCAAGTTTTCTTCAATATTATTAGTTTCTTTAATTACAATATAAAGAAAAAGAAAAATTATTGTCTGGTCAAACCTGCCATTTATCTCAGGTAAATGGAATTTTATAATATTATTTTTAGTTTTCCACATTTGTAATAACAAAAATGTACAAGTCATTGGTATTACTATGCAAAGATCAGCTTATATATGTTTAAATTTATTTTAATTGATTCAGGTGGACCTGACTTTAAACATCAGCAAATCTATGGCACATTATCTTTTGTTTATATATCATAATAGAATTCAAAATATTTTTTTTAATATGTGATGATGATTATTACATAATCTCTATTTGCAATATCTGGTTAAATCATGTAGAACATAAGTTAGTTTTGAAGGAATGGACATGCAATAAATATGCAGACAAGATAATATTATATATAAAGAAGTTAACACAATATTTAAACAAATAATAAATCAATAGTTTGTTTACAAAGTATCATATTTGTCAAATAAACTATAATGGTCTTTTACACTAATCATGCTTACATTATACAATATGTCCTAATAATTCAAGACAAAATTTTATATAATTGATTACTGAAGAATCACATCTTATATTTTTCAATCATTGTATAAATAAATGTAGATAAATAGTAAAACACTTTAATAAATAGATAGATAGAGAGATAGATGAGGGGATAAACAGATAGATAGAATGTCAGATAGATATTTAAATTGACAAATAGATAGAATGACAGATATTTAAATTAGCAGTTAGATAGATAGATAGATAGATAGATAGATAGATAGATAGATAGATAGATAGATAGATAGATAGATAGATAGATAGATAGATAGATAGATAGATAGATAGATAGATAGATAGATAGATAGATAGATAGATAGATAGATAGATAGATAGATAGATAGATAGATAGATAGATAGATAGATAGATAGATAGATAGATAGATAGATAGATAGATAGATAGATAGATAGATAGATAGATAGAAAGATAGATAGATAGATAGATAGATAGATAGATAGATAGATAGATAGATAGATAGATAGATAGATAGATAGATAGATAGATAGATAGATAGATAGATAGATAGATAGATAGATAGATAGATAGATAGATAGATAGATAGATAGATAGATAGATAGATAGATAGAAAGATAGATAGATAGATAGATAGATAGATAGATAGATAGATAGATAGATAGATAGATAGATAGATAGATAGATAGATAGATAGATAGATAGATAGATAGATAGATAGATAGACAGACAGACAGACAGACAGACAGACAGACAGACAGACAGACAGACAGACAGACAGACAGACAGACAGACAGACAGACAGACAGACAGACAGACAGACAGACAGACAGACAGACAGACAGACAGACAGACAGACAGACAGACAGACAGACAGACAGACAGACAGACAGACAGATAGACAGATAGAAAGATAGAAAGATAGAAAGATAGATAGATAGATAGATAGATAGATAGATAGATAGATAGATAGATAGATAGATAGATAGATAGATAGATAGATAGATAGATAGATAGATAGATAGATAGATAGATAGATAGATAGATAGATAGATAGATAGATAGATAGATAGATAGATAGATAGATAGATAGATAGATAGATAGATAGATAGATAGATAGATAGATAGATAGATAGATAGATAGATAGATAGATAGATAGATAGTAAAACATTTTGTTAGATAAATAGATAGATGAATGGGTGTATAGATAGATAAACATAATTTCAGATAGATAGTTAAATTTACATAAAGATGGATGGGCATATAGATAAATAGACAAGTAGATAAGTAGGTACACATAGATAGGCAGGTGATCAGATAGTAGCAGAATACTTGAATGAATAAATGGATATATAGATAGATGTATAATCATATTGATAGTGTAGATGAAATATGTAAAAACACAGAAAGACAGGTAGATAAATTAATAGATATATAGATGTGTATATTGATAGATGGATAGATAGACAAAAAGATAAACAGTTATGTAGACATTTACATGGGTATATGGGTAGACAGATAGACATATGTAAATAAAAGTATTTTTTAAAATCAAACTTTTAATAATTGTTTGATAAAACATACTGAAAATTTTTGAAAATTATTTTCTGTTTTTTTTTTTATGTTTTCATGAGATCAAGTTTGGACAAAACTTTTTATTTTTTCTACTCCCATATCAGAAGGTCAACACCCATATCATTTTTTTTCTGTCCTGTAGCTTAATCCAAATAGTGGGTATGGATATAACCTTCTCAGCTTTCAGGTAATATTTGACCTATTCGTTGTACAAAAATCAACAATAAAAACAAATATTTTTTGTGTAATTATTTTTCACATTAAGTTAGAATTTACTACTTCATTATATTATGTCAAATACTTATTTTACTGTTATACATATTTTATGTTTAATTTATTAATCATATTTTGCCCATCATATTTTTACTTATTCTAAAATAAAATGTTATGAGTTTTTAATAATTCTAAAATTAATTTCCAAGTTTAATATTAGCTATATGGGTCAGAATAATTTTTAGCTACACCATATATTAATAGCCTTAGCAATATCACCAAAGCCTTATAAGAAAAACTATAATAGTAAAAAAATCAAGTCATACTTCACGAAACTGCTTTGGGGATGGGGTTCATTCTAGATAGAGATTTTAAATGGTTTCATGTGTGGCATTTATCGGGAAAACTTGTTTAGAGCCATTACCATGTTCATGATATTATATTTGTAAAACAAACTTATTAAGTTAGGTCATGTAATGATGTATCACTTGATTTCTTTACTATTATAATTTGTGTTTAAAGGCTTTGGTGGTGTTATATTGCTAAGGTTATTAATATATGGTGTAGCTAAAAAATATTCAGACCCATATAGCTAATTAAATTAGATAGCTGGATTTGAAGACATATAGATGTCTGGAAATTTTAGATTTTCTACTTAATAGTTAAGTATTAGATAAATTCTGATCTTGAGTTGGTATTTTGGATCTAGTGTCTGAATATCCTAGAGCCTCAATGACGAAAGCCATTAGCTCAAAGTAGGTTTGAGTTATAAGGATAATTCTAGATAGAGATTTTAAATGCTTTCTTTTGCAACATTTCTCTGAAACGCTTGTTTAGAGCTATTATTACGATCATTATATTATATTTTAATGATATATATGTAAGAAATAATCTGTAGTCATAACCAGGTGGTTGAAACCAAGTCAGATTAAATTTGTAATATAATTCAGATTAAAAACAGGCTTATGACTTATTTTGATAAATAATAATATTCGAATTATCTATTTTAGAGGTAAAAGTAAAACTTAATATGCCACCATATAGGGTTAAGTGGATTTTTGAGCGTCGCTTTCCCTTTCTCTGTTTCTATTTACGGAACTGTTGGAGAGGTATTTGGTCTACAATAGACCTTCTTAAATGATGTTTTAATCTCTCTCTCTCTCTTTCTCTCTCTATATATATATATATATATATCATTTGTTTGACAGGTATAAATAAAAACATTTCACTAAGTTTTCTGAAAAAACAACTTTATATTTATAAATAGCTTTTTATAGAAGTAAATTATCAAGTTTTTTTGTCGAAAAAAAATATTAACTTTGTATGTATAAAGTTTTAACAATTTTATTAAATAATTTCTCATTTATTACAATAAATAAATGTCATCGAGGCATAAAATTATTGATTTTATAATTGATTTCGAATATTTTTGTCAATTATGGAATTTATAAAATAAAAGAATTTATTCTCTCTACGAATAGAAATAAAAAGCAAAATAAAAGCGTTTCTGATTCAAAATAAAAATCTATTTTCCATCATGTTTGTTTTGAAACTTATTAATTGTCCTCTTACTGCTGACATAAAGCCGACTTTTGAAAAATTGAACATGTTTTCTCAATTCTTGCTCTGCCGTTTAATAATGGCTTTGAAATGTAACAAATTTTAAATAATTAAAGATTTTAATATAAAGAAGCGTTGATTCACTATTAGATTCTGCAAAATATCTAAAATTGTTTGATTTCAATGACGTTCTTTCGCAATTTAATTTATTAGCTGGCTTAACGGTTAATGGAGCGAAGTGAGAGCGTAAATTGATTAGCCGCATTTTAATACTGCATACTAACATTTTATTCACTGTTATAAAACAAAAATAGTTAACCCTTTTGGGTTCAAAAATCAATTTAATAAACCGAGCGATAAAATATATTAAATAAAATGCAAAAAAAAAAAAAAACTATTTATTTAATTATGTCCATACAATTTTTACATGATTTATAATTTGTCTCTAAACATATGTACAGTCATGTAAATTATTTTTTGCGAAATAAAATATTTCTATTATATAATTTTATTTTTAAAATTTAATTTTTTACGAGTAATTACTTATTGTAAGTGAACGTAAATCATGTGTGCTAAATTTAGGGAAATAAATAAATTCAACTGAGATTTTTAAAAAAATAATAATAATAATAAATTATCATATTAATATATCTGGCAAGAAAATTTTAGCTAAATGTTTTCATCAGGGAAAATATGGACGCAAGTTAAAATCTATTTGAACATTAAAAATAAATTATAATTATCATAAGACATAAAATATGATTTTTTTTAAGTATAAAAAATATATTTTTTTTTTGTTAAACTATAATATTTTATTGATTTTTTTTTTTTATAATTGTAAATCAGACACTCTGCATAATGTTAGTATATAGATGTTACCATATATACTATATGTACAGCTCATAAACATATTCACAATATATTTTTTGCTTACTTATTTGTGTGGTCATTAACTTATATTTATATACAAAATAAATAGATAAACTTAGATCTGTTCTGTAAATGCAAAATTTAGAAAGATGAAAAATATTAAAAAACCAAACTGGAACTTGATAGTTTTCCTTGAGAAAAAATCCAGTGAATTTCAATTAGAATTTGCACATCATTTTAAATTATTAACAAACTTTACAGATAATTATCTAAAATGTCAATATTAATAAAACAGATATTTAATTAATATCTGCAGCAAAAAAAACATGAATTTACAAATAATAATGTATAAACTAACAAAACAGAAGGCATATGAAATTATTTTCAAGATCTCTAAAAAAGAAGTGAATAATCCAAGTTCTACAATATGATACAAAAAGAGTTATTATTATTATTATTATTATTATTATTATTATTATTATTATTATTATTATTATTATTATTATTATTATTATTATTATTATTATTATTATTATTATTATTATTATTATTATTATTATTATTATTATTATTATTATTATTATTATTATTATTATTATTATTATTATTATTCTTATGTCTCCCAAATTTCTACGATGAATTCATCTCTTTCTGTTTTATCTGATACTGATATAATCTCTGATTCTAGCTCAGTTTCATCTGTTTGTAAGGTCTGTTCTATTGCTATATTGGATCCTGCTAACTGTATCAATTGTTCTGGTCAATGTCAGGGGAAGTTTCATACCTCTTGTCTTAGATTAAGTAAAGTTGATGCTGATATTTTTCATACTATTGGTTCTGGCTTCTATAAATGTATAGAGTGTAATTATATGTCTAAGGTATTTTTGACAGATAATATTGCTGATAATCCTGTTTTAGATAATGAGTTTCAGATAGTTAAGTTAACTAATTGTATGAATAGTAGAATTAATGGAGATAATTGTGTTATAAATTCTATTGTAAATGAATTTGATAAAAATAAAGATTTGTTGCCCTTACATTATCTTTCTAAGATAGATGTTGACTTATCTTCTAATAATGGGAATAATTATATTGCAAACTCTACTGTAATTGAAGTTGACAAAAATAAAATCAATAATGGAAATAATAATGCTGGAAACTCTCCTGTAAATGAATGTGATGAATATAAAACTGTTTTATTTTTAGATGATCTTTCTAATGTTGATGCTGATGTATCCCCTAATAATATTGACTTATTTCCTAATAATATTGACTTATTTCCTAAGATTGGAAATAATAGTGTTGGAAAGTTTGCTATAGATGAGTTTGACAATAATAAAGCTGTTTCATCTTTGGACAATCTTTCTAATGCAGATGTTGATATGGATTTATCCACTAATAATATTGACTTACTTCCTAAGATTGGAAATAATATTGGAAACTTTGCTGTTAATGAATTTGACTCTGCTAATAATGTTAAAAATATAGATAGTTTAATTGACAGTGTTATTCATGATTCTAGCAATTTTTCTTTTGAAATGATTTTATCTCTTCCTATTTCTTTTATATATAATTTAATAATTGAAATGTCTCATCGTTGTAGGAATTCTTCAGTGATCAAAGATAAACTTATTAATACTAATGCTATTGGTACTCAATGCATGTTATCATCTTCCGAATATCCTGATCAAATTTTTAGTTCTATTCCTGGAGATTATTCCTCTTCTGTTGAAGGTGGTAACATTGTATGTTCATCTTCATCCAATTGCCTTGAAGATCTTGGTAAAAATGTTAATACTAATGATATTGGCACTCAATGCATTTTGTCATCTTCTGAATATCCTGATCAAATTTTTAGTTCTTCCATTGCTAGGGATCATTCTTCAGCCTATTGCCCTGAAGATCTTGGTGAAAATATCAAATTGGATGATTGTGTTCCTGAAGTTAATTTAGTTAGTGATGAAATTAATTATAATAATAATAATAATGTATTTATGAATTTGCCTCATTCCAAATTTAAAAGTAGATGTTTTTATAACTCATCCTGGCTTGAGGTAAATTCCATTAGTGATTGCTTTTCTGATTCTGGTTTTTTTTCTCATGGTAAATTTAAATCACCAAATTTTTTTTTTGGGGGGGGAAAGAGATAATGGAGGTTTTCCTGTTACTTTATCTTCTTTAAAGTCTGTGAAATCTAAAAAACTAAATTATCCAGCTGCAGTTTCTAAAGTCATTCCAGCTCATAATTTACAGAGTGCTTCTTTTATGGATAAAAGATATAATGGAGGTCTTCCTGTTAATGTATCTTCCCTAAAGTCTATTAGTCATAAAATTCTTAATTATCCAGATACTGCTCCCAAATTTACTCCAGCTTATAGATCACATTCACTTAACTTTCATTCAAATAGTAACTATCGGATGAATCATTCTGGATACTCTTCTTTATCTTCTAGTAAAAATGACTTTTCTAGAACTAAGAAAATTAATATTTCTGATGGATTTAATAAATCTAATTTTGCTAATGTTTATTCTAAGTCTGTTAGACATAAAATTCTTAATTATCCAGATATTGCTCCCAAATTCATTCCAGCTTATAGTTCACATTCACTTGACTTTCATTCAAATAGTAACTATCGGATAAATCATTCTGGATACTCCTCTTTATCTTCTAATAAAAATGATTTTTCAAGAACTAAAAAAATTAATATATCTGATGGATTTAATAAATCTAATTTTGCTGATGTTTATTCTAATACTAATATAACTTATAATAGATATTTTCTTTCTAATATGCCAGTAAATCTCAGTTCAAAAGATATTACAGTATTTCTTGAAAATAATTTACAAACTAGCATTGTTTGTCATAAAGTTAATATGAATAATTCTAAGTCTTCTTGCTTTTATGTTTCTGTTTCTGCACATAAACATAATGAAATAATATCCCCCAATTTATGGCCTTGCGGTGCTTCCATTTCTTTTTTTTATGGATCTCTGGCTAGTTCTCTAAGGTTTTAAGAGAATTTATTTTGTTTTACTATCTATTTTATTTTATTTTATTTATTTATTTTTATTTATTTATTCTTTCTTTATCACTTTTTTTTTCTCTTTTTGGTTTTATTTGTGTTGTTTCCATTATCTTTGTGGGTAACATGGTAGGCCTTTCTTGTTTTTACATGAATGTCAGAGGTATGAGGACTAAATGTGTTCAAATTAAACAATTTTTTGAAACAGAACATTTTGATCTTATTTTACTTACAGAAACTTGGTTGAATCAACAATTTCCTGATTGTTCTTTTCTTGATGATAGATTCAGTATTTTGCGAACTGACAGATCTATGGATAATATTTCTCGAGGTGGTGGTACTCTGATTGCTCTTCATAAAGATGTTTTTTATAAAGAACTTTCTTTTTCTTCTTCTTTTTGTGAATCTACATGGTGTGAAATTACTTTAAATCACAATTTTAAATTTATTTTAGGTAATGTTTATCTCAAACCCACTTTGTCATTGTTGGAGTTTGATTATTTTTTGACATCACTTGAAGATTTTCTGATTGGCTATGATAATGTTATTATTACTGGGGATTTAAATATTCCAGATTTATATCAGGGTAGAATTGCTACACACTTTTCTGTTTTGTCTTCTAAGGCTTCTAGAATGTTAAAGTTCTGTAAATTTTTAGGACTCAAGCAATATAACCCATTTGTTAATTCCTTTCATCGTACTTTGGATTATATTTTATGTAGTTCAACAGTAGTTAGTAATTTTCAAGTTGTCTCTGTTAATTTTCCTATTGATGCTCATCATCCACCTTTTGAGTTTTATATTAATGTTTGTCACTCAAAGATTAATTTTTCTAATATTTCAAGAAAGGATTATGGGAAGGGTAATTATTCTTGATTTTTGTAGAAACTTTTCTAAAGTTAATTGGAATTTTTTGTATTCTTTTAATGATGTAAATCATTGCTTGGATGAGTTTTTAAAGATTCTTAATGGTTTTATTGATTTGTATATTCCCAATAAGCGACCTTTTTATAAGGGTTTTCCTCGTTGGTTTTCATGCGATCTTATTAAAATTATTAAAAGGAAGTCTTATCATCGTAGACTTTATTTTAAAACACAGAATATCTTTTTTTATAATAATTTTATTAATTTCAGAAGATTGGTGAAGCATGTTTATAAAAGAGATTTGAAGAATTATATTAGAAGAATTGAGGTTAATATTTCATCTAACCCTAAAGAATTTTGGGATTTCATTAAAAAGTCTGGTTTGGGTAGAAAAAAGGTTCAAGCTACTCATGGTTTCACTTTAAGTGCAAATGACTTTTCAAAACATTTTGCTGATGTATATTCATCACATGATGCAATATCTTCAAATATTGCATTATTTTGTAATTCTTCAACTGTTCATTGTATGATTGACCATATTTCTAAGGATGATGTTGTTATGGCTATTAAGCGACTTAAAATTCATTCTAGTTTGGGAAATGATAATATTCCTTCATTTATTTACAAAGGGCTAGCTGAATTTATTGCAGTTCCTCTTGCATTTATTTTTAATTTATCACTGAATTCTTGTGTTTTTCCTAATGTGCTTAAGTGTGCCAAAATGGTCCCAATTTTTAAGAATGGTTCACGTAATTGTCTTAATAACTATAGACCTATTTCTGTTTTACATACTATTGCTAGAATTTTTGAGAGGTGTGTTTATAATAAAATTATTTTAGATGTTAGTAAACTCATTTCTTCTTCACAGCATGGTTTTATACCTAATAGATCCGTAGAAACTAATTTGTTAACAATTTATGATCATATAGCTCATGCAATTGAGGACCAGCAGAGACTTGATGTTGTTTATTTTGATTTATCAAAAGCTTTTGATAAAGTAGACCACAGTATTCTTCTTCGCAAATTATATCAAATGGGTTTTTCTACTAAGCTTGTTTATTGGTTTCAATCCTTTCTTCATGGTCGTACTGCATATATTAAATTTAATAATACTATTTCATCTAAGTTTAAATGTAATTTTGGAGTTCCTCAGGGTAGTATTTTAGCACCTATGCTTTTTAACATTTATATGAATGACCTTAAGGATTGCTTAAAATCTTCTTATCTTTTGTGCTATGCAGATGACTGTAAAATCTTTAGAAGAATCACATCTGTGTTTGATTGCACTCTTCTTCAAAAGGATATAGATAATTTTAGTGCTTGGTGTGATTTAAATAATATGATTGTTAATTTCAGTAAATGTTCCTTAGTCTCGTATTCTAAAAAATCTGAAGTTTTGCATTTTTCTTATTTTATTAATTGTCACAAAATTATTTCTGTTGAATCCCAAAAAGATTTGGGAGTTATATTTTCTAGTAATGGATCCTTTCTTCCTCATTTGGAAATGATTATTGGTAAAGCTTTAAAAATTATAGGTACTATTCTAAGGTTTGGTCATCATTTCAGTGGTGATACAAAATTTAAATTATTTTTATCATTGGTTCTTCCCATCATTGAATATTGTTCAGTCATTTGGAATCCTAGCTCTAAACAGGGATGTAACTTATTACAATCAGTGAGTAATAAGTTTTTTAAATATGTTTCTTTGGGAAATAAAACTGTTGTTCATCTTTCTTCTAGAAGACAATATAGAGATCTTAAATATCTTTATAAACTTGTTAATAAAATAGTTCTTTTATCTGACACAATTTCTACTGTTGTAATTAGATCTCATGTGCATGATACTCGGTCTGCTTCTGTTTGTTACATTAAAACTTGTCATTCCAATGTTCTTAGATTTTCTCCTTTATTTAGACTGCCATATTTATATAATCAGATTTGTAGTAATAATAATTACTTCAATTTAGATTATAATCAATTTTGTTATGTTATTAAATTTAAATGTCATATTTGATTGGTTTAACTTGATTTTGTTTATATATATATGTTAAATTGTTTTATTATTATTATTATTTTGTTACGCGCTTTATATTTATCCCTTTTATTTATTTGTTATTATTAATGTTTTAATAATAATTGTTTATATGCTGATATTTAATTTTACTTTAGATTTTTAAATGTGTTAATTATCTTTTATTGAAATATGGCACATAATTATATTAATAATTTGTCATTTAAACTCATTTATGTATTTATATATTTGTTATGGTGCAATACTGTAATTGGCTTTATGCTGTAGTTTTGTACGGTAAATAAATGAATTGAATTGAATTGAATTATTATTATTATTATTATTATTATTATTATTATTATTATTATTATTATTATTATTATTATTATTATTATTATTATTATTATTATTATTATTATTATTATTATTATTATTATTATTATTATTATTATTATTATTATTATTATTATTATTATTATTATTATTATTATTATTATTATTATTATTATTATTATTATTATTATTATTATTATTATTATTATTATTATTATTATTATTATTATTATTATTATTATTATGTTTCAAAGCAAAACTTTATTGAGTCTAAAAAGTTACAGAGTCATATATTGATTTTTTACAAATGAAAAACAAATTACAACTTTCAGTATATAAGTCTTTATCTTTTCTGCATACTTTTTTTTCTTCTTGTTTTTAAATTTGGTCTTCTATTTAGTTCAGTTTATGCTTGCATTTTTTTTTTAAAGTTGGAAAAAATGCTGATGTTGAAAATGTCATCATCTATCTTATTGGTCTTTATATTTCATAGACTGGATCTCTGTTTCAAGTGTGACCATGTGGCTGCAAATATATCTGGTTGAGCTAGGATGCTGTCTCTTTTTCTTAACAGTTCTAGTTTTATTGAATATGTTGCTGGGTGGCGTCGAGGGTTATTGGCAAGTGCAAAAGTGCATCTGGTGCACCAGTAGGCATAAAGGCTGTATGTTGCTGCACGAATAGCAGGGTTGTTGCCTTTTTTAAATGTATTTATTATTTCATCAATTGAAATGATAGCCTTTCTGTATGTGGTAAACATTGTGCGACGTATTGTTTCTAGGGCACTGCAGGAATGAAGAAAATGATCTTGTGTCTCTTCTTCTCTATGACATAGCCCGCACATGGGGTCTATATTTGTATAGAATCTACGAAATCTAAGGAAATGGGTTGTGGGTAGAGCATTGAGATTAAGCTTAAGTAGAAAATCGAATAATTTTGGTTCTAATGACCATTTTCTGAATTGTTGCAGTAGTTGCCTGTTGTCTATTCCAAGAACTGATGGATGTAGATTGGGTGTCTGGTTTGGATGTAGTATATTGTAAATGTCCCAGTATGTATACTTGTTGTCATTATTGAGTGATATTTTGTTGTATATTGGCTTGAGTTCTTCAATCAGTGTGGATAGATATCCATATGAAGGGGGTGGTCTGTCTGTGGGTATTATACTGATTACACACTCCAGGTCTGGAAATCTTTTTATGGTTGCTGTTATTAGATTTACTGATTTCTGTGTGTAAAAAACATTGATTGTATGGAGTCCAAGTCCATTGCTATGTGGTGGTCTGCTCAGATTTTTTAAAGAGATTGCCACTGTCTTTCTCTTCCATATTAGTTTGTTACAGATTGATGAGATTTTAGATATGAATGTTTTTGCAAATTTGATTATAGGTGTATAGTATGTAATTTTTGTAGTTATAAGTTGATTAAATAGTGCTACCTTTGCATATATTGACAGGTATGACTTTTCAAGTGAGGCTGTGATTTTTTCAGCATCAGATTTTTAATTTATTTTGAATTTTTTGCCTCATTCCATTGGTTCCAAGGTAGAATGGGAAACCAAGGAAAGCAGATGGTTTACCATTAAACATCTCTGTACAGTGCTTGCCTGTGTATATTGACCATGCAGCAGTTTTATTTGTGTTAATTTTTAAATTAAAATTTGAGGTATAATTCTTGATTATCTCTTGTAATATGGGGAGGTTCTTTTTAGAGGGGAGGAAAACGGTTACATCGTCCATATAGGCTATGCATGATATATTTAAAGCAGTGTTTGGAATTTGAATGCCTTTTATTTTTTTCTGTATCTCTATTAATAGAGGATTTATATATATTGTAAAGAGCAAGGCACTTAGGGGGGATCCTTGTGGGATGGATTGACTCGGTCTGAAGGCTGGTGATTTTTTTCCATTCAATGTGATGTGAATTTCACGGCTGAGTAGCAGATTGGCTATTATATATAGTAGGGATGGAGGTGTTGTTGTTTTTTTCAGCACGTCTAATAATTTGGCTATAGGCACTGAGTCAAAAGCTGCCTCAATGTCTAGTTGAACTATAATTGGTGCATATTTCTTTCTTTTTTTTTACTACTTCGATAATTGTTTTGTACATTAAGGCACCCTGGCCAATGGATGATCCTTTTTTGGCATATTGTGCTGATGATAACACAGGGAGTATGTGTTGTTCTATTTTTTCCTTTATCACTCTTTCAAGAATTTTTATTCCTAAAGGTCCCATTGAAATTGGTCGTAGATTAGATAAAGATGATATTGCTGTTGGTTTTTTGTTAAATGGAACCATTGCAATTGGGTATAGACTTTGTATGTTGTAAATTTTTTGGGATATGTAATTGGCTAGATCGCACAGGTATTTTGCTGTGAAGTGACTAAGATGTTTGAACACAAATTTGGGAATTCCTTGTGGTCCTGGGTGACATGTGTTTGTTATTGTTGCAAGTTGAAATACAATGTCAGTTGTTGTTATTGGTGTGTCTGTTTCAGGGTCTCCAAATATGTCTTCATTTGGTATGTACACTCTCTGTTTTTGCAGTTTTTTTTTAAAGTGTTGATATATTGGGTTTATCATGTTATGTCCAGCTGTTATAGAGCCATCTATTTCAAGTGCCATAGGCACTCTGACTGTGGATGGGTATCCCAATGCCCACCGTATGTATGCTCTGGTCCAAGTATGTTGTTGTGTAAGGCATATTTTTTTCTTTTTTATTGCTACATATTGCTTTAGTGTATTGCATGTATTGTTGTACATTTCTGTAAGTTTTTTAATTTGTGTTTGATTATCTGTAGTTGGTCTGGAAATGGTTATTCTTTTATGTAGTTCATCTGCCAATGCTAATAATCTGGTGGGGGGTGTTGAGTTGCAGGTAATATGATTGATGTTGAAAGAAAGTATATTGGTGAATGCTATATACTTTTGTACTGGATCGAGTGACATGTTTTGAAGTTTTTGGAGCATTATATATGTTTCTGAATATAAGAATTCAGTTGTTTGTGCTGGAAGAAGTATTCGCATAGTCTTTTGGAGGGCTATTGTTGTATTCTGTATTTTTGTTAGGTCGAGGGTGATGAACTGAGCAGCATGATCTGAGATTATAGATGGACAGAGTTCAAGATTAAAATAATGATGTAACATTGGTGAGTAGAAACACAAATCAATAAGTGACTTATATCTATTGTTATTAAAAGATATTGAGTTTGATGGGAGAAAACCCTCAGCACTCATAAGTGGGATTGTTATTTGATGGATCCATTTGGTGACAAAAGTTTGGTAGGTCATGTTGAAATCTCCCAGGAGTATTATGGGATTTGGTGTTGCTGTAAGCATTGAATTTATTGTTGCTATTATTCTGGAGATGATGACAGGGCCTGGTGGTATATATACAAATACTAGGTTAAGTGTGATATTTTTATGATGGAGTGTTAATATGATAAGATTAGAGTCAATATATATAATTTTAAAAGAATCGAAAGGGCAGTTGTGGGAAATAATTATGCCTGTGCCACCTGATGGTGATGATGATTGCCTTGAGCAGGCACAAAAACCTTGGCTGACTAAATATTTTGATGGATCAATTTGAGAGCTGCTGTATATTTTTGTTTCCAAAAGCCCCAGTATGTGTGGTTGTGTTGTATGTAACCATTTTTTGAGATCAAAAAGTTTTTTGGTGGCATTTAAGCCTCTAATGTTGAGAGATCCAATTTTTATCTTCATGTTTTAAATAATTTTTTAACAGGGTATTGATTTTTATTTTATTTTTAATACTAAATGTTTGTTTATATTGCAGTAGATGGATGCTGATACATATTTAAGACATTGTTGGGTTTATTATCAGTTTTTCTTTCATTTAATATTGCTTCAGACTCTATACAGGCAATTTGTGATGAAACCGAACAGGTGTCCATTTGTTGTTGGCTTACATCCATTTCTATTTCATCATTTTCTAAATTGTATATGTCTGATGAGTTGTGCTTTTGGTCTGTTTTTTTTTGCCTTTTTGGATTCATGGTTTTTTGGTGGTCGACCTGGCTTTCTTTTTCCCTCTGGTGTATTCTCTTGAATAGGTGGAAGAGGGGCTTCTATTGCATCCATTATGTTTGATGCAGTTTTGTTTATAATTGTAGTTTTTTTTATTATTGGTATCTTTATATTATCTGGATTTATATTTTCATTATATAACTGTGTGTGTTTACTTTCTGTTTGTTGATTTTTACTTGGTACACATTTTGTTTTATTGAGATGCTGATCCTGTGATGTAATTGCTGTATTTTGTGTTGTGGTTTCTTGAGAATTATTTTCGTTTGAATCTTGGATTTCTGTGTTAGTTTTTGTGTTATTATTTTTTTGGTTGGTCTTTGGGATAGGCAATTCTGATCCATTATTATTTTTGTTTGTGGGTGTTTGAACCTGTTTTTTTCCGGTTTCTATTATTGGGTTGCCAATGGATGTAGTGTTATTATAAATTTTATTTTCATCACTGGGTTGTTCTGGGGAGAGGATTTTAGTTTGTTCACAGTGATTGCTTTTTGTGTTATCGCACTGAGTTGCTAGGTGTCCTCTCTGTCCACAGCCAAAACAATGTGGCTTTAGACCTCTTATGTGAAGAGAGAGTGTCGCTTCTTGATCTGTAATCTGTGTTGGAATCGTTGAGGCGTCTACGTTTTTATGTAGTTTTATTTTAAATTCAAAACGATTACTACATATCGGTATAGGTGTGTCTTTTAAATATATAGGCTGTAGGGCAATTACTTTTCCAAACGGGTTTATCATTTTTTGAAAATCTTGTACGTTGTATTTAAGATAAGTATTTTTAAGCACTCCAGTAATTATATTTTTCCGGTTTTCATCTATAATTACGAGTGCGTAATTATCAAGTGCTAAAATAGTGGATTGAAAACGTTCTTTTTGCTGCTGAGTATAAAAATCAATGGTTATATATCGAGAATTTGGATGGTCAGCGATACAAGAGATTGTTTCCCATAGTGCATTTTGCGTGATTGCTTCATATAATAAAGCTTTTGGGAAACGATATAATGAGCATTGATTATCGGTTACTGCGAGTACTAACGAAGTTGGTGAAAAAAACCTGCGAAATGTTTCAAATAACGTACGAGGCACCGTATTACTGAAACGGTCCGTCACATTTTCAAGCGTTTCTTTTGTCCAGATTGCGGCTGGGGGTTGATTTTCCTCTCGAGTGTTTAGATCAAGATTTTTTATATCATTTGTGTTTGTTCTACGGAAGCGCGGTATTTGAGTTGGTGCTGTAGTATTGCTATTACTTTTAAGTACTTTTGCATACGAAATAGGCGATGTTGAAACTAACGATGTTGTTAATTTCGTATTGGTGCTTAATTCGCTCACGCTTGACTGGGCAGTAGCCATGATTTATTCTGACTCAAGTCAGTATTTTTTTATTTTAAAAAAAAAAGATATTAAAACACACCGATATTTTTCAAAAAACACTATTAATCTATTATATAATTCGATTTTTCCTGTATTATGTTTGTTTTGCGAATAACAAGTTGGAACAAAAGTAAAAAATAAATACTTACATCGGAGAACTTAAGGATTGCTTCTTACCTCAGCAGAGATTTGCTGCGGGATTATTATTATTATTATTATTATTATTATTATTATTATTATTATTATTATTATTATTATTATTATTATTATTATTATTATTATTATTATTATTATTATTATTATTATTATTATTATTATTATTATTATTATTATTATTATTATTATTATTATTATTATTATTATTATTATTATTATTATTATTATTATTATTATTGTTATTATTATTATTATTATGTTTCAAAAGGCCTTTATTGTCTCAAAAGAATACAGTAATGGTTACATAGATTATGTGCTACAAGTTTACCAGTTACAACCAGGTTACAATTGTTATTACAATAATCAAGATAACGTCTTTATAATATATTGTCATAATTGAATGTTACAGATTTGTTCATTATAAAATAAAGTGTTCAGAATATTATAGACAGTTGCATTTCAATCGTTATTAGGCGCACAGATGTTACTGAAGCTATTACTGGATAGGGATGGGCTCTGTCCTTTTGCTTTACTTCCTGTTTTATTATTTATTTATTTTTGTTTTTCCCTTGTTGGTACTCCATATTACTTAGTCATTATTTCCTTGATTATGTTACAACCTTGCTCTGTGTTTAAGCAGAGACCAGGTAGCTGCATAGATGTCTGGACTTGTTATCAATTTGTCCCGGATTTGTATTTGCCTTAACTTGTGTTCAAAAGTAGATGGATGTCGCCTTGTGTTATTTCCCATTAGGAATGTACATCTTGTGCACCATAGTGAATATAGAACAAAAGTTGCTGCCCTAATCAGTGGTATTGTTTTACTTTGGAAAGCCATCATTACTTGTTCCATTGTGGTTTTATTTTTCCTATACGTGTTGCAAAGTATAATTCTTACTTCTTCCAGACCTTTGCAGTGATACAGTAAGTGCTGGACAGTTTCTTCATTCTGATGGCATAAGCCGCATAAAGGATCCATGTCTCTATGTAGTCTTCTATGTACCAGAAAGTATGTGGTTGGGAGGGCATCTAAGTTTATTTTAAGGATAAAATTGAAAAATTTTGGTTCTAACTCCCATTTCTTGAATTTTTTAATTAATACTTTATTGTTTATTTTTAATAGTGGTAATATTTGATTGTTGGTGGTATGGTTCTGCATTAGTTCATAGATTTCCCAATATTTATATTTTTCTGTCCATTGGTTGGGGATTTTTCCTATTGCATTGCAGTGGTATATTGCCGATTGAATGAGTGAATCTTTTGGGGGTGGTCGATCAGTAGGTGTTATTTTAATTAGATGTTTTAATTTTGTAAATTGATTAATTAAGGCAATTGTTGTATTTTTTTGTTTTTGCATGTGGAAAATGTTGAGGCTGTGTAGGCCAAGGCCATTTTTTATTAGTGGTCGGCTAAGATTTGTAATTGATATGGCCACTGTTTTCCTGGCCCACATAAGTTTACAACATATTGTAACGATCCGGAGAAAATGACTTAACGTAAACTGCACTACGGGGCGCCATCTAGGCATTTGAACCTAGAAAAATTTATAAAGTAGGCAGATACGTAAGTCAAAAAAAAAATATTTTTTTTTTTTTTTTTTAAATTTTGATTCCGGTCGTTAGCCCATGTCACTAGCTCAGTGGAATAGCAGAGATTTAATAAGATAATCTAAGAGTATATATAAAAAAAGGAATAAAATAAGCCACTGCCAGTAATTCACATACAAACATTTATTTATGCACATATATATAAGGTTTAAAATTACTTTAGTGATTTACATTTAATTTAACATTTAACATTATTTTTTTTTTACTTTGATTTTACTTTAATTTACATTGCATTACTATTATATTATAAATTTACATTTTTAATCAAGTTCGCACAGATGGGATTATATTAACCTGTTTAATATGTTGCTATAGATCGGTTACATAGATTTCAACGGTCAAAAACATTTCAAAGTAAACATAAACGATCAAAATACAAAGTTATTGATTACTGACAATTGCAGAGGGAAATATAAGAAACCCTCTAGTATTCATCGTAAGATACCTGCATCGTCACCAATAACTTAAAAGACATCCGAATAAATACCTTTTAGATACTCACCGTAAGGTATCAGTATTTGTCGAATGTCTATATATTTTGATCAAATATGAAAACGCAAACATATTTAACCGATAGCCAATCTATGCAAGCGTCTATAAACAACTTAAATTTAATAGTTTTATAGGATCGAGCCTGAATATACTATATAGATTTGCATTCGAAAATAAAATATTCTATCCCTATTTAACCTTAGGCTAAAATTCGCCGTCAAACTGGCATCAATCCATCTGATACATCGATGTATTCAATGTAATACGAAATACGGCAGCACCAAAAGAATTAAGAAAAGACATTGACTCTCAATCAGATAGGAATATTACATCTATCTAACGAGAAGAACAATAAAAAAAAAACTCCATAGAAAGGAACTGCGTTCTCCGTCTTATAATTCCTTCCATAGGCAAACGGGTGAGTGCGGCGTATACATAAACGATTCTGCCTGTGGCGAATCTCCGATTACATCTACTAACTACATCAATATATCCAATCCATTGACCCAATCTAACAACGACATAAATAACCTAAGATTACCCTCCCCTAATATAACTTTACAAATCTATACAGCCATTCACGCCCGACTTAAGTTTAACATTTTTATAATTAATTTAACGGAAAACAACAATCATAATAAAACTTAAAGAACAAAAAATAAATAAATGGAAATGATTTTACAAAATAAATAAGAAAAAAAATACATCAAATAACATTATTAATTTAGTTTGGTCAGATAGGAAACTAATGCAATTATTTTAAATACGAAAAGTTTTTAACTTAATGTTCATAAATTTTAAAGTTCTTACGGTTATTGAAATAGTTCATCCTATTATATTCCTGGCCGTTTAAACGTGAATTCCCACGTCGTCCGAAGATTAGTATCCGGTTGATTTATTTATTTATCCTTTGGAGATTTTGTTTTTCGGGTAGTTGGTCCTCATTGTATACACGATGGCCCATTTTTTTCTCTTTCTTAGCAGAACTGAAGGGATTGAAGCTGTGCGTCTTTTTCAATCCCCCCAGCGCTAACACCTAGCTGTTACATCGTCAATAATCAATCAATTTCCAGTCACTCACTCACTAACTAATAATTTCCAAACTTGTCCTTTTTATATTAATGTGAAGGATTGAATTTACATTACGTCATCGATGAGATGATCCTTTCGCTGCGGTCCGATTCCATAGGGATTTCTTCTTATTTGCTAACAGTTTCTATTGTTTTCCTATCTGACTAGTGTTTTTACATTTAAATGCTGAAGGCTGGTTTACATTTAACTAATTAACAATCATTTCCATTTCTAATTAATTACCCTGTTTTCCAAATCAAAAATATATTTAAAGACAGATTTAGAGATATAATTTTATCTCCAAATCTTTTTAAAATTTAGTTTTAAAAATACCTTTTTCTTTAATAAAAATTTTATTTTAATAATTTTTATTATCTGTGCGACTTAATATATAAGAGTTTAAGACGATATTTTAATTTCAATTTTTAATTTTTAAAGAAAGTTTTTAAATGCGAACTTTTTATTTTAACTTGTTTAATAATTATATATAAAAAAACAATGTAACGAACGTCTGTGCTCGTTACATATCAGTAAAGTTACTTAAAAAAAAATGATCAAAAAAAAAAATATTTTACTTAGGGTTAGTAATTACGGTATTAACAAAATTTACAAACATTCGGTTAATAATTTTACAAAAAACTCTATACAAAAAGAAAAAGAAAATGTTGACCATCGCCTACCTAAGGACCATTTACGTTTACACCCCTCCCCCCGAGAATTCTATTTTATTTTATCCATTTGATTTTTACTTACGGCATGACAAACAAATTATTTAACTTATTTAGGAAGGTTGCATTGAGATAAATATGTTCCAAGATAATGGATTTATACGTGTATATTTGCAGCACAATTATAACTACCACCAACTTATTTATGACTGATTGAAATGCATAAATAGGATTACACTGACGTAAATTCCCAACGGTACTCATCGTAAGGTACCACATTTCGATCATAAACTTCCGTGGCTGTGCGCCTATACACGTTAACGCATAAATATATATTAACAAAAAAAAAACATATCCAATGCAACCTTTTGATTTTCTTTTTAATTTACAAAAATTAGTTTTAAAATTATTTATACTTTCTTTTATTTAATATATATGCGCAATTTCTTCCTGGCAGTGCTTTTATAAAATTTAAAAATATCCGACTTATGTAAGCAGATAAAACATTTATTTCATTTTGACAAAATTTGCTCAGGGTATTTGTGGTTTATTAAAGAGATCGGCCCAGTTGGTTGCGCCATTGTAACGATCCGGAGAAAACGACTTAACGTAAACTGCACTACGGGGCGCCATCTAGGCATTTGAACCTAGAAAAATTTATAAAGTAGGCAGATACGTGAGTCAAAAAAAAAATATATTTTTTTTTTTTTTAAATTTTGATTCCGGTCGTTAGCCCATGTCACTAGCTCAGTGGAATAGCAGAGATTTAATAAGATAATCTAAGAGTATATATAAAAAAAGGAATAAAATAAGCCACTGCCAGTAATTCACATACAAACATTTATTTATGCACATATATATAAGGTTTAAAATTACTTTAGTGATTTACATTTAATTTAACATTTAACATTATTTTTTTTTTACTTTGATTTTACTTTAATTTACATTGCATTACTATTATATTATAAATTTACATTTTTAATCAAGTTCGCACAGATGGGATTATATTAACCTGTTTAATATGTTGCTATAGATCGGTTACATAGATTTCAACGGTCAAAAACATTTCAAAGTAAACATAAACGATCAAAATACAAAGTTATTGATTACTGACAATTGCAGAGGGAAATATAAGAAACCCTCTAGTATTCATCGTAAGATACCTGCATCGTCACCAATAACTTAAAAGACATCCGAATAAATACCTTTTAGATACTCACCGTAAGGTATCAGTATTTGTCGAATGTCTATATATTTTGATCAAATATGAAAACGCAAACATATTTAACCGATAGCCAATCTATGCAAGCGTCTATAAACAACTTAAATTTAATAGTTTTATAGGATCGAGCCTGAATATACTATATAGATTTGCATTCGAAAATAAAATATTCTATCCCTATTTAACCTTAGGCTAAAATTCGCAGTCAAACTGGCATCAATCCATCTGATACATCGATGTATTCAATGTAATACGAAATACGGCAGCACCAAAAGAATTAAGAAAAGACATTGACTCTCAATCAGATAGGAATATTACATCTATCTAACGAGAAGAACAATAAAAAAAAAACTCCATAGAAAGGAACTGCGTTCTCCGTCTTATAATTCCTTCCATAGGCAAACGGGTGAGTGCGGCGTATACATAAACGATTCTGCCCGTGGCGAATCTCCGATTACATCTACTAACTACATCAATATATCCAATCCATTGACCCAATCTAACAACGACATAAATAACCTAAGATTACCCTCCCCTAATATAACTTTACAAATCTATACAGCCATTCACGCCCGACTTAAGTTTAACATTTTTATAATTAATTTAACGGAAAACAACAATCATAATAAAACTTAAAGAACAAAAAATAAATAAATGGAAATGATTTTACAAAATAAATAAGAAAAAAAATACATCAAATAACATTATTAATTTAGTTTGGTCAGATAGGAAACTAATGCAATTATTTTAAATACGAAAAGTTTTTAACTTAATGTTCATAAATTTTAAAGTTCTTACGGTTATTGAAATAGTTCATCCTATTATATTCCTGGCCGTTTAAACGTGAATTCCCACGTCGTCCGAAGATTAGTATCCGGTTGATTTATTTATTTATCCTTTGGAGATTTTGTTTTTCGGGTAGTTGGTCCTCATTGTATAAACGATGGCCCATTTTTTTCTCTTTCTTAGCAGAACTGAAGGGATTGAAGCTGTGCGTCTTTTTCAATCCCCCCAGCGCTAACACCTAGCTGTTACATCGTCAATAATCAATCAATTTCCAGTCACTAGTCACTAACCAAGCTTTCCAAAACCTGTCCTTTTTATATTAATGTCAAGGATTGAATTAACATTGCGTCATGGAGTGATGATTCTTTCGCTGAGGTCCGATTCCATAGGGATTTCTTCTTATTTGCTAACAGTTTTTATTGTTTTCCTACCTGACTAGTGTTTTTACATTTCAATGCCGAAGGCTGGTTTACATTTTAACTAATTAACAATCATTTCCATTTCTAATTAATTACCCTGTTTTCCAAATCAAAAATATATTTAAAGACAGATTTAGAGATATAATTTTATCTCCAAATCTTTTTAAAATTTAGTTTTAAAAATACCTTTTTCTTTAATAAAAATTTTATTTTAATAATTTTTATTATCTGTGCGACTTAATATATAAGAGTTTAAGACGATATTTTAATTTCAATTTTTAATTTTTAAAGAAAGTTTTTAAATGCGAACTTTTTATTTTAACTTGTTTAATAATTATATATAAAAAAACAATGTAACGAACGTCTGTGCTCGTTACAATATGGAGTTAATTTTCTGGATGAAACCTTTAGAAAAAACAATTACTGGCATGTAGTATGTTATTCTAGTCATGATTAGCCTGTTGATTAGTTGTGTCTTTGCATATATTGATAGATATGCTTTAGACAATGAATTTGCTATTTTTTCAACATCTTCTTTGAGTTTGTTTTGTATGTGACAGTGCATTCTTGTGGTGCCCATATAAAATGGAAAACCCAGAAAGGGATTTGGTTTTCCCTGAAATACGGACTCACATGGTTTTCCTGAGAATATATGCCAAGATGCAGATTTTGCTGGATTTATCTTCAGTCCATAATTGGCTGAATATTCTTCCACTATCTTGTTCAACTGCGGTATCTGCTTTTTAGAAGTTAGAAACACCGTGACATCATCCATATATGCCAAACATGCTATTTTTTGTGTTGATCCTGGTATCTGTATGCCTTCAAAGGATTGATTTATTTTTTTAATTAAGGGGTTAATATAAAAAATAAAGAGTAGGGTACTTAAAGGTGAACCCTGTGATAGTGACTGGGTGGGGTAGAAAGAGGGAGAATTTCTACCATTAAGTGTTATGTGTAGCTCCCGGTTTATTAATAGGTTTGCTATTATATATAGCATGGATCTGGGGATGTCCGTGGTTTCGAGAATCTCTAGCAATATAGATATGTTGACAGTGTCAAAGGCAGATGCTATATCCAGTTGTATGACCAGAGGGCTATATTTTTTTTATTTCTTACACTTACCATTATGGTTTTGAAAAGTAGAGCTGCTTTTGTAGTTGAAGATTTTTTCTTAGCAAACTGAGTGTCAGAGATGGAAGGCATCAAAAATGGCTCTATTTTTTCTTTTATTACCTTTTCCAGTATCTTCATTGGAAGCTGTCCCATGGATATAGGTCTTATGTCTTCAAGTGCAGGAATTTTTTTATTCTTTTTATTGTAAGGTACTATTGCTATGGGGTACACTCCCTGTACACTCCTAATTTCTTGAGCTAGATGGTTTGCCAGATTACAAAGATATTTTGAAGTGAATTGGCTAAGGTGTTTTAAGACAAAAAGTGGTATTCCTGGGCTTCCAGGGTGACATTTATTATTCATTTCATTCATTTTTTTAATGAAATCATCTGCCATGAATAAATTTTCATTTTTTGGTGGTCCAAATATGTGTGCTGTCCACTGTATTGGTGGTGCTGATCGCAGTTTGTCTCTAAAATGTTCAAACATTGGCATTATTATATTTTGGCCAGCAAATATTCCTCTTTGGGTTTGTATGGCCATTGGTACTTTAATTTCAGGTGCACTTCCTAGGGCCCATTTTATGTATTTACGTGACCATGTGTGTTGGTGGGTGATGCATAATTTGGTTTTTTTAATTTTTAGATACTCTTTTAGGGACTGACAAGCCTTATTATATTCTTGTGTTAAGTTTCTTATATAATTTTGGGTGTGATGTGTAGGCATGATTGCTGTAAGTTTTTCATGTATTTTATCAGCATATTCTAGTAGCTTGGATGGTGATGGTCTATTCATTACTATGTGGTTTATATTAAATGACAAAATATTGATAAAAGCTTGGTATTGTTGTATAGGGTCTAGTTTTATTTGTCTTAGTTTTTCTAGCATTATATAGGTTTCAGAAAAGATAAATTCTGGGGTTGACTTGGGAAGAAGGATTCTGATTGTTTTTGTTAGTGGTGAAATGTTAGTTTGCATTTGGTTTAGGTTAATAGTTATTATTTGTGCAGAGTGATCAGAGAAGCCCGATGGTATGAGGTTTATTTTTATTAAGTGATGTAGAGTTGGTGAATAAAAGCATAAGTCTATCAGTGATTTAAACCGACCATTATGGAATGAGACAGCATCCTGAGGAAGAAAACCTTGTCCACTCATTAGTGGAACTTGTATTTTGTGGAGACATTTTTTAGTAAATTCCAGATACGATATATTGAAGTCAGCAACCAAGATGGTGGGATCTGCTGTGGTGGCTAATCTTGAATTTATTGACATGATTATTGTTTCAATTCTTTGTTTATTTATTGGCATATATACAAAAATTACATTGATTGTCATTATTTTGTGACTGAATGTAGTGATTAGGAGATTTGAATCAATGTAAGTGATTTTGAAAGTTTGGAATGGACAATGATTTGCAATTATTAGGGCAGATCCTGCTGATGGTGATGTTGCATTTCTGGAACCTGCATAGAATCCTTCAGTACCAAAGTATTTGGATGGGTCTACTTGTGACCCTGCATAGATTTTGGTTTCTAGTAGACCTGTAAGGTGTGGTTTGATTTGTTGTATCCAGTGTTTTACTTTGTATATTTTTTGGGTTGAATTTAAACTCCTGATATTGATTGCAGCAATTTTTATTTTTATTCTGATTATTTATATATATATATATATATTATATATATATATTTTCTTTGGTAATTTTCCTTTGATCAGTAAGTGGGCTTTTTATTGTTTTGAATTTTGTTGAGTGTCTAATTCAATTATGTTATTTTTAGTGGTAATGTGGCTTTGATCAGTTAGTATTTTTTACTAGTTTTTGTATTGGGTTGTGCTTCTGATTCATCTTCATAGTCTTGATTAGTATCTTCATCAGAGGTTTCAGTAGTCTGATATGTATGCTCAGAGTTGGTGATTACATCTTCTTCTGATCTTACTTTAATTTTTTTATATTTTTTTTTGGTGACCGGCCTGGCTTTCTTTTTTGCTCTTTTTCTATTACTATGTTTTGTGGTATATCTAGTGTTATTTTTTCTAAGATTTCTGTGGCTGTATTATTTCTAATTGTTGGTTTTAGTGGTAAGTTGAAATAATTGTTGATGTTTTCATTTTTGTGTGTAGAATCATCTTCTTCCATCTGAGATTCTACATCTGTGATATTTTCATATTCCTTTATTTGTTCTTCACTGTTTATTTGCAGATCCTTATTTGTTTGATCTTTTATTTTACTTTGGGTGCTTTTCAGTTTTATATTTTCTCTTGTGATTATATTTTGATTTTCAATTTTTTCTTGTGATTGATTACTATTGATGAGTGTTGTTGTGCTGTTTTTCCACTCTTCATTCTTATTAATCTTTTCCATTGTCAAGTTTAATGGTTCGTTCTTATCTTGTATTGTTAAGATACTTTGTTTTTCCTGATTTTCTTATTGTTGAAGACTTGTATGTATCTTGCTGCTTTCTGCATTATTTATTATTTGGTTTTGAGTTGCTTGGTTTTGTTCTGGGATTTCCTTTGTTTGCTGGTCACTCCTGTGGTCTTTCCTTGTGTGGCAGTCTCCTGCCAGATGACCTCTTTCTCCACATGCATAGCACTTTGGCCTGAGTCCTTTTATTTGAAGTGTGAGGACTGCTTCTTGATCAATAATCTGGTTGGGGATTTCTTCAGGTTTGATGTTTTCTTTTAGTTTGATTTTGAAATAGAAGCTGTTAGTATGTATAGGGATTGGAGTATCGTTACAGTAGATAGGCTTGATATAGATTGCCTGACCATAAGGGTGAATTAGTTTGGTAAAATCTTGTATGCTATATCCAAAATATGTATTTTTCAAAATGCCTGTGTAGTAGTTTTGTATATTTTTGTCAACCACCACTAAAGCATAATTTTCTAATGTCTGGACTTTTATTTGAAATGCTTCGCATTGATTTTTGTTGTAAAATTCTATAGCTAAATATCTGGAGTTGGGATGTTCTCCAATAGTCATGATGCTATCCCATAATACTTGTGTTGTTAATTCCTTAAATAGGAGTTCTCTTGGGAATTTATAGAGGGATAAATTTTTGTCTGTAACTGCTAGTATTAACGACTTGTCAAAAAAAAATGTTTAAACTATTAAATAATTTTGGGGGTATGGTATTATTAAATCTAGAATTAATATCTTTTATTTCTTCATTCGTCCAGTTGATCATTGATGGTTCTAGCTCTAATTCATCACCGATATATTTATATATCGTTTATGTCGGTTTGATTTACTTTTCTAAATCTAGATTGACTTAAATTGGTATTTTGTTTATTATCTTGGTGTTGTATATTAGATTTTGTAGCATTTGCGTAGGTTTTTTGATTCAATATTATATTTTCCATTGGGTTGAGCTATTTGACGCGTCAATTTTAAATCTTGACGCCATGTTTATCTTTTGATGTTGATTAAATATAATTTAAAAAAACGATGAATTTCTTACCTTTTTTTATTTTAAAAGCACTTCAAAAACATTTACGATTGTTATCTAGATTGAGGAAACTTTTTACTTTAAAGATTTAGTTGAATTCCTTTTGTCTTCCAAAACTTTTAGGTAACAACGTTAATCGGGTTGTTCCATTTTTTAGACAGCAGGACCTGTTGTTGTTGTTGTTGTTGTTGTTATTATTATTATTATTATTATTATTATTATTATTATTATTATTATTATTATTATTATTATTATTATTATTATTATTATTATTATTATTATTACTACTACTACTACTACTACTACTACTACTACTACTACTACTACTAATAATAATAATAATAATAATAATAATAATAATAATAATAATAATAATAATTTAATTGCAAATTGACAAGAAAATCTACAGAAAAAAATAAGTCATAGTAATATAAAAACAAATATTAATTTTTAAAGTATTATGAATTGTGTGAAAAAATTCTACAAATAATTATATAGAAATAAAGAAGAAAAAATGAAATAATCCCTAGAATTTGACCATATTCTGAATTGTCAAACATTTTAAATAAAGAAGTGAAATATGCAATTAAATCCATGAATAAAGAAAATACTCCAGAAGGTAATGAAATTGTTATTGATATCTTTAAAAAAGCAATTGAAGAAATAAAAAAAAACATTGTTGGCCATTGAAAAAATACAGTACTGACATTGATATTTTGTAAAGTTAAAAAAGAAGCTATTAAAATTTTAGACATATAATTGTTTTATTAGTTTTATACAAAATTTTTGACAAGATAATTACAATCCATCTATGCAAATTTTGGATCCAAACTTATAAAACAAAACAAAAAGCAAGCTGTGTTTAAAAATAGTTTTATAATAGTACATCATATCTATGTATTGTGAAAAATTGCAATTCACACTATTCTATGAATATGTAGATTACAAAAGAATAAGGAAATAATGTAAACTCTATCATTACAACATCTTAGTTTTCAACTATTTAAATAAAAAATGTGAGATATGTTCTTAAATCTGGAAAGATGGGTAAATGTCTAGGAAACAGAATGTTAGTGATATTTTAAAAGAGGTAGAAAAAAACATTGAGAAACTGCTAGTAAATCTATATGTCAAATATATTAATGGTAAAGATATAGCAAGTGATTAAAATATATATGAAATAAGTGCATAAGTAATCTATTTGATTATATATATATATATATGATAAACAAAACAAGTTATAATTTTCGTAACTTGATCTTAGCTTGCATTTTATGATCACTAGATGGAGCTTTACCAATAGCTCCTAACAAGCTTTTGTTTACATAAATGCTGAGAGAGATAGAATTCAATATCTCTTTTATTGTCTCCAACCTTTAGACCATGGTTTCGAGCTAGTTGGCTCACGTCAGGAAAGGGTAGGAAGACCAGAAACTAGATCTAAATACTAACTCTACAATCAGCATTTATGAAACATGTTTCTATCAGTTTGAAAGCTTGAATTTTTCAGATATGGAAATATCTTCAAATATAGCCAAACAAACTAGACAGCTATAATATGGGTCTGAAATCAGTTCAATTTCACCATATAGTAAAAGTTTCTGCAATATATATCATTGCAAAAACCTTCAAAGGTACATTTATGATAAACAAAACAAATTATAAATTTTCGGGCATTTATTCACAAAAGATAATCATATATTTTATCTAAACACTTTTATTCATGTTTAGCATGCTTTTGATATATTAGATATCATATTCATTGCTTATTTATTTTTTAGTGTTCATAATTAGTAAGTATAATTGATAGTTTTATTCATTATTTAAATTCATTTAAATTTGTTTTATTATTCAGAAATATTTAAATATATCATAACCATTTCTATATAAATGCCTCAACATTTAAAATCACTAATGTAATATAAATTGTAATAAGTGTTTAATAAATACATGTAAGTGTGCACACACATGTAGATCCCATAATACAAAAAAAATTCAATTATTAATATATAAGCAATAAATATTATTTTATTTTGATCAAACATAAATAATTAAATGTTAAATGCATACAATAAGTGCTCACATATATGGGTATTCTAATATAAAATAATATTTCAATTATTATTTTTTAATTTTTCTTAACTTATAGAGTGAATTATTTCACAATTTAATTATAGAAATACATTAACTCATTTAAAAATCTGCATTTTTACAAATTAAAACAAAACACATTTGGTATTTTTCTAACACTATGAATGACATAATTAAATTCTAAGAAAGTACATTTATTCTATGAAGACTTTAAGCTATTGAGAAGCTTTTTATTTTCAACTGTCTAATTTATTTCATTAATTTAAAAATTCTTTGCTATCAAAAATGATAGGAAAGCTTTTTTCTTCATTGAAGTAAATAAATGTGGATGACATAAATTTTTTGTTTGCTTTTAATTTTAAATTCAAACAATATTCACAATATATATATTACATTTTCTTAATCTGTTCTTCCAAGCATATAGAACTAAATTTGAAGTTGAGTAGAGTGGCTTTTTATTGTATCATAATTCAATCTTGACTAATGGTTGAGCGTAGCAAATGTCTTTTCTTTTTGAAGCTCTATATTTTCTACATTTTTTAATTAATTAATTTGTATTTACTATTTATAAATATGTGATGGAATTTAAAAAAACAAGATGATTATAGTAATTTTCATCTTGATTATAATAATTTTATTAACAATGTTTTGTTTTTGTAATTTACAATAAAACTATATTGTTAAAAAAAAAAACTTTATTGTAATGTCTAAACATATTTTTTTCTTTTTTGTTTACATTAACAATTTTTTTTTTTTTTTCAAAAAATCAGAACTAAAATAATAAAAATTTTTATAGCAGAGACTTTTTCATATAATTTTAAATTATATTCAATATAAAAAATACCAAAAAATATTATTTAGTCAATATTCATTCCATTCCAGATTTTATTTCAAATAATTATATGTAAATTTTATCTATACTAATTTCTAATTTTCCTTTTAAATTATGTTCATTATGTTGCATGCCATAAAACCAATCCATTTCAATTTACAACAAAATGAGGTAATAATAAAAGATAAACCACTCATTTTTTGTAAAAATTGTTGTCTTATACCTATCGCAACAGTTGTTTTTGTTTTGTTTTTTTAACATTTTAAATGAAGATTATATATATATTGTATTTGATCAAGAACTGGTGTTTTATGTTTTTCTTACCTTACTCCATAGTTGATATGAATAATATGTATATAAATTGTAAGATAGGCTATTCACCCTGAGAATTAGGGTAATAGATCTAGAATATGAGATAACCTGTAATTGAATGTTGGGTGTATCATTCAATATGGGTCTTGCAGAGCATCTTTCTAAGAAAGTGATGCTTAAAGGTTTGGCATTTTATAAAATACTCTTACTTTGGCTAAGCTTGGCTGACCCTGGTGGATATGGTTACACAAATAGGATGATTAGGAAATATAACTGATAACTGTTAATTAAATCACCATTTTAACCATAATGATTAGTGAAATTAGTTATTTTGATTTGCCTTATCTGCATGTTGAGTTACCAGGTTTGAACTTAGTAATGATGGGTAAGAAAGTTCCCATTATAGTAATAAATAGTGCACAACATGTATGGACCTGAAAATAAAGGATAGCTGTTGCAATAAATATGAAAATTAAATGAGTGGTGACAATAATAAATGGTACACAATATTTTGAATATAAAAATAAAAGATAACTTATGCAATAAATAAAAAGAAATTTAAATGAGTAAATGCAAGAAAGTAGAATGTAAACAATGTAATGCAAGATAGTAGAATGTAAACAATGTATGGATATAGTTAGAAATATTGTTTATTTAAGATATATACCATTATGGTATATATAAAGTAAGTACACTGATAATAAAAACAAATTGGAGTGAGAAAATATTATCATAAAGACAATGTAATAAATACATTAGGCAGTTAAAATAAAAAGAAAAAAAGGACAGGTAAAAGATTTTCAATATCAATAGGTAGAGGATTTTGAAAAAAGGATGTATAGAGAGTGCAGAAGGGGAATGATGTGGTATAGTGACATGGTGATATGGAAGAGAAGGTCTCATGTACTGTTTTAATGTACTGTTTTAATAAAACTAGATCTAAAATAATAATAAAGAATATTATAGATTTAGAAATAAAGGTAGACTATAACAATCAATTTAAAAGAAAGAAATCAAACTGTTAAAATTCATTATAAATGATTAACACAGCTAATATATAAAAAAAAAACATTTTGAATACATCAAATGTTAATAAGAGCTTGGGTAGCAGCAGTAGTAGTAGAAGTAGTAGTAATAGTAGTAGTAGTAGTAGTAGTAGCAGTAGTAGTAGTAGTAGTAGTAGTAGTAGTAGTAGTAGTAGTAATAATAATAATAATAATAATAATAATAATAATAATAATAATAATAATAATAATAATAATAATAATAATAATAATAATAATAATAATAATAATAATAATAATAATAATAATAATAATAATAATAATAATAATAATAATAATAATAATAATAATAATAATAATAATAATAATAATAATAATAATAATAATAATAATAATAATAATAATAATAATAATAATAATAATAATGAAATCAAGTGGAGCAGATGTGGCTCAATCTTATCTTTAATAATTTTCTCAATGTGTTTGATGTCTAATGGGTTCATAGAGATAGACTGACAGTTGTCAAATGTGGTTATTGAAGCTGATTATTTTGTTGAAAGGCCTTATTGTGATTTTATAAAAGTTCTTAATGTTGAAGATTTTTTGTGAGAGACAACATGCAAAGTAACATACCACAATACATCATACTCTTCTGTACATGTTGACTAACTTGCTGCTGAATTGTGAAATCCATATCAAACCCAATGGCAAAAAGTTCATACCCTTCACTTCAATCCAATCAGTCTTTCAATATTTCCCCCTAAATTTTTTACTACTCACATTCTATATCAAACCAGTGGTAGTGAGGATCCAGCAAACATTAACTGGCATCCAAATACCAAACACATCTCATCAGGTAACATGCATCACCTATATAGATGAAATAACTGTCTTTTTCCTGAAAAAAAAATACCTACCATTTTTACACAGGATACTACAAGAATTTGCAGTTATACATAAACTCAATGTCAATCTAAATAGAACTCCTGTTTGGTCTTTTTACAATATTAAACCATGCTTATATATATATGAAGAAAAGCCAACTGCTTTCTGAGTTTTTCCTTTTTTATGAGTGATCACAAACTCAAAGAAAAAACAGAGTGAATCAGTAACACACTCTCAAAGGCACATCTCTCCATACATTCCAAGATCTAGCTATCTAACCAGCTAATCACCACCAAAATCATCTATTACTCTCCCATTATTACATTTTTTTCAAGATTTAACAAACAAAATCTTTTCACTCTGCATAGAGCAAGACAGTGTCCATGTCTTTAAAACATCTTTGTAGACCACCCACTCACAAAGGATTTGGTCTTCATATCATTCATGGTTTTGATCTGCAGATGACCACAAATCAAGTAGTAACCATGCTGAAACACTCTCCAATGCTACAATGCCTTTTTCAAATTACATCAACAGATAACCCCCCCCCCCAACATGAGAAACTATCATCCATCAACAAATGTTGTAAAAATAACACCCTCACAGATACATCTTCAAACTATGTATTAGCATTTATACAGGGAAATTTATTCATTAATTCATCCAAATGTGCACATTGACCCTGATCTAACACTGCTTGGAATCAACAATCAACAATTACTCCATAAGCTCAAAAAATGATCTAGATCCATAGTACTTTGAAATTTTGTTAAGATTAAACCTCTATGCCCTACACACTTTATATTTTGTGAGATGCCAGCAGCTATTTACCAATGTTGATCCCTTTCACTCCCTATGCCACAGGCCAAAGAAACACAGCAACATATATTCTATCACCAATCAGCACTGAACCGAATTCATTATAACATGACCAGAACTTATAGGCAACACAACATCAACATTCAGACAATTATTGATTCATAATGCAAAGGCTCTGACCATCAATCCATTTATTTTTGTGTTCTATGTATATTGGTGCACTCATTACCTTGACAACAGATTGAAATTGACAGTTGTTATTGATATTACTATTGTTTTGGAGAAAAATCTTAATCATCATTCTATCACAAAATAAATTAAACGATAAATATTGAAGATGTAGACGAATAATATTTTTTTAAAAAAATTAAGTTATTATATATCTTTTATTAAATGTTCAACAACACAACATCTTAGTATAAATAAATTTAACATTATTTGTGCCAACATCCTTTACCATCCAAGTTAAAATAAACTTATAATTTAGTAGAATACAAGGTTAAAAATAAAACCGCTTTCAACTGTCGTCAACACAACAATTATTGCGTATAATAAATTTCCTGTTGAGTTATAAAATTATATTTTAAAAAAATCTACATTTCAGGATGCCAAAAAGAAAAACTCTACAAGATTCTAAATCAATATATTTATTATATTCAAAACATTTTTACTACTAATAGAAAAGTTGAAGATAATATTGAATGTTTATAATTTGAGCATCAATTTACAGTTGTTTTGGGTTCTTTTTTTTTTTTTATGATACGTTTTTGTTTTGTTTTTTTACATAGTTCACTAAATAATTTCAAAATCTCAATATTTTAAAAATGTCATTTTCTGGTAATTGGTGATTGTAAAATTATTTCATTTTCTTTTCATATTCCATGTAAAACATTTTTTTAAATAAATTGCATTATATATTTCAGAAGTCAAATTAATTTTATGACAAAATAATCTCTGAAATAAAAGTTCAAATTAAAATAGAATATTTCATAAGATCACTAAAATCCTGAGTTTTGGTATGTATTTACAAGATTAGTTAATTATACCTTGTATATAAATTTCCATGATATATTAAAACATACACCATATTCTAAAAGCCTATATCAATTTTAAAATAATATGAGTCTCAACTACGATCATTATTTTTGAAAATTATTTTTAAAAAATTAATCTGATGAAGGTGTGACAATAATAATGAGTGACAATTTATTATTTTTTCTTCTCTCTGCTCCTGCTTACAACATTCAGAGAAATTTGTAATTTAGAATAACAAGTGAATCTTATTAGGATGGAGCTAATGCTAGAATGAGCAGTTAATGTTTAAAATTCCATTTTAATAACCTTTTCTTAAATTCAGATTTTCATAATAATGGCATAAAAGTCTGATATGTAAAATTTACCATCTCATTTGTACTACCGGTAGTAGCAAAAAGAGATATGGATTTATTAAAGACATATTCTGCACGATCTTTTTTTTTATTTTACGTTCTCTAACAAAAATGTTTAAAGATCATTTACTGTCATATTCCAAAATAAAATTTTGCTTGGGTATGTAAAAATAATCATTTTAGAAAAATGTTATTTTGAGTTTATTAAATCTTTTGGTCAGCATTTTTTCTGTTTAAAATGTCTGGTGATTTTCCATTGTGGCAATTCAAACTTTAAGACCAATAAGGTTATTTATTCTATTTGTAAAAAAGTTAAAACATTCAGTATTTGCAGATCAGACAAAAAATCCTCTGTCCATTTTGGTTCAGTTGGTAGAGCGTCTAACTTGAGAGCAGAAAGTCCCAGGATCAATTCTGATGTTCGCAGGTCTGAGTGCATGAACTCCCGAGCAATAAAGCCATCCGCTTTTTTTATTAGACACAGGGAGCTACCTTTGAAAAAAAACCCATAGATTAGAGACCATACTTCATTTCTATGAATAAATTAAATATTGACAAGAAAGAGTATTTGAATTGAAGATAACTTTTTATGTCTCAACAAATGGACATTGGAAATAAAAAATTGAAAGCATGGTTCAAAGATCATTCATTATACTACATATTAAGAAAACGAAATCTTAGCTTGAGGTATGATGAATAACTTTGATATCTATTTATATTATTTATTATTCTATTATTTAAAAATATTTAACTAAGGATAATCTTAAATTAATAAATAAATTATAATAATCGTTAATGTATTTATCTGAAATGATTTATATTAGACTTGAGAGTTTAGATAGTTTGACACTTATAAAATCTAAGTGTAAATAATACTGTATTGCTATAGGATTACTCATTGACAAGAAATTTATGATAATTTTAAAAAGTATTGTAAAGAATCACAGCTTAACAATGTCTTTTTTGGGAGAATTTAAGTAAATTTGAAACTACAAGATAAAATAGTTTATATCTATTTTCATTTAATTTCCACTTTCCACTAACTATTGTAACCAAAAACATACTCTTGCTTATATAAATATTTACCTATAGTGGAATACAATTGAAAACATCTATTAGTTTATATTAAATTCTAATTAAATTACTTATTATATCAGTATCTCCATAAGTCAATAAACATCACACGATCACCATTTTGATATCTATAGCGAGTTTTGCCTGTTTTATCTCCATAAGTAATATAATTAAAATACATTATGAGAAAATGTAATTAAAATGTTTATTAGACTATATGATAAAATCTTCAATAAAATTATGATGATATGTTATGCACAGTGCCACTACATTAATAAGAGACGTCTTTGTGCAAAGTAAATTTTAGCACCCCTTCCCCATCCCATTTTATGAAATAAAATTTGTAAACTAGAAGACTTTTTTCCTAATACTTTCGCAAGAAAAACGTGAAAATATAGCTTTAGTCATTTAGCATATTTAGTAAGCACCTTTTATGTTTTATTCATTTTTTTTTTCTATAATATAAACCCAAAGATTAAAAGACATGTTAAAATAAAACAAAGTAATATTTAAAAAATAATTTTTGAAACAATAAATAATACTTTAAAAGAAAACTATTTATTTGATGAAATTGAAAATTTTAATTTTTGCTTTTAAAAGCTTTCCTATTATTTTTTGAACAAACCAGTCAAATTGTTGTAGAGATAAAAAATATCTGCAGATAATTTTTTTAACTATCTGTGTTATTACTCCACCACCTCCACACACACATATTCATCACATCTCTCTTCTTGGGTCAGCTTTTCTAGTTTACTTACTTAAAAATATTATCTACAGACAGAATATGATTCTCACTCTGAGTTCCATCTCACATAGTGAAAAGAAAAGAGAACCCAGATTGTCTCATACTATTCTCTCTAAAATACAAAGATTGTAAAAGCTGATGTAACTCAGACTTCTTTACCAATATTTAGATCAACTTTAACAAACATATCAATAATTAGTTAAAAATAGTTTGTGAGTTTGAAACCATTCAGAATCTCTCATCCATAACTTATTTATGTTTTTTATTACGAAAGTTATATTCCTTCAGTAATAAAATATTTACACTATTATTTATTTTTATGTGCATATTATTTCACTACTATATAACTATAATTTATTATATGTATATTCTGATATTTTATATTTTCTTACTTGCATTGGTTATTGATGTAACTTTTATATTTCATTAGTATCATCAAATTAAGTCAACTTTAAATAAAATGATTATGATTAATATAACTTTTTTCATTCTACCAGCAAATTCTTTATTTTAAAAATCCATTACTTACTTTCAATTTAGAGCCTCTTACACATAACGCGTTTATGTTTTCTATTAACACAAATAACTTATCTTATTTTATTCAATAATAAAATATTTACACTATTTTCTCATTTAATTTTTAATGCTTATTAATAACTAAATCATATTACATTTAGTATATACTTCATTATATGGTTCAACAACTAGGGATTCAACTAGGATTTATTTAAGGGACATTTTAAATTTTCATACATATATGGTTTATTCGATAAATTCTTAGAAGTCATTAAAATGCCTTGCATTTTATTTTGTTTATTCATAGGTTATGTTGGATAGCTATAAAAAAGTTACACATTTAGTTAGATACATGTTTTAGACTTTAATATAGTGTAATCATGTAGTGATTTTATTACAATCAAAAGAACTACATTAAATAATAATATAATAAAATTTGTTAAGACTTAAATACTTTGGCATGGAATAATATCTTTTTAAAAGTTATGGTTTTTTTTTTTTTACTCACTCTGTTTTATTGAGATTTGGGCCATATTTCATATTATGAATCAGTGACAAGTTTTTAGATAGAGAACAAATGAGAATCCACATCTTAAAAAAATGTTTATTAAAATTGGTAGAAAGATACCGCTGCATTTAAAAAAAGACAATATCATTATTAAAAATAGGAAAAGCTATTTAGTAAGAGGTGTAAAAAGATATTATGACATGATTAAAAAAAGACAGATAATATTGTTATTAAAAACATTTTACACAAGATAGTAGCAGAATTGTTTATTGGATCCCACATTTTAAAGTTTTCCATTCTATCACTACTCTACACTGAATAAGGTATGTGAGCTCTTTAAAATGCCATTGATAAAGATAATTTTAGCACACACAGGATTACTGTAATTATAAGTCAATATTTTTAAAACAAGTTATTTTTAAATAAAATATTACTAATCATCATCATCATCAACCATTATCAATCCACTGCAGGATAAAGGTCTCTCCAAGTTTAATCCATCTTCTTCAATTTTTAGCTTCTTTTCTTCAAATCACCCCTGCACACTTTCTTATTTCATCCATCTATTTCACATGTGGTCTCTTTCTGGGCCTTTTACAATCTCTTGGAATCCGATTTGAAATTTCAATTGCCCATCTATTATCATTTCTTCTAGAAATATGTCCAGCCCAACTCCATCGCAATCTGTAATTTTTTCAATGAGGTCAGTAACACCTGTTTGTCTCATACTCATACATTGCATTTTCGATCTATTTTTGTTATTCCCAACATACATCTCTCCATACTTCTTTGAGTGGTATGAACTCTCTGTATTTCTCTTCTATTAAGTGTCCAAGTCTCAGATCGATAAGTAAGTACTGGTAAAACACATTTGTTAAAAACCTTAAGTTTCAAACACATAGGCATATTTCCTTTTAGTATCAAGTTATTTCTACCAAAAGCACTCCAACCAAGTTTACTTCTAGGATTAATTTCCTCCATTATGTTTCTATCTGTATTAATAATCTGACCAAGGTATTTGTAACTGTTAACTTCTTCAAATTCATCATAATCAATCTTTATTTTCATATTTTGAGCAAATCGATTAAACATTACTTTAGTTTTTTTAACATTTATCTTTAGTCCTACTTTCCTACTTTCATTTGATAAATCCTGCAACATTTCCTGCAGCTCTGAAGCATTATTTGCAAAAACAACTACATAATCTGCGAGATGTAAATGACTTAAATAATCTCCATTTACTTTCACTCCTTTAGTTTCTCATTTTAATACACAAAATAATTCTTGCATCACTGCTGTAAAAAGTTTTGGAGATATGGAGTCACCTTGTCTTACACCTTTCTTAATGTTGACTTTCCTAGTATCATTATGTAACCTAATTGTTGCTGTTGCATTTTTATAAATATTCTTTAAAATGTGACAATATCCTGGATATATATACCTTGATGATCCAATGCTTTAATCACTGAAGAAATGTTTATAGAATCAAATGCCTAATCTTTCCCGTACCATTCTACAAAATTCGAGATATTCAATTTTTTTTTAAAGCATCACTTTTGTATATCATTATATTCCTTCTTGTCTTCATAATTTCTCTAGTCTCAGTAGAAATTTTATTAGTCAATTGCTGCTTTTTTCTACCAGCTATCTTTGTTGCAGTTTTTAAAAGTGTATTAGTTATTTTCATATTAATTTCATTCAAATCTGAATCATGTTCAAAATCTACTAATACTTGAAACCGATTTGTAAGTTCTAATTTAAATTCATTAGAATGTATCTGAAGATTAGGAATATCAACTGTAAATATTGTTTTTCTTAATAATTTTTGTCTCTCCATTTTTACATTAACATGTATCTTACACCTTACTAATCGATGATCACTTACTGTGTTAAATTTATTAAGAACATTACAATCTTGAAATATATATTTTCTGTTAGTCAAAATATAATCCAATTCTGCTGTACCTTCATTTGGATTCTTCCATGTCCATTTCCTTTTAACATTTTTCTCAAAAAAAAAAATTCATAATATAAAGTTTTATCCTTTTTCTGCAAACTCCACAAGTCTATGTCCTCTCTCATTTCTATTACCATAACCAAAATTACCTACAGCACTTTCATCTTTCATTTGTTTACCAGTTTTACTATTAAAATATCACATAACAATTTTAAAATGTTGTTTACTCTGATCAAAATCATTTTGTACATCCATATAAAACTCTTCTACTACTTCATCACTATGAGAACTTGTTGGGGCATAAACCTGAATTATCTGCATTTGGTATCTGCTATTAAGTTGTATAACTAATCTTGCCACTCTGTCCGATACACCATCAATCTCCACAATATTGTTATTCCACTTTTTATTTATAATGAATCCTACTCCACTTGTATTTCCAATATTTGTGCCTTTATAATAGAGTATATGTCCACTTTTTAAATCAATTGCCTCTTCATGTTTTCTTCTAACTTCATAAAATCCAATAATGCCCCATTTAATTTAAGACAGTTCTTCTTCTTATTCTTGAAATCTTCCTTCACTTGAAAGTTAACTGCAGTTGTAAGTACCTAAATAAAAAGTCGTCATCAAATGGCAGCCTGGGTCCGCAATCAGGGGATTCTTAGCACTCTCCACCTTCAGCCACCAACCACTGCCTTGGTTGGTGAATTAATAATAATATGTTACTTTTAATATAAATTAGGATACTTAAATAAAATTGAATGGGAAGTCTAAACATTTTCATTTACATATAAATTTTATTAATTATAATGACAAAAGGGTGTCAGCTTGTTCATTTTATGCATTGGTAGAGTATATATGAAATATATTTTGAGGCTTAAGCAATTGTCACAACAAATCTAAATAAAGAAGTATTTCTTTTATGTTTAAATAAAAAATATATACAATAAGAATGTGTTTTTAACAATAAAGTGATTTGGAAAACTAAACATTTTTTATAAGTTTTATTGATTGTTGTGACAAAATGGCATCATCCTGTTCAGTTTAGTGCAATGATAAGAGTATATATATATATAGTATAATTTGAACTGTAACCTCAAAATTTGAGACTGGGGAATTTGTCACAATAAGTCTAAATAAAGAAATATTCTCTCATATTTAAATAAAAAATGTTTACATTCACAATGCATTTTTAATAATGAAGTGATTTGATAATATAAACATTTTCATTAATACATAGATTTTATTTATTATCTTGGTATTTTGGCACCCCGATAAATGCCTTTGTGCCCCTCACACCTTGCATACCCATACACAGTGGTTCTGGTCTTGCAAATGTTAGCATCCTAATGGTTATTTATTATCCAGCTGAAACATATCTCGAAGATCATTTGGTGTTAAAAATAACACATTTAAGCATCAACAACTTGTTTAATAAAATTAATTGTATGTTACAAATTGACATAATAATTTAGCTTTATTTTATTTCCTAAAACAAATTACTAAATATCCAGTTTTAATAACAGTGAAAAATACCAAATCATTATCTCAATATAAGTAAATATCGCATTACAAATTGAAAATAATTATTAAATGATATGATAAAATCTTTTGTAAGAATCGATTGTAGAAATTTATAAATGTTACCATCCAAATAACATATTATGTCGTTAATATAAATATTTATAAGACTCTATCACAAGTTCTTAAGGAAGATTTTATTATATAATCTAATAATTATTTTCAATTAATCACTTTGATGTAGTTATTTATATGCATTTGATTAATTGGTACTAATGCTACAATTAAGTTATTAATGTGAATTTTTGAAATGCAATTAATTTTATTCTTGCATACTGACACTTAATTTATTGCTATTGTTAACATCTATTGGCTAATAAAAAAAATAGACTTTAATCTTTGGGAAACTTTACTATTCCTTTATCACGAAAGATATCATATGATTTAATAATTATTTTAAATATATATACAAAATGAACATTGCATAACATAATATTGCTTGTTTTTTTTGTTTTTTTTCAGTTTACTATAATAATTAAGAGAAATTCTTAAAAGAAAGCAGAAATTTCATCACTATACCAAAATCCGTTGTCTTTCTTAATGAAAACTTGGGATTAAAAGCTGGAATCAATACACTTGTACATCTGTTCAGCTAATTTGGATATTGTAAATTAATTGCACTACCATTTATATGGTGCTAGACTAAATAATAATATATGTATATGTATTAAATAACATTTGTCAGGCTCGCAAATTACCGCTTGGTGTAATATTTTAAGATACTTTGTTTTTGCTTAACCTAGAAAAAAAAATGTTATCTATTTTCTGATTAATTATAAGATAGTTTGTTGCTGAAATAATTATGAGTCATTTATCTAAAAAAAATTGATTACCTGAAAAGTTTTCAAGTTTCTTTTAAACAGAACCTCAAGTTATGACCAAACTATGTAAATGCAATAATCGCGACGCCCAATAAACGTAAAAAACTAATTGAATTAATTTATTGCTCGCTTTCATAAGAAGTTCAAAGACTAGAAGTGTCCAAAATAGAATAGATTCGAGGAACTTACATTCCAGAATACGACTCTCAACCACTACGCTAAAGCACGTCATCGGTGATACACACATTTAAACATACACAAATGAACACACACATATATAATTGTAATGTATTATAATTTTTAAAAAAATTAATACTTTCATAAGTTAAATATAATTCATGATATTAATATTTATAATTTCATAATTATGTATGTATTTGTTTTAAAATTACTGAGCTTCAACACCCCTCCAAAAAAAAAAAAAAATCAAATATTAAACGAAACCTTTTAAATGCACTTTAATTTGCTTTTTGCTCTCTACATATAAACATGTTTTAGATATTTTTTATATACATTAATCAAAAACTAGTTATTATATGCCAGCCTTCTATATATATATATACAACCATTAGTTGGCGATATATGTGTATGTGCATGCGCGTGAACATATATTTCGGATTCTGCCGCATAAATATATGCATCATAACAATGCTTCGTTTGGAACACACATGGCCATCGATTGGTCAGTAGGGGTCATTCGCGAATATTGAGACAACCTGAATTTATTTATGCTCATGATTGATATATTATTTCCATTAAAATTCAGAACAAAATAAGAGATGAAGTAATGACAAACGAGAATTCAGATCGGGATCTAAAAATTTAAATGTCAATTGCTTATGCTATTTATTCACTCTAAATTATTATCCAATGAATTTTTATATATAGAAGCAAAATTAGAGAATGGAAAAATATAGTATAAATTCAATGGTATTATTGTTTTATAGGTTTTATGAAATTTTTCCAAATTGAAGTTTACCAAATCATATTTCCTGATAAAGAATTATGATTACCTCTCTAATTACCCCTTCACGATAAGTATCTCATACTGACTATAAAATCTATTCTGTGGCTGACTTCTAAAATAATGACAGTGAATGCTGAGAATGTGGGAGTTGTTTAATTGCATTAACATTTTTCTTCTAAACCTGGTTAAATGTTCATACTCATAAGAAAATTTATACCCCCTATAAAAATATTGTAGTTACTTGGGCCTCTAAATAGATCAATTTCTCATGTTTACTTAAAACATTTTTTTTCGTAGCTGTAACATCTTAATATGCATTCATCCTATTAATGTCTAGAATTCATTTTATATAAGATGTAAACGCTTTCCCTGCTCTAGTTTTATTTATGTTTGGGTTTTTTGGACGATATATTAAAATCTGAAGATTTCTAACATTCTATTTTGATGTTAATATAATATTATGAACATAATTTCTCCTTCCAGAAAAACATTTTTTGAAAAAAAGTTGTTTTATGGAAAGAAATTTTGCTAGTAAAGACATTTATGCAGGTTTATAATGTGAAAATAATATCCTTACTTTTGATGACTTCTTTTGTAAATAGAAAAATATTTTTTTATACATTTTAGAAATGATTTCTTTGAAGTCACTCGTCAGTTTGAAATTTCAATGTAAATTTGATCTGAGAGTAAAGGTCATTGATTTTAATAAAAAAAACACGAATTTTACACATCAGTATGACGCTACTATGAACATGCCACCGATATATGTAAACCAGATAGTAGGCTTATATACTGCTTAATCAATTGTATTGTTTTAATAATATTTAATTTATAAAGTGCAAACAGTATTTGAAATTAAACTGAGAGACTGCAAACCTCTCACACTTATTAGCCAATCAGGTGCAGTACATCAGAATGGCTTGGATATATAGAAAGACAAGCCAGAAACTAGTCTGGGAATATTGGATGAGTAGGCACTAGATGGATATTTTATGCCCAGGCCTTCTGGCATCCATTGATTACTCTAGCTTGCTGTGTGTAGCAATACAAATAGTGAGTTTTGCCTGTTTTAACAACAGTTATACACAAGCATAAGAGGTGGTGATCATGTGATGTTTATTAGTTAAGGAAATTAGAATAACATAAAACAGAAAAAAACACCACTACAAATACTGTAGCTGTTATTTTGTCATTTTTTTGCCATTACAAGTAAAAGTTTAATACTTTAAAAAATATTTTTTGTTGTTTTAAGTATTCTTTACAAAAATTAACTTTATTGATAGAAAATTAGTAAACAAATTTTATCTAGTTTAAAATATACTTCTTTAACCTGAAATCTAAAACAATACTCATTGCTCTTATTATTAAAAAATGAAAATATATAATAAAAAATAAAAATTTATTTTTAAAATAAAATGCACAAATATTGTTCATTAGAAAATTGTTCAATATATTGCACACCATGAAAAAAAATTTAAGATTATATACATTTAAAATATTAAGTATCATTTATTTTTATAATGCTAATATAAAAGTGATGTACAATTACAAAATAAAAAATATTACTATCCCAGTAATAGAAAATAAATTTCAATTGTATATTGCTTTGAAGAAGTTGCCTAAGATAATTACAATTTTACTTTTAATTATTTTAAAGATGTTTTTATCAGAGTCAATTTATGGAAATGAACATCCTCAAAAATAGAGGGTATCTGATATCAACATTGTGGATCTGTATACATATATTATATTAATGTTCTTGATTAATATGATTTCAAGATCATAAATCAGTATGTAGAGAAGATAGATGAACATAAATTCATGGTGATCATACAACTAAATTTTACTGACTATGCTTATATTCATTATAGTATTTTAGCATATATAATATTACACTTTTTATATATATTATAATCATAATATTCTTCAAAATCTAATTTGTATTATTTTATTAATTCAAATAAAAATTTGCGTTATGCAAGTGTAAAAATTCATAAAAAAAATTCTAATATATTAATTAATTTTTCAACATTTGCTATTAATAAATATTAATATTTATTTTTAAATAAACACTGACATTACATAACAAATTTATTCTACCATCTATCTATCTATATTTATATATTCAGCTGTCTATCCACTTATCTATATAATTATGTAAATATTCATCTATCTATCTAGTATCTATCCTTACATAACTATTTATCTATCTACTTACATATGTATCTATTAATCTATTATTTATCTCTATATCTATCTATTTATCTATTTTTCTATATATCTATCTATTGATGTATCTATTATACTATCTATCCTATCTACTCATTATTTGTCTAATTATCTGTATCTACATCTGTTGAACAATTGTATGGTTTGTTTAGCTGTCTATCTATCTTCCTTATCATGCATTCTTCACTTTTCTATTTTCCTGAAGGTTTATGATCATGGTATTTTAGTTGCATTTATATGTTGGAGCGTAAGCATGTGTTTTAAAGACCTACAGAGGTCCCTAGTGACGATTTTTCAGACGCTCATTGCTAAGGTTTACAGCCTTGTTAAAACTATTACTAAATGTCTTTAAAAAAATGTACTTTTATTGAATATTTCCAATTACATTTATCTGTTAGCAATAGCACACAGGTTAGTATATGCCTTTTGCAGGATGGCTCAGCTGGATAGAGCATTACCTTACAATTCAGTATCCAAGGGTCTAAGGATCCAGGAACCATTGCCATGCTAGTACCAGCAACACCTGAAAAAGAGAGAACAATAAAACTCAAAATGCATTGTGCATATACCAAACTGTGTGCCATTACTAACTATCGAATGAAAATTGGAAAATTTAAATGAAGTTAATTTTTTCTAAAGACAATCAATGTTTAATATTAGATAATGGAAATAGTCCAGTATATAAATACAATTCCACTTATCGATCTTTCTAAATATTGTGATAGTTACTCCATTAATTCAATAATATTATAATAACCTAACTTTATATATATATTAGGAACAGACTTTTCTTTTTCAATTTTATTATAACCATAAATATAGTATTGCCAAGGAAATGGCGATTTATATAGCTACGACCTGATAAAACGTTGCTAAATTGACCAAATTTAAAATCAAGTAAAACATCCATTAAAGAATTTAGTTATCAATCCCACATTGCACAGAAATTTAATTTATGTATGAATACCTCGTAATAAAATTAATAAATCGTTCATAATTTAGCGATATTTCGGTGAATGATATTCGGTTTAAAATACAGGTAGACAAACTTTTATCTCCAACAAACATTTAAATGTGCATGTATGCGTTTTTATGTACATAACTGTGATACAAAGCTGTTTTCCAAAAAAAATAAAAATATCTTTGAGAAAAGCCATAGAGATAACAAATAAGCACATAAAATACGTGCACAGTTAATTTAGAAATTTTAATTTTTTTAATTTTAATAAAATTAATAATAATTTATCATTCAGTGTAAAAATAAATATACATAAGCATACATATGTTGTGATAATAATTTTATTTAAAATAATTCTTTTATATAAGTTGTATAATAAATATGGTTGCTTTACTATGAAAAGAACAATAAGAAGAACAATATCATCTGAAAGAAAGCTTTTGCTTGACTGACATTGTAAAAATTTTCGCATACTAAGTACAATTGAGCAAAAAAAGAGTTTGAATTCATGCTATTTTTTTATCACGTTCTCAGCACTATATAAACAAGTGAGAATGAAGTCCATTCTTCTTTTCTTTTGCTCTTTCACGTGAAAGAACAACATTTAATTTGACATTTGAATTCATAATTATCCTGCTTTAAATCCATAATGGCCGACTGAGAGGACATCGTTGAATATTTACCTTCCAAAGTGGATACGGATCTCTTGATCATAATCATCATCAGTGAAATGATTTTCCAATAATAGCTTAAGTTGCTACTTTTTTTTTATGTGTCAAAGCATCGGCGGGGAAGCGAATTCGCAAACCCGGGACAATTGCTTGTAAGGCGGCTGTGCTGACCACTCTACCACTAACGCTTGACAGTTTAAAATGCTATTTAATAGCTTAATCTGATAAAAATTTAAAAGAAGAAAATGTTACCAATTGAAGATTTTTAAAACTAGGGAATCTTTTAAATCTACAGAATGATTAATATGTGATGCTTAATTGGACTGGATTTATTGTATTTATCAATTTTCAGTAAAATTTCTAATTCAAACTCATCAGCAAAATTGTTGGTGTAATATAATAACAGTGTTTGCCGATTTTGGAAAAGAAACCAGAAAACTGTGGAAAATATAAAAATGATGCCATATTTCTCATTTCTTTAATTTGGATTAAAGAAGAAATATAATCAATTAAGGAATCGTCAACTTAATTACCCTCTTAATAGATTATTTAAAATTTTTTTATTGTAAACAACATTGTCACTATTTTAACAAAAAACCATGAATGGATTTATGAGACTAAAAATATTGTTTTTTTTTACTTCATCTCAACTTGGAAACGATTTTTTTTAATGAATAACAAGAATTGTTTTTATGTATGCTATAATATGAATCTCAAAATTTTAAATATAATAATGGAGTTCATCTGAAGGAATTTATTAATAGAAATCTGTGGGAAAATAAAAAGTGTGCACATTGACTAGAGCTACAACTATTCATAAACATTCATGCGTAATAATCATTATATATATTGTGCCCTTTTCTATAGGTCAATGATAGTTATAAATGGTCAATTACTAAAAAATTTTAAAATTAATATTATATAGTATGTAATATTATAGATTATATTAAGCAGTAAAAGATTAATATGATATATTTAATAATAAATATTTTGATGGTGAGAATTGTATCTAATTCTATATTTTCTAAATTGTTTTTCAAAATTTTATATAATTATTTTATATAATATAAGTAGCAAATTTATTAAGACAGATAAAAATAGACTAAACACCGGAAATGACTACGTGACTGTCTGGAATATTCTATGTATAAGCACCGGTTTAAATTAATACTAATAATTAAAATATATAAATAGTATATTATAGAAGTGGACAGAATTGTCACACATCATAATAAAAATAAGTAGTATACACCTTTATTAATTATTGTTTCAAAATTGTTTTAAAGGTAGTTAAATTGTAATAGATAATAATTGATTTAAAAATAATAATTAGTTAACATTTAAGTCTATTACGTCATGATTTTAAAACTTTAGAAATTGTTTATAAATCCAAGTAGGGATTGACCAATAAAAAAAAATAGATCTTGGCAGACAACCAAAATCGCGCCAACTAATTGTATAAACAGGGGAGAACAAAAATGTGTTGACTCCAGAGCAGAGGTAAAATTTTAAGCTCTCTAATTTTTTTTTTCTTCAATTTATTAGTCAATTTTATTATAATTTTAATAATATCTTTGAAAGAAACCAACTGACAATTTAAAAAATCATCCGAAGAGAATCTTAGAATAAAATGTTTTAAAAAAAAAGTTTTTCATAGTAATGTTTCACTAACTTTACAGTAACCTGCCAGTGGATTCTATCGAAATATAATCGGAGTTTTCAATAGAAAATGGATAGATTCTTAAAACCAAGTTGTAAATTTTATAATGTTCCAAATATGTTAATATTATTCGTTGATATAGTTTATATAGCGTATCATTATGAAAGCTGTTTTCGTGCGTATAAAATCAATGAAAGGACATTGTGTGCAAAGTTAATGAAGATAATGGAAAATAAAAATAAGTATTATTCATATAAGAATAAATGGACAAAAGGAATTTTAATATTGAAATAGTTTGAATTGCTTTCTTTAAGATGACTTGAGAAAATACTCTAGAAAATAGTTAAAGATCGAAAGTAGTGTATATAAAATAATAATGAATGAAAGTGAAGTTTACCAAGGAAAACACTTGCCTAAAGAAAAAAAAAATATTTTACAGAAGAGAAATATAAAATATTGGATCCATGGAAAACGCAATTGGTACCGTAATTATTAAATAATTGTAGTTTAACTAGAAATAAAGATCCATCAATGCGCCGAGGTAATATTTGCCAGAACATTAAAAAGCTTCGTGGGATAACTAAATAAAATGTTTCTAATAATTTTGGATTAAACACTAAAACTAAAAATCGTCTAAACAGTTTATTTAATGAACTAATTTATTTAAAACTTTAATAAGCATAAAGGAGAACATTCGGACAAAAGAAGAAATAATAAATATTATGGGACTAACCAAGATTTACCGTCAGAAAAATATGTGATTATGGTTTGAATTATTTTCTTTACTAATCTAAGTTAAACATTAAGTTTTAGATAGCGATAGGGAAAACAAAATACATTAATTCGTGATATAACATTATATGAAATAATATGTTTTGATTTTGAATTTTAAAATAATATTGTATGTATGTGGAAATTTGTATATTTGCGATGCTCAAAGAGAAAGAAACCTACTACAAACTCTGATAGGAAGATAAAGATTGTTTTTGGTAACATTTATAATTATTAATGATATATAATGTATGTTTTATTTATTTAGATCAGCTGAGAATCGAATGAATGTAGGGCAAAAGTTTTATTGTTATTATTGTTGTAAAACGCATTTTTGAAAACAACACTCTAAAACACTTTGAGATGTGATTAGATTTTTAAAATATGCATACAATAATCATTTTATGTGTTATTAATATAGTTCAATATAACCGATGGTTATGTGATATTTTCTGTTAATTTTCCGATTGGGATATTTAAATGTTATTTTAACAAAACGTAGATGTTGAACCTACAGTGTAATAAAGCAAGACAAATTGTTCTTATGGAATAGGGAAGTGTTTTTATATTAGCGAATTTTGTTTATTGTTTTTAAAAAGTAGTTAGTACTTTATCAATGTTGGATACAGTAAAAATCTCAAGAGATAGTTTGGGTAATGACTTGGTAGTACGTGGTGATTCGGAAACCAAGAGGATGTATTAAAAACTAGGATGCTACAGAGAGTGAAATAATAGGTAGTTTTAGATGTTAATCAGCGTAGTTAACAAAGCCCTATGACTGGTCGACATGTTGTCTTGGACAGTGGTATTTTATATATTTCTTGTGAGTCGTACTAGATGTTTGGTAAAGCTGAGTAAATAGCTGCCACATCATGCTTATCGCCAAGGTTATTAGACAATGAATGTCAGACCTATTCACACTGTTCCATACATTTTTGAAGTATATTGCAGATAAGTTATCTATCTATTTTCCCGATATCCTATACATCTTTCACTATCTTTATCTGTATTTCTTGCAACTACATCGTTACATGATAAGTCTATTATAAGGGAAACAATAGATATTTTAGAATGTATGTCAGGCTATTATTTGGAATAAGAATAGTTAAGTGTTAACGAAGAGTAGATTATGATTATTGAAAGAAAGATGCAGATATCCTAAGAAGGGAAGGAGTTAGAGAATTATTTTAATTCCTTTTAAGAAATGAACTATAATTTTATAAAAGTATATCCAAATAAAAATATACAAAAATATTAAATATAATTTCACATTTTCTTATTGTTAATTATATTTTAAAAAATATAAGTATTGCATATTTAAAAAATACAATAACATTCGATAATTATAGTATATGTGAAACTGTAACAGGTGATAATTAAACCCGTGTTATAGTATTATACATGAGTATGGCTTATGGAATAAATGTATTATAGTTTCCGAGCATTGGAGAACAAACGTTAAAAGTAATAATAATATTTGAATAATATGCGGAATGACTTATATAAAGTTACAAGAAAATGTAATTTTCTTTTAAAAACCATATTGATTGTAAAATTATGATGTTATAAATGATGTTTATCCACATAGATAATTTATAATACAGTAACTTTAATATTAAAAGGTAAAGAATGGTGTTACCCATAAAATAGTTAAAATAAGTGATATGATAAACCTAATGAGAAATAAATAAATAACTTTTAAAAGGCATAATAAGTTTAATTAACGATAAAAGAAATATAAATGTGTATAATTCAGCTATTGTAGTGTAAAGAAAAATGAGGATATCCCTTGTAAATAGATGTAGATGGATTTGTTTGTTTTATTTATTTTTATTGATGTTAATAAAATTTTAAAATTTGTTTATTAAAACTTGTGTCTGAGTTTTGTTTTCTCTACATCATTGCATGAATTCACAGGGTATGTTCACAACTATTAAACTAAGTATATGATTGTTTGCACAAAAGATAAATAGAGAAGTATGTTTAATCTTAATTATTTATTGATGTTCTTGTAATTAAATAATTATAAAATTGCATTGCATTACTGGTCATCAATCTATTATCATAATATTTTGCTAAATTATATGTTATTAGTTGCCACTTGCTTTATTTATCAGATTATCTAAACACTGCCACTTATTAATTTATTTTATTACTTAAAGATAAAAAAGGGGATATTAGATTATTAACTAATTTATTACGGTTATAAATTTGTGATGAAAGAAAAGCTGTACTAGTTGGATTAAGCAATGAAGATTGTGATTATTATTGTTTTATTATTAATCTAATTTCAGAGTAGTAGATTATGACATAAAATCCCTTATCATATTTTGCTACCATATGTTATTAACATACGAATAAATTTAAGAACCTGAGATTATTTCAGTTGAGCTAGATGATTACTATTATTATTATTAGAGATAAAAGATTAATACTTTAATTGTTAAATGAGTCTTAGTGATTAGAAGTTGCGGAATCATAAGAATACTATGTAGTTATTATTTTTAATAGTAGTATAAGGGAGGATAGTGTTCTTATGCCATTGAGGTGGTATCCTGTGGGATATTGTCTCAATGTAATCTACCTTGTCACCCGTATTTCCACTTCTAGTCTCATGAATTCCTGAATATTTATTTGAGTTAGTTTAAAACAGAACCTAAATTAATTTTAAGAAACTTGAGCTAGTAAAGCATTTAATTGAATATTTCATTAATTATTAGAGCTAGAACCCGGTTAGGTGATTTTCACTATATTATATTTATTTTGGGGGAAGTGGAGATGCGGGAATGGGGCATTTAGATTATGGCCCTCAACGTGATTGGCCTGATGTGTAGTGGAGCTACACACGATTACAAGGGCAGAATATATATATATGTATGGTCTGTTATTATATATATATATATATATATATATTTGTAGTATATAATAAAAATTTTGATTGTAAGTATTTAGGCTTAATTAACGTTTTCGTCCAGCGTAAGAAAAGTAGATAATATGTTGTTGTCTTTTTTTTAAATCAAACTAGTGTGATAGTGAATATATGATAGTAAAGATAGGTTGTTCCTTTCATATCATAGCTTTTAGATAATAATATTTTGAGTTGTCTTCTTGGGTGATGAGATTATCTTGTCTTATATACTTCATATTTTATTGACGTATTTTTATGATATATTAGTATGTACACGTTTATAGAGAAAAAAAGATATATATATATATTAAACTTACTTATAATACTACTAAGTTTAATAGATAATTATTCCATGGCTATAGACCCAATAGAATGTTTCGTTTGAGGTCTTAATATTGTATAAATGAGCCATGTGGATATTGCAATATCTTAGTGAAAGAAATGACTCCTAAATAATGATTAATAATATGATACTATTATAATGTTCATTATGAGTATGAGACAAATTAGGTTTTATAAAACATGGTGTAATCTTTTTTTATTTAGTAAATCTTAAAATACTTAGAAAATATTAGAAATCTTTTCCCAGACAACCTTCTTCATTGATTTGTGTGTTTGTGTAAACAACACTGTCCGTTACACATCAGTGCTACCTGCAATCTTTTATTTAACAGCGCTTTTTACCCAAGATTATATGTTGGAAAAATATTGTCGAAATATTAATCTTACTATTTTATATACTTTATTTACTCTATTTTATGAAATGTATTTTGTTTAATAAATTGTTTTGATTATTGTTTAAATAATGATTTTGCGTTTTAATCATTATCATCATTCTCACGTTAAATTTATGCACATGGTCATATTATTATAGTTATAGTAATATAATTTTTGAAAAAAAAAATCATTATACTCTAGTCCCGTTTGTAAAAGTAAATATTATTTACATTAAAATTGCTTTGTACCTCATTGGCGCTATTGTTACAACTCTGTTTATATCGTAAAGTATTTGCTGGATACAATATGAAAATTCTCATTTGTATTCATCCATAACTTGAGAAACTATATTATATTAATAGTCAAGAATCTTTTATTATCTGAAAAGTATTAGAAGTAATATGTAGATAAATATTGCTTTGATACTCATAATGTTACACTAGTCATATATATCCTGTTTTATTGTTAGTGATTAGAAATTTGTTAGCATATAATGTATAATAAATGCTGAATAAATTCTGAGATTGAATATAAATATTAACGTTTGCATGCAGTAGCGGATACTATTCATGTGACAGGTATTTTTGCTTATTGATTGGATTACTATTTTGAAAGATTAAACGAAGTGTTAGGCAATCACCACTTGGTGATTGCGGTAAATTTCATTATACTATATATCTAACTAATAACTTGTGTGTAAATCAGTATACGATTATAGACTTTCTGTTACTAACCATTTAGATACTTCCATAGATTTGTGATAATGCTTAATATTATACAACTATATGATTATTCTGTGTGAATGTATAAAAGTAATAAATATCTGGCTTAATCTTATTAAGCATTTTAACTATTATTTACACGCTATGCAAATGTCTTATTCTCTTATCAAAAAATTCTTTCTTAATTAAATTTGTAATATGTGTTGTTTTTTTCTATCATATGAAAACATTTCATCATTTTTTTTTTTAATTTGAATTTATTTTATATGAATCATACTTTTTTTTTTAATAATTTTTTTTATTATATATATTAATTTAGTATTGAAAATGAAAAAATAATTAAGGATATAATTCGTAATAATTACTATAAAATATAATCTAAGATTTAAACGAAAAATATTACGTTTTTTTTTCTTTTTTAAGCGATATTTATTTGTAGAGATCAACTTACTTTATAAATTAATTAACTTATATAATAGATTTTTTTAAAATATATATATATAAGAGATTTTTTTCTCCAAAATTCGACATCAATGATTTGTCAATAAAGATACGATTGATTTATAACTCCTTAAATAAATTGCATAATAATTTACTACAAATAGTAAGTAAGAAATAATTTAGATAGTCAATGATTTAAATAACAGAATTTAATATGATTTTATATGATTAAGCAGCGGACAGAAAGGGATGGAGAGGTTGAATTGATATGTGCAGGATGTGACTTTTTTATTGATATCTAATGATGATAATTAAATTCGTTATTTCGTAGCAAAGTTTTTCAAAAACATTAGTATTATATTTTTAAAAAATTTCAACCTTAATATACTCAGAAAAGTTTATGTTATATGTAGTAGTCATTGATTTTTTTAAATTTTACATAATTGCTTTTTTGTTGTGTTTGACCATATTCATGTTTGCAAGATTAAAATTAGTTATAAAATCTATCTGACATGATCGTAAAAATAATATCAATGATTTTAATGTTGGAAATTTATAAAGATTTTAAAGGCTATCAAAGACAGAGCTGGATTTGAACCATGGATCTTGAGCTCCGAAGTCGCTAGATTTTAGAATGGCACTACAACCCTCCAGTGCCTACATTTTTTCAGTGTAATCATTTGATTATCGATAGCTTTTTTTTTTACAATTGTGAAATGTTCTATAGCATATATATATATTGTAAGATGATAAAAATGATGATGCTGGGAAAATGATCAATATAATCTGAATGAAACATAGCCCAATCATTTGTCACCATTTTGTAATAGAATATTGATTATAATATGAATAGATAATATAAAAGTTTAGTATGTTTCAGAATTGAGATGCCATTCATTATGAAATAAATCTAGCCTAAATGTGAAATGTCATTTTATAATGGCCTTAAAGTTGACTTGGCATTTTGTAACGGTTTTCACCTGCACATGATCATCATCAGCTAGAATTTGGTAGCTACTTTGTAACAAAAATAATGGATCTTTTACCTCATTACCTCTCTACATTTGTTCAGTCAACATCTGTCATAAAATAAAAGAAATTGACCTATAAATTTTTACACAACCACCTTATTAGTGATACAATATGGAAATAAAAAATCGCGAAGAAATGCCCTTAAGATTTATATTATTAATAACAGAGCAAAACATGCATCAACAAATAGTAACTCTGTTAGAACCAGTGTAAAATTATCTATCTCAGTGTATTGGTCATACTATACAATAACAATATTTCCAATACATAATTATTTAGATTGTCCACTACAAGATAATAAAATACTAATGATAATCCTTATTAAAACCTAATTTTTTCAGATAGTACTTAAAAAAATAAATCAAATGAGATCATCGCTTCAGACATCACCAAATCTATTCACTATTCCAAATTAAACTAAAATAAGCAGTAAAATCATAGATCATTACCCTAAACAACGATGCATGATTAAGATATCTATTTCATTTATTATTGGATGAAACCAAATTCAAATCAATAAATCACTAAGTTCTGACATATTTTACTAATCTAATATTGTTATAGTAAAATAAAATTTAATGATATTCCGTTTAAATAAATTAGTTCCTAAATACATATAGTAACATTTTGAAAACATTTTCTAAACCTACACTATATTTATAATGTTTAATTAAAATAAACCTTCACTCAGTTTTATATCTAATTTAACAAAATGCTAAATGCAATATTAATATTTTGTACCCACTTTACATTATATTATATGCAATTATTGCTCAAGTTATGTTTAAATAAAACAATCTGCAAGAATTTATTTTCAATAAATCTATTAGATAATCTTGCATTTGGCAATACCAATCATATCATATAGACCACAGGTTTCTATTGGATATTTACCGAATTATAACCACTGATATTATTCATCTACTTGACTCTTCAGTCAATCGATTATAAAAATGGACTTTATAACAATTAAACTACATAAGATGATTATTGGCAGTTATTCAAACCAAAGATACTATTAACATATACTAGTTAATACAATTTATGATTCCCATTTTAAAGAAGTTTAAAAGTAATTAAGACAAATTATTTTCACTAATGACAGAATAAAATCTATTAAGATTTTCGTAACCCTATATGATAAGCTCATTAATAATTAATCATGAACTAATGAAATTATTTTTACCAGTAATATTGACTTAGATAAGTTAACAAATATTTCAATGTAATGATAAATATAATATTTATATCTAACCAGATCTAATAATAATGTTAATATATAAGAAAATAAACATATATTTAAATCTATTTCACTAAGTATAATAACCACTATTTCCTATTGCATTGTCAAATGTATATCATATAAATAATCAATTGATAAACACTTTATTACTTTTACAATGTTTTATTATCCACTCTTTCCTTCAGATAACAGTTTCGATTGCCCTAGCAATCTTCTTCAGAACCTTATATCATCTAATCTCACTGTTACAATCTAGTGAGATTAGGAGATATAAGATTTTGAAGAAAATTGTTTGGGCAATCGAAACTGTTAATTGAAGGAAAGGTTGATAATAAAGCATTGTAAAACTAATTAAGTGTTTCGTCAATTGATTATTATATGGTAAATCTATTTGACCTACCAAAATGGGTTTGATCTTGGATTAAACTTCAAGTACTAACATTACCTTGCACATTCAAAGAAATAATTAGACAGATTCACAAGATTTTAATCAACTCTAAATTTATTGGTTCATAATAAAAATTTATAATAGTAATAATAAAAAAATATATAACTGAACAAACAAAACGACGTTTGCAAAAGACTAAAATCTTAACCAGTTAAAAGAATACAATATTATGTTTCTTTAATATATAAATAACTGATAGTCTATTACTGTATACAATCAATAATAATAATAATAATGAAATATGTATATATGAAACTCAAAGATGCGTTGCGTGACAACAATATTATATATAAAACTGAAGGAGATATTTTAAATGTCTTCCTGAGACTTTACATAGAATATAAAATGATAAAAAAATGTGATGAAATAAAAATTGATCTTTATTTGTTCATTAAAGTAATTTCTAAATAATTAAACTAACACAAAAAACTCTATTGTATTTAAATCCTTTCTCTATGTGAACATCCCTGAATTAAATCTGGCACATATCTTGAAAATTGCTTGAAAACATCGGGTCGTATTAACCTATTTTATCAGTAAAAGTTTAAATAATGAGAATAAAAATAAATCTCTCCAATCTTTTTATTGCGTGAATTTTATCATAACCCATATATACTATTTACCTACGTTTTTTTTAAAATAAAATTTGAACAAATGGAAATCCTTTTTTTCTTTTTAACAATATATCAATATCAATATATATATATCATACCATCTAAGTGAAAGATTGTCCACATTTTCATCCAATAGTCCATCGAGCTTCGGTTTCTTGTTTCTGATTATAATGCATAGAGATGATTTCCTTTAAGAAGAGAAATCAAGCATGAATGCTAACTATAGTGGATTTGAATCCAATTACTTCTTTTAAGCATATAAATGTATCCAAGCTTTTAAACAACAGGTACTTAGTAAATGCAAAATCACACATCACTGGCTTTATTTTCCCTTTTAATGGGTAATAATGTATAAAGATTTTTTTTTCCTTGACAAAATTAGGTTATATTCAAGTGAATAAATGCTAGCCTTTTCTTTCCATATTAATAAAGTGAAATTTGAATTGCTTATTAACATAAGTTGAGTTAATCGATCTTGTGAAATTCCTTGATCTGAAATATGATAACCATATACCCATAATTGGGTTTGTATTCATCACAAATAAATAGATGAAATTCTAGATCTTAGTGAGGGGAAATTCTTATGGCTGACTTGCATACAATACATTTTGGTGATTTTTTGTTTAACATTTTGTCAAATCCTTTTGGAAATTCATCAACCAGCTGTCCAATTGAATGAAGAGACACTTGGATTCAGTGTCCCATGATTTTAGAAATTAATCATTTAAAATATAATCTTAACATATTTTTAAAGATGAATATAAATGCATCTGTTCTTAGCAACAATGAAATTACAAGAACTAAAATTGCAGCATTTTGGTTCTATTTATAATATCCTCTGGCTGATATCAGTTGTTGTCAGAATGGATGTTAGATATCACCCAAATTTCACTCAATGATATAAGAAAATTGTTCAAGAAAATTTGCCTCCAATTAATAATAAGTGAAATGAAGATTTTAAAACAATTAGATAAAGTGAAAATAAAATTCTGTTTTAGAAAGTGTCACTATCATTTTTCATTTTAAAACCAAAATAAAAAAACCTATTACATTTTCAATAATTTTAATATATATATATTACATAATTTTTAATAATATTTTCCAATAACCTGACTTATAAACAAACATATATAAAACATAAAACATTTAATTCTGTAATGTGTATTGTTATGGTAATTGTAATAACAGAAATGGACATGTATAACACCTAATAATAATATTGATTTTATTCAAGTGATCTTTCTATGATTTATTTACCTATTTCCAAAATCTATTTATTTATTCACGTGTTTATATTTTTCCTGAAATTGACCACAACAGATTTGTGATTTGGATGCTAGAATTAATAGTAAATAATATTATTTTAAAATAGTAGGTTGCCATGGTTATTTATTTAACATTAATACTCCACACCCCCATTATCCATAAATCAAGTGAAATAAAAATTAAACAAGATCAACAAACTTCTTTATTTTTTTTAAATACTGACATACAGCACTAAGATGGCACTTACAATACTTACATATGTTCTAATATTTTCACTATTATATGAATTCATAGTATTATCTCCAGGAGCTTCTGTGTAATAAAAATGTAATAGCTAAATAGCTGATGTTTCAGTATAATGACAAGTACTTTTCACAGAACTTCTTTTTAAATCATAAAAATGTGTGTGGTAAGATTTGAAGTCATTTTTTTCTTTGTTATTTTCTTTTAATTAATTCCCAGAAATAATATATATAATAGTACAATACCCATTATAGAAAATATTATATATAAAAACAAATAATTGTCGGTATATATACATACAAAGCACTGCTTTAATGTTTGAATAGGATCAGTTGTATAACCATCATCATTCAAAATAATCAATTTACCTCTAGAACCAATTATTTTGAATTAGTATTAACGTGATTAAAATATAAAAATTATATTACCAGTGCTAATATTATAGACAAAGGAGCCGTTTGATGGCGCCGTTTTCACGCTAAAACTATAAAATATGAACATTCCCAGGCCGTTGACTTTAATCATTTTGATGTGTTTTTTGTAAAGCTGAAATAAAATAAAAACTAAATTGTCTTTTTTAAATATTATTTTTTATTAACATATACAAATTAAATGATAACAATAAATGTAAAATAAAATCAACAAATTACAATTTGATTCGTGTTTTTTTGTTTTGCTTTATTAGAAAAAACAATTTTCAATCGGATATTTTTTTAGTGGGGTTACGGCTTTTTGTTGTTGTTGTTGTTTAAAAACTCATAATCGGAATAAAAAGTAAAATTTCATAGTATTCCTTTTAAATTTTAATTATTACAGAGAAACAGATATTATTGTGTTACCATTATTTTTTACTTTTTTAGTCTTCGTTTTACATTTTAATTTTTTACAGAGAAACAGATATTACTGCTATTTTTTACTTCACATAGAATGACAACAAAAAGTAAAAGTTATTAGGGTTAGGTTTAGGGTTAGTTTTAGGATTAGGTTTAGGGTTAGGGTTCTGTTGTTTGTAATGCTAAAATAAAAAATATCAAAATCGACTTTTTATAAATATTTTTTTTTATTAACATATATAAAATAAATGATAACAATAAACATAAAATATATTCAACAAAGTATAAAAGTAGTCGGAGAAAAGAAAGAAAGTAAAAGTTTTTTAAACAACAAATATATATATATATATAAAATGTCTTCTTTACTTATTAATCATTGTTTATAATATGTGCCCTTTATGAAATTTAAAAAAATAGTGTAGAATTGTACTTTTCTTACGGGATATTTTTGTGTTACCACTATTTTTTATTTCAAAAATAAACACACGGTAGATGTTATGAGCAGTACGTCCAACTCACTTTACACATATATCTTGTCAACATTTTCTCACTTAAAACTTCAATACAGTATGGTGTAAAGAGTCGGATAATTATTACTTTAGAAAATCTGAACATTTCAATACTTTAAAAAAAAATTCAATCAAAACAACATTTCCATCCAATTCAAATACACACACCCTCTCACCAAGCCGTAACAATTTTATAAACTGTGCGAATTTGCCAAACTTATTTGCTGTGATGCGATATACATGCTGTAATGTGATACGACATAGCAGCCTGCAATCTGTAGCTCAACAAAAAGTCCTATTATAGAAAACTTCCGGGTTCGAACATGTCGAACCAGGAAACAGCATTTTTATGTGTTTTAGTACGAAAACGGGGCCATCGCATCTTTGTCTATAAGACTACAACCATATTACCAAATAAAAGTATATATTTATTATTGTTATATATCTTTAATCTCAAAACAATTTTTTAACTAGAATCATATTTATTTATTTTCTTATTATAAATAGAAATTTAAAAAAATATATTTTAAATTGAGTAATCATTACACCCACCCATAGTTATTCTTAGTGTTTAGATTCATTTTTATTCATAAAACAAATATTTTCCAAATACTATATATTTTTTGATATTGTACAAATAAATAATCAATAATTATTGATATCTATAGTAGTAATTGGATTTGGTATTTGCCTAATTCGTTTCATTTTTTTATAAGTTTTGTTTCAGATGTCAATGAAATTCAATATTTTAAATTGTTAATAATTAGTTAAAATTTCTTATAGTTGAATTAATTAAGCATAATTGTATAACGAATCACAATTAATTTTAGTATTATTATTAATTTGTTAGGTGTCTATAGTAGTGCTTAACTAAAATACCAACGGTGTTGTCTTGAAGACAAGATGAAAATGTTTATAATGATCTTTTTAATATTAAAGGATATTTACTATCACATCAGATAAAAGTGAATTTTTGTAAATTATTACCAGGAAAGTGTAATGACTAACCAAGATAGTTATGAAAGATAAAGAGAGAGACTGAAAAAAATCCCCTAATTATGATTCTATATTTTCATTCAATGTTAACTTTTTATTTAGGTATGGACAACTGTGGTTTACTTTCAAATGAAGAAATATTGTACCAATTGGAAAAAGGACTATCTAATATTAAATAAGATATTATTGGACTTTGTGCATATAGTGGAAACAAAAAAAAAGATAATCGAATTAAAAATAGGATATGTATTTAATATTGAATGTATATGTAAAGTTGAATTTATTATAAATAAAATACAGAAAAAGTATGTTGTGAAGATTGATAGTATATCAAACAGTTAGTAAGATTTTTGATTCAACTTAATATAAGATATCAAGTGCAGTGTAATTCGTATTTACATGAATAGGAGCTAATCTGAGATAAAAAAGTGAAAGATTTTTATATAGAATATCAAATGCTTTTGATAACACCAACATTTTAAAATTGGCATAGGAAAGTTCATGCTAGAACTGTTGAAAGATTGAATAATAATCATGTTATAGGTAATTTTGGTTTTGATGGCACAAAAAATAAAAAAGAATAAAATTAGCGCAAAAAAAAAAAATGTATATTACGATTTTTTTTTCTTTGAGAAAAATGCTAAATTAACAAGGAAGAATTTAAATGAAGATATAACAGAATTTGATTATATATTGATTAACAAAAAAAGACTTATTTTACTATTGTAATGTTCTTAGTAAATTGAATACAGAAAGTAATAATCAAAACAGCTTTATTACGAACTACCAATATAAAAACTATTAAGAAAAACAATATTAATAGTTGAATATCGAATGAATTTAATTATATTTTTGCAAATTGTTTTAAAATATCAACAAACTTTGAAGATGGATCCAACTTGATTAAAATCAATAACTAATATTCAAAATTTGTAAGAAAGAAGCAGTCATTTACCAATAAATTTTTATCTGAGATGAGATAATACATGAAAAAGTAGGGATATAAAAACTTTAAATTTTTTTATTAAGAACTGAATATCTAGAGTTTTTTAAAGGGATAAAAAAAACTGTTAATAATTACATAAGAGAATATAATTATGAATTGGAAAGGAAAGTTGTAGGAAAGAATAAATAAAATTTTGCAACTTCACATTCGAAGGGAAGATGTAATTATTTCTATAAAGAGAATTATATATTGAAATATATGAAAGAATTCTGTAAAGAATTTTATATTAATAAATAACAGAAAAATCAAAAGACTTATAATTGCCAAGTATTTTAAATGAAGAGATTAAAACATAAAATTAAATATTGGCTAAAAATAAAAAGTTTCTTGAAATGAAAGAGTTATTATTGATATTTTAAAAAAAGCAGGTAAAAAATAGAAAAAAATGTTGGCAAAGATATACCAGATAATGAAAATGATATTTAAAAAGATTATGAAGAATATATTAGAAATTGCAGATTTGTCAGTCTTCTAGGAATAGTATTCAAAATCTTTAATAAGATAATTGCAACTAATTCACAGCAAACATTGAATTTAGCCAATCCAAAGAATAAGATGATTTTAAAAATAATTTGAACAAAGTAGATCATATCCAAATAGTGACAGAAGTTATATAAAAAACAACAACAATAAATATGAGTTATCATCATGCTTTGGATTTGTATATTACAAGAAATCATTTACTTCTATGAAACCTTTCTGCAGTTACTATAGCTTTGAATCACAATATATAAACTCAGGATATTGTTATATTCTATCGAATAGTTATCAAAATGCAACAACATTGATTAGACTGCATGATGATATTAGAAAATTAACACTGTAAACAATGTAGTATGACAAACTCAAAAACTTGTAAAGCAGTTTTATAAAGTATATTTTGTGTATTAAAATAGGAATCGAATGGAGATTGTTTAAGCCATCTCGATTTTGTACATAATGGGACTGTTTTTACTAATGTTACTTCACGGCTTCAGAAAATATTTCAAAAGTTTTCAAACAAAAGTAAAACAATAGGACTAAAGATAAGTGCTCACTAAATTAGATTAATGTTCAATGGATTTCAATTAAAAAAAGAAAACAAAGATTAAAAATCATGGCTTAAAAGTTACAAACTACTAATACTTTGGTCTAATTATTAATAGAAATGAAAATATAATAGTTCAAATTACTTATAGTATTAATCTTAATATAAAAATAAATTATGTGTGTGAAAAGAAAGCATTTTTATATCTATGGTTCAGGAGTTCTTGTGTAGGAGTCTGAGATTGGACACTTAACAGAGCAGCAATACAGAAACTATGGAAAAACATATGTTCTAAACAACTGAAAGAGATCAAAAACAAAAATCATTGATGCAAAAACAAATACATATTATTGACATTTTTTAAAGAATCAAAAGATTTAAATGAAACTGTGCTATATTGCTATAGATAATAGATGGATAATTACAGTTTCAAATTGCATTTCAAGAGATTATGAACGACCCAGAATTAAGCCGCATGTATAAAGTGTTGATGAAATAAAATTTATAGACGTGATGTTGAGAAAAGAAACTGACTTAAATTTGAAGAAATCTGTATTCTATGATTATCTATAATAATTGAAATAATGATTTATTACTTGTAGTAGACTATATATACTTATAAATTCTTAGAATTTTTTTAACTCTCGAAATTGAAGTTAAACCACTGAATGGATTAGATATATTCAACAATATCTATAACGTATATTAAACTTAATTGTCAATATAATTTAAGATTTTATTATTATTATTATTATTATTATTATTATTATTATTATTATTATTATTATTATTATTATTATTATTATTATTATTATTATTATTATTATTATTATTATTATTATTATTATTATTATTTATTAAAAGTGAATGAAGAAATATGACATTTTTTATTAATATTTTGCTTTTGTTGTGGCATTTTTAGTATTTAATTAAGCAACTGATTAATTAATCCCATAAGATATTTATCACAAGAGCGCATTAAAATTTTTAAAATAAAATTATTTTACTGGAAAATTTCTACAAGACAAATAAACCAAGTCCAGAACTTCTCTATTTGTTTAATGTAATCTTTAAAATCAGTTGAGAAAGAAATATTTACTTCATTAATAGTAATACGTATTGAAGTTTTCCGTCTTATATTTAACATTTCTCATAATATTAAGATAGCGTGTAATGTGTGCATGTATATATATTAAAAGAATTGGTAATTACTACTAGATGAATAATTATTATCATTCTAGATATTTTTTGTTTATTTAAAAACATAATTCTATTTATCCGTTTTTTTAATTCAGATTAACAAATCACGGCATTTTATTTTTGAACATACTCACCATTTACGCATAAAACATCCTACAGGATAATTGATATCTAAAATTTAATCATTTTATTCATTTGATTCATAGTTTTTCTTTTATATTTCATTCCACCAAGTATTCTTATATTATCCTTCAATGACAACTGTGTTCTTTCTTTAGATTACACACAATTTCCTGGAATATAAAACTTTAATTGTTCATTTCTTATCATTTCTACTATCATTCCGGTCATCAATGTCCATGTCATTTTGGTCTTTCATTTATTTCAAAATATATCTTTCCATACGTTTCTACATTGATAGTAGATCACATATTGTCATTTTAATAAAATTCAATTATTCGGATTCTTAGTAAGTAATAACCAATAAAAGATTTTTAATTAAATAATGTATTTTCAACACATACAAATATTTACTTTAATTTAGCAGATGCTTTCTTTAACCAAATCACTCGACTCTAGTTTAATTCTATAATTAATTAAATCCCTTATGCTTTTATTTATATTATTATTCTGACGTTATTTGTAATTGTACTGTTTTGAAGATATTAAACATTACCTTTTGAATTTGAGCTTGCTCTCTTTTGTTTTTGCTTTTAGATGGACTGTTCTTGTAATGTTTATTCAATATATGAAATACCCTTATTTCTATATAAATATGAAATTTGTTTGTTTGTTTGTTTGATATTTAATAACTTAACAAATATTGCGCCAATCTTGATGAATCTTATATGTCTTTTTTTTGTAAAGAATTATGTAGGATATAAATTTTTGCTTTTGGTAGTTAATTGTCTTTAACTTTCAGTAATTTGCAATAATTATGTACAAATCCTAATCTTTTTTGAATAAGTTCATAAAAGTGTAAAAAGGGGCTAGAACTAATTAAAAGATTACAAATGTTGATTTTTTTTTTAAAAATAGATATAATGTTATATATAGTCTACATATTATAGAAATAGAGAGAATTATAATTGATAAAACGAGATAAAATTTGATTTGTAAATATATTTTAAATTAATTAAATTTTGTTCCCATAATGTATTTAATTTCTCACTTGCAAGTGGAGGTTGAATAAAATAACACTTAAATTTCATAAAATTATTATGTGAGACATATACTTAAACTAAACTTGAAATAGGTAATCAAATTCAGGAGTATAACTGATCATAAAAAGGTATATTTTTGTGATACTACTACTACTGATAACTCATGTATTATTATTTCATGTGAATAATATATAAATATATAGACCATAGAAACAGCTATATATTGTATTATATTCTTTTGTTCTATTGTTCGTAACTTACATATTATTTAGCAAATATATTTTAATTATTATCTTTTGTAATTTTAATTTAACATTATTCTACTAATACAAGCAAAACCATAGGTATAGCTTATTATTTATTAAAAAAAAAAAAGTAATATTTTGGTAAAGTTAAAAAAAAATTATATTCATTTTTAATCGCTGAAGTTTAATTTTATTTGTCAAAGATTCATCAAAATGCTGTAAAAAAATTTAGAGATATAGATAACCAATCTGTCATTCACTCTAATCAATATTAATCTTCTTTATGTCCCCATGTAATATAAACTCTGTTAATTGTACAGAATTGAAAATATAATAGTTCTACAAATTTAATGTTTCAACACTTTAACTAATTCTCAACTGCTCATAGAGTTAATATCTTTTCTTCCAATCTTCACATCCAATGCAAAAGGTTAACTCCTATTTCTTTTAATACTTGAATGTAATTTACTTTATTATAATTATTTGGAGACTTTATTTTGATATTTTTATTTGGTTTAATGAAAACCTCACTGTTAATGACTTGTGGTGACCTTCTTAAAGTATATAATGCATAAATGATTTTTAATCATAAGGGTATATTTTTCATGTTTAGCTTTCCCTAATAATTTCAAGTATTTTTCTTTATACATTTGTTAGCATTTTTAATATTCCTGGAACACTTTTTCTTTATTACTACATAGTTTTCCAAGGAAGTTATCCACCTATTAATAAGATTTTCATCTTTTTATTAAGTAAACAAACTTCCTTTTATTAAGTTTTTACATTGTGTGTTTTTGTAATTTGATTGCAAAACATTTTTTATACTGGCAACATTAAATAGGTGGGTTTTTATTTGCAACTTAGACATTGCTAAGTGCACTTTTGCTGAGGTCTACCAAAATCATAGCTCTCATAGATTGACTGAACCTGCTGTTCTTTTAAATGCTGAAATGACTGTGTAAGCCCATTACTCAAATTAGAAAATGTATATATTCCATTTGATCAATAAAATGTTATCTTTCTTATAAATTACATTTTTATGGTTGTCTATGAACCATGCCACTTTAATCTTTCTTTTTTTATCACCCTGCTCTATGTACAAAATATTAATCATCTATAGGTCAAATATATGACCAAAATGTTGTTTGTGCCTTTTAATAATTTGAGACATTTATTTTTACTGTAATTTAACTTGCTATTTAACATTTATACATTTTTATATAATATTATTAAAATATTTTATTAGTATTTTATTGTATTTCAGGTGTTTAACTAATCAATAAAGTAGGCACAGAATTCCTAAAAAAAATTGCTATAATTATATTCTCTTAAATCATACCTCTATATCCATTTAGTGAGATATTTCACTTATCTTTTTAAATGACAAACCTAGATTCTTTTTACCATTGATTTTTTTAATTAAAAAATATCTAAGATGTCAGTATAGTCAAGTAGTAGCGAGGTCAAAGTATTTTGATCTTGTCTCCACATTTTTGATAAACTTAATGCTTTATAATCTGTTTCAAAATCATTTGTGAGTTTACATCAAAAAAAGTTTTGGAATAATTAAAAACTTGATATTTTTGCAAAGTTTATTAAAAATCATGATTTCTTTTGCACAATAATTGTGTAATAATTGTTAAAAATCAAAATATATGCTTTATTTTTAAAAATAGAAGATAATAAACAATGGAGAACTGATTACTCTGTTTCATGAAACTGAGTAATCATATATTATAAAAAACACTGTGTTAAAATCTTTTGAAATATTCTAAAAATTATAAAGCAATTTTAATATTTTAAAGCAGAATTTGATAGATTTGTCAGAGATTAACATTTATCCATTCACATTTTAAAAACAAATTTCAATCACAAAAGACTTTCTTCATTAGTTGAAGTTACACTGCTAACCATTCAATGATAAAAGCATCCTTTATTATTATTATAATTCATTTTTTTTAATTATTTGCATTCTTATATAAAATAGCAATTTAATACTAAAATCAAAAGTTGAATGATTACAACAAGTGTCACCAGGAAAAGCAATAAACCTGTTACAGTACAGAAGAGTTAAACTTTCTAAATAGATTACTATAATTATTTTTATAAAACTTTCTTTCTTCATACATTGCCTTGTGTCATATAAAAACTCACTGCTGAATTTGTTTTTTTTTTTTTGTATTTATTATCTTATAATAAAATTCACTTGCTACTCTAGTTAATGATTTCTATAATGTAATTTTCACTGCATTACTCTCATGTGAGATAGGGGCTGGTTTCTATTCATGTTTAACACCTTGTGTAAAAGTTGTATAATCCTCAAGATGCACATTTTATACTGAAGCAGCACTCATTAGTTTTCCCAGATCATATTTTCTTACACATGATAAGTTTCAAACATTCTGCCCTCCAATTTTGATACATATCAATTTAACTGTAGTAACCCCCCCCTATATATATATATATATATATATATATATATATATATATATATATATATATATATATATATATATATATATATATATATATATATATATATATATATATATATATATATATATATATATATATTGAACAATAATAAAGATATGCATAAGAAAATGTAAGCTGGGCCAACTGATGAGTGCTGGTTCAACATGAAATGTACATTTTGATGGATTGTACACCTTTTTCATATATATTTGGTCATATGTTTATGCTTACACCCCTCCACATAATGTTAAAAGTGGATAGAAACCAGTCCCTATCTTTCATGAGAGTAGTGTAGCAAAAATTACACCACAAAAATAATATTCATTAAATAAATAATCTCTAGTCTAATAAATGACTCATAAACATTATTAATACACTTGCTCTTCTAGTTTATATTCTTGGAAAGACTTTTGAAAATTAGAGATGTCATCTGTATTGTTATTATTTTACTTTTAAACAGGTTTTGTTTCTTTTGTTTTGCCATAGTGCATATCTTATTAATTGATGACCACTTCCTGTGATGGGTATATAGAATAATTGTAATCTTAACAAATTTTCTATTGGTAATAATATTATTTAATTCTGCTGTAATCTTTATTTTGATGCCTATCATATTTATTTCTGATATAAAAATACCAATATATATATATATATATATTGGTATTTTTATATCAGAAATATATATATATATATATATTCACATACAATACATTTATTTCTGTTTTTCATTTATGTAAGAGCTCTATTTATATGCATTTTTTACATGCATGATACCTTGTTAGAAGTTAATTGATATTTTCTCATTTGTATATTTCATTAAGATGGCCATTTTATTTGATAAATTTTCAATAAGAATAGCATTGGTAAAAGAAAAATTTATTATGAGAAAGAAAATATTTAATGGTCTTTTAAAGAGAAAATTAAGGTAAAGATTAATTAAAGGTTATGGGTAGATTGTATTATTGTGTGGTTGTAAAACGTCAACAATGAGTAAAAAAAAATAAAAACAGAATGGAAGCCGTTGAGATGTGGTCATGGAGAAAGATAAAAATAATCAGTGGAATGAATAAAATGATGAGAAAATTTTAAAAACAATAAATTAAATAAAAAAGGTTGATTAAAAACATTATACAAAAAGAAACTGAATTTGAACATATATTAAAAGTTTAAAGAGTAGTTTAATGAAAGATGTTTTGGATGAAATGGTGTGGGGAAACAAGAAGAAAGGATGAAAAAAATGGCCTTGCTGGATAATATGAGATGGGAAAAGATAGTTGTAATTGAAGAGCTGAGCAACGAAGAGAATGGAATGGAGAAATTAATGAATTTGTGGTGTGACTGCTCTTTGGATCTGTCAATAAGATAGAATATTAATGATTGATTGATTAATATCTTTAATCTTCATAATATAGTGTTTTATCTTCGTTTATATTGAATGTTATTCCCACTCCTAATGCTTCCTCTATTTATATCTTTATAGAAAAATATATGTCTAATTTTCAAATCAATTAAATTTCAACTTTTTTTCTAACTTTATAATAACCATGATTTCTGGATAAATATTAGCCTCCCTGATACCCCAATTCATGCACTATTCTGTTGCTTTAATGTGGTTTTCAATTATATTCAGCTAAAAAAGCACCATTAAGCGCAAACTATCTGATTTTATTATTTTTAGTTTTCTCTGCTTTGATTGATGACTTTATAAACTCTGGAATATGAGAAATCATAATTTATTTTGTCTTTTATCATTGTAAATATATATAAAAAAAGTTGTCAATCACATGCACATACCAGTTCATCCTGCCTTTAAACAAAATGTCCTACTGATATCTCACTTAGAAATATCGAGAATCTAAGAAAAAAATATGGTGGATATTTTTTTTCGTTTGTTTATTTTAAACTAAAAATAGAAACCAATAAACTTATCACATTAGCCGATGCAAGTTGTTAAACAGACAATCCACGTTGACCGTATAAATAGTCAAATGTTAACATCAGTCTCAATATCAAGGGAGTTTGGACGGGATATTAGAACCTCTGTGATCCACTATGTTTATTTAAGGTATGAAAAAGAAATCAAAGAGGTGTTTTTTTTAATAGCAAATTTTTTGTGATCTTGAAGTCTCTTATTTATTTCAAATCACATTCAATTTAATATCATTGACATTTTTTTGTGTTTTGCCATTTTAATTTTGTATTATTTAGCTTATAACAATGGTATACTAGTTGATTATGCACGTTTTTAAGATAAAATAAAATATATTAAATTATCCAGCTTCACAACTATTTCACAAATTCATTTTATATTTTAATTGTTTATGAATTACACATTTAAATTTAGAAATAGTTAATTTTTCAGATAAAATTATCTTTTTAAAGATTCAATGCATGTATTGACGTCGACAACATTAATACCAAACATTAAAATGCTATTCTAAAGTATTTTAAGAGAATAACAAAAGACTATTTATTATCCCTGCGATATATTATAAAGTTCTAGTTACTTAGATGTAATAGCCTAGTGCCTAATTTTCACCTGTCTTTATGGGTTTTTTTTTTTTCAAATATAAATACGTATGCCAAAGGATAAATAAATTACTAAATTGTTACAACTCATTTGTTTTATTGACATTTGTAAATTCTAAATCCTAAGAGAGAAACAAATTAAACAAAAGAAAATGCAAATTTTTTCAAGTGTGAGTGTGTTTTAAAGATTTAAACAAAACCTTTTTTTTTTTTTTAAATTTAATATTTAACAAAAATAAATAGCATATATTTCCAATTTATTAGCTTTCTTTGTGTATAATAAAAAAAATAGTCTTTAGACATTATAATAATCCTCTTACACGAATAATTTGGCTCTAAACCTCTGATTAGGCATCAAAGATCATGAATAATAGCAAATTCTATGATATATATATTTTAACACACTTTCAGTGCTTAATATATCATATATAATGCAAGTGCTATAATAGGTTTCTGAAATACTTTCAAAGCACAGCATGCAACAAGACAGTGGATGGACTGCACTTTTCCCTTAAAAAGTATTTTATGCTGTGAATAAAAGTTAATTGCCTATTGTAATAGTTGCATTAATTTTAATCTCAAATGATTTTATAGACAGTAGAGTCGCAAACGACATATCCCTCTGACATACAAATGTTTATAAGTAGGTCACATTTTTTCGACAAGATTTGATTATAATACAAAAAGAGTACTTAGGTAATAGGCCTGCTGCCCCATATTTATGACGGTTGAATGCCATGCCTTGTTCCATTGGGGGAAAGGAGAAAATTTGCGATGGAGAATGCCTTATTAAAAAGTCACAATTACCTGTTTTTATTTAATAACAGAATGTTTATTATTTTTGAAGACACATTTATATTTTTCATATTGTTAGAAATTTGACTTTTTAATACAGCATACTACAATGGCAAACACCTCTCCCCCCACTTGAGAAAGATACAGCATTCTGACATCACAAACATGAGCATCAGGAGTACATAAGAACCACAAAAAGTATTGTGATCATTAAAATCAGTCAATGCTTAGACAATTCCAATATCAATAACAATCAACAATATCAACCTGTTGTCAAGCAACCTATTGTTTACAGTACATATGTGCATATATAAAACAGATTCTTCATGTTTACAGTGTGCATATATAAATTAAGATTATAATGTAAATAAAATGTTAAAAAATATTTGTAATTAATAATAAATTGATAATTACATTTATCTATATGTTGACAAGAAAATATTCCAGTGCATATTGCTAGTTGAAGATCAAATAGCAAATTTTCAAATCATTCCCCAAATGTTATGATATTTCATCAATGCTCTCTGTGAATAAACTAAAGTTTGAAGTTCTGACTTAAAATTTATTCACAGAGGGTGTTGCTGAAATATCATAACATTTGGGAGGATGATCTGAATATTTTATATATATATTTACAATAAATGTATGACTTAAATTATTCATAACTTTATTTTGTCACAATTAAATACCTATTCCAGACAATTTTTCTTTAATAATTTGTTTATATTCTAAGAAAAATATAGAGGCAGCTTCATTATTGGCAGGTGGTTATTTTAATAATTTTAGGAGTAATAATTATGGAATCATTACAATGATCTTTTATTTGCAATAAATAGCTTGAAATTGTGTGATTGGAGGTTAAATTCTTCATGGAAATGAAGGCTTTTTGATGCACTATAGGACTGTCAACTGTAATTTTTTTACAATTCACATCATTTAATCATAGATTTAAGGCTTTTTCCCTTTCAGTAAAAAAATGATCCCTTATTTTAGTTACAATTTTAGCTGATTCAGTGGTACAAAGTTCTGATCAATAACTGATTCTTTTGAAATTTACAGCTTATTTCAGAATATGACATTATGTACCTTATAAAATCAGTAATAATTTTCTCTGATTTAATGAAAACATTATATACTATTTGGATTTATCATTCATTAAATCACAATATGTTTTACTAAAGTTATGCTAATGTGTATTTTTAAATTAAACATAGCTCAGTGTATATGGAAACAAAGGGAGTAAATCACTTTTCCCTATGACTTAAAAGCACTCTAAATGTTAAACAAAGGAATCAAGAATAAAATCAATCCACTTATTCTTAGGTACTCTGATATTTATAAGTATATCTTTGTCAACATTGTTGGTAATTCAGAGTAAAAGTAATTTATCAATCAGATGGAATGTGGCACTTAAAGTGTTATTAAAGTCATATTTAATAATACAAAGTTGGAGACAGCATCTTACTTTTAACACCTTGATTGTAATAATTAAATAGTATTTCATATGTAAGCTTTTAAATTAAACATAGTTCAATGTATATGTTGCTAATATGTACTGTATATTATAAATAAAAAAAAAAACATTTTTAAAAAACACCAACAAAGCAAATACAATTTAAATTACAAACAAAAATATAATTTAAAATATTCACACAGAGATTTGATAAAGTTATATTCAATGAAAAACAAAAATGGCTGCTTCCATAAATGAGATTCATGAAATTTAATAAGTTTATGAATTTTAATTTGTTTCTTTACAGTTTTTTTTATTTAAATTTTTTGGTTAGTATATAATTGAAATCATGTGATTTAATACAGCATAGATTGCATCGTCACTGAGCTTAATTATTTCCTAAAAATCTCTCATATTCAACATATCTTCAAGTAAGAATAAGCAATTGCAATTGGTTTTTATGACAAAATTTTAGTTTGTTCCCTTAATTTAAAAAAATATAAAACCCATTTAAAAATAAAGTTTAAAATTGCAAAAGTGGTAATTAATGATTAAACGTTTTAACAAATATATTAATTTTACTAACATGTGGCAAAAATGTTACAATATTAGTAATACTTTTTCATAAAAAAAAATCGCCAATTGTTCTATTTTTCAGGAATTCATAAAAGTTAGAAAGCCAGACCTGCAAATGTCAGAATCAATTCTGTGACTTTCTCATCTCAAGTCAATTCTACCACCTGTGCCAAACCATGTGGGGAATATTTTATTTATGATAATTTCTCACTTTAATATGCCACCATTTTGATTTTTACCTAGATCAAAAATATAAATCTCTGAATAATGATTTTTTTTTAAATTAAAATAAAGCATATAGGAAAAAAACACAATATATATTTTAAATTTTATTTTTGATTCACTTTAGATTCCTTTATCAAAATTCTTTATTTTTGATTAATATCTAACCACTAAAATTTTACTTATTTTGCAGGGATATTAATTTTTCAACCATACTTTCTGGATTTATTTGTATTAATAAATGCAGTTGAAATCAAATAAAAATTAAATAAAGAAATGTAATTCAGACTTGATTAATATTGCACAAAATGAATTTTTGCTTTGTTATGATGCATCTTATATAATTGATTATGAGTTTAAAAACTCTTAAGTTTTCTTATTCCACCTGGCTGATAAATTAATTTCACTCTGAAAAAAGTTAGATCACAAATAATAACAAGATAGTGTGAGATAGAGAATGAGATTGAGGTAAAGTAGTTGACAATTGGAAACATGTGAATTAACAAAATGTTTATTTTCTTCAGTTTCACCATTAATTGTTTTCAAGTTTATATTAGAAGAAAGAGATAAAATAAGTGTTTTCCATAAAGCTGTTTTAAATAGAGCTGATGATGCCCTAGGTATCCCAGTTTTATGGAAACTATTTATTTTATTTCTTCTAATATAAACTTGAAAACAATTAATGGTGAAACTGAAGAAAATAAAAATTTTGTTAATTCATATATATATTTTGAATGGTCAACTATTCTATGCTCAATCTCATTCTTTACCTCACACTCAATCTCGTTTACTATTTGAGATCTAACTATTTTTATTTGAAAAGATAACCTTGACAATAGCTGATGCTATTTCGTCGAAACGTTCGGAAGTAGGCAAAAATAAACACAGTTTAATCCTAAAACTACTTTATTTACATCTATAACCTTGAAAACATTAAATATAAAACTATAAATAATATATATATATATATATGTGTATTGAAACACTTCTTCGTTGCAGTTTCAAAATATAAAAAAGATAGTAATTTTTATTTTCCAAATATGAGGTCAAAGAAGGGTTAAATATTATATTTAAATTGTAAAATTTTAATGTTTATTATTAAAATTTTATATTTTATTTTTTAATGTGTGCTTGATATAAGCTATATAACGCACATACTCGCAAATTAGACGAAATCAGTTTGCAAATCATTTTGTAAAAAAAAAGAACTTTAAAAAGAAAATTGAATGAGATTTATAAAGTTTATTTTTTATTTATTTCAAACATTGTCTAATGTAAGGGACAATGTTTTTAATTAATTACCTTGATGTGCGATCTATTGTATTTACAGTGGGTAGTGTTAAAGTTAAAATTTGAAATACTGTTAAATTTTTGGTTTTTTAAAAAGTAAATTTTATTAATAAATAATTTATCTTTTTGTAAAAGATTATTTTGTAACGGTGTAAAACAATGCCTAATCTAAAAATAAAATTTAATCTATTGTAATGTAAAAAGTTTGGCATTGTTTATAATATTGTAATAAAAGTAATTAGTTGGAAATGTTAAGATTTTTAATTAATAGTTTTAAAATACTAGATTAACTGGAGTTATTTTTAATAATGCCGATTCTAGATGTTTCCAAGAAAACAGGTGGGAGAACAGTAGAACTGGAGACATGTAAAAGCTAAACATTTTTAGCGCAGGTACTGATTTAGATGCAGATAAATTCACTTAGATTCACGTTCACTCACTTTTCTTCAATTCATTAGTGAACTGAACTGTTTTTATTGTACACTTTTTCATGATCAAAAGTTCCAGTTATTTCGCTGCTCTTCACTATAAAATTTTCTAGAGAAGAATCTACGGTGGTTACATGCACGTACTGTGCGATGCGGTACCCATTTAAAAACAACCAAGCAGTCTCCAGAAAATGAAAGGATCAACCATCTCCAGTGTTTACATTGATAATATGTGTCGCTAAGGCTACCCCAATGACAAGCTCACCCCTTCTGGCATAACCAATTTCCATTACAGTATAAACTATTGACCTGACCGTTCACTGATCAACAACATGGACACTGAAGCTTCTCTCTCTCATCTACCCACTAAAGGAATGACACACATTTGAACATCCAATCAAAATATACACTTCAAAATCCAAAGCCTGCAGCATAAAAGGCCCCCAGTAAAATGTTAGAACTATATTTGTCCAGTATTCTAGTCTTTAGTTATTGTACTTTGATAAACCCATATGTTTAGTATAAAATCATTTCTGTTAAATTTTAAATAAATAATTTATAATTATTGTGTAAAACTAATATAATATTTTATACATTTTTTAATATCTTTGTGAATGAGTTTTTGGTGTCACTATGATAGAGTTTGATTTGGGTTATTAATAGACCTTAAATCAATTTAAATAATTCAGTCTATTTAATAACAATTTTTTTTTTATTAAGGAAATATTTATTGGAATACAGATTATACAGATTACATTAGATTACAGCACTATTCGTTTACATTCGTTTTAGTCTTTGTTTACATTGATTGAATTCAACTTGAATTTGCGTTTCTCTTTTATCTTGTGAAGTTTTATGTCACATCTTGGTCTTTGGTTACACCGCATCAAATCAAGCAGCCATTTTTCATTTGGTGGCAGGTTTTATCTATTTTGTGTTGTCTTTGTTTTTTCCCCTTTTCATCAGTATTTCTGTCATCACTTTCTCTATCTTCATACCTCTTCTTTCTTGTCTTTTGTAGTTTCAGTTGACAGATCAATTTATAACTTAGATGTCAGTTTAAGAGGTTTGATTGTTGGCTCATCTAGAGTGATCTGTTCCCATGTGTCTGCATACAGTCTGTGGGATGTTATAAGATAGCTCTGGTTGTCAGACCGCAAAGGTGTTTCTTGAAGACTTGCCATGGGTTTGCCGAGTTGTCTTGAAAAACACTGTGACACCTGGTCAGCCACTTTGCAAAGAGAATCATGATTGCCATTCGAATTATAGCAATTTCTCCAGTTCTCAGTGCTCCATTGATGTCCAGTGTTTTTTGTTAAATTTCTATGCTATTTTGTTGATTCAAACAGTTTCACAATTCGCTGCTATTATTTATGAAAGCAAATGAATTTCTTACTAAATAAAAGGATTGGAGAAATTCATAGATTAATATTTTCTTAGTATAATTAATTTCTTCAGAATTTTTAAAACTTTAGTGATATGTGTATACAACGAATATTGAAGTGTAAAAATCAGACTGCGTGTGTGTGCAATAAGACGAATCATTGTAAGTCCATTATCTCTTTGGCATGGTTTGAGTTCGATCGCACCGCACTCTGCTTTAGCAAATCGCATAGTTCTATATAAGTTAGGAAAGATATAAGAAAGTTAATTTAAATCTTATACAATCTCACTATCTCTTAAGAATCATTGTTTTAGTGTTTGCTTTTTTTGCTGGAATATTGCCCTAAAGAAATATTGTGGTTTGAATCAACTTTTCACTTACGTCTTATCGGATGGGATTCGTCCATGAAAAAAAAAAAAAAACATTACTTTCTTTTATTTAATTTTATTTTGGGGAGGAATATTATTATGTAAACTCTGAAATAAATGGATAAAAAATATTATTTTGCTTATTTAAATTTGCCTGCGTTTGTCTACCAATTGTTTAACAATTATACCTCGTGCTCTGAGTTGAATTATCATCAGAAGCAATTACATCAAATATGTTCAGATTATCATACATTCATTCGCATAAAAATAAATTTTCCAAACTGTTAGACTAGTTTGGTGACGCCTTCAAGTGTTTGAATGTATGTGTCCGGTACAATAAAAAAAAAAAAAAAAAAGAATACTGTTGACAATATGTAATAAATAAGAAATTTCCACAAAGAGTATGTAGATAATAATTATGGCAACAAAATTAAGTACAAATATAATATTTATTTTCTGCTAAACCAGGTTTTTGATATGCAGTACCTTCCATATTGAAAGCCTGGCTTAGCAGTTAATAAATATTGAATTTATATTTAATTTTGTTTCCTTAATCATTATCTACATACTCCTGTGGAAATTTTATATATATATGTGTGTGTGTGCACAATATTAAAAAATGAAAGAAATTAATGCTTTCATTTACATAAATGTATTAAACAATATAAAAAAAATTTTTCTTTAGCTTCCAGTATATGATTTTATTTTTGAACAAATTTGTTTAATCTTTTTCACAATGCTAGTGAAAATAAAGAAAATTAAAATGATCAAAATCAAGCTCCACACATTTCCAAAATTATTGAATTAATAAAGGCAAGAAAGCAATATGTGTTCTATGTTTGGGAACAGTTTTTTTGATGCTTGTGAAAAGCAAAGACAACAAAAGAATACAGAAGCCTCTTTTGTGGTTGGCGAATATACTAAGAAGCATGATAAAAATTCGAATCAGTTCTTTTTAAAGAAATTGAAAATAAAAAAAATATTATTCAAATAATAAAATTGTGCCTTTGGCTAAAAGCACAGTAAAAGATAAAATCTTGGAAATGGTTCAAATAAGTATAAAATATTTTTGTTTGATTTCCCTCTGATTTAATAACAATACTGACATAACTGAATCACTTAGTTTAGAAATTTTTATTCCTTATTGTGTTGGAAAAGATACCAATAATTGATCAGTGAGGACAAGGAAGGGAATAGATATTTTAAATGCATAATAAATCTTTCACTGGAAAATAAATATATCTTTCTAAATTGCATTTCGTGATTACAGCTAGGCTCAGACAGTATTTATTTGAAAAGGATAATTTATTTGTCAATTTATTAACTTAATCCTATTCTTATTCAGTTCTGGGCTTCCCTTGTTTTATACACCAGAAAGTTTTATGTATAAAAGTCAGTTTCAAATTAGTGAAAGATATTATGAATCTATTAAAACACTTGGCCAAATTTATATATGGAGAGCTTTAAATAAAATAAAATTTAAAAATTGTTAAATACTAATCTAAGTGCACAATAGTTAATATATATCACAATGTTAGGTGGGTAAATCATACAAGAATTCTTCAAAGATTCATTGAATGTTTAAACAAAGGTAGCTTATTTTTTTACATCATTTAATATAATCAATTAATGACTAACAAATGGCTTTCCAAATTAACTTTTTTATTATTATTTCAAATGAATTAAATATTAAAATTCGATGGATTAGCAACGAGTGTATTATCTTTGATTTAATTTAAACGGACAAAGCTGAATTATAAATTTTTAATCTTAACTTTATTTCCAACATCCATAAAAGAAATGTATTTGCTGATTTAGAATCTTAGGAAATTCAGATCTAATTAAATTGACACAATAATTTTTTGAAATCGATAATCAATAAATTTCAATCAGAATTTTATAGAAACATTAACATTTATTTACAACCAGACATAATATCGAAGATAAATTTAGTTTGAATACTTTCAAAAGATAATTAATACAATGCCAAACATTATATTTGGATTAACACCAGTTTATTTAATTTTAAAAAATAGTATTAATTATTAATAATATGAAATTAATTGGTTATCGCCAAACAGCTGATTTGGTATTCTTAGCAAAGACTTCGTTATACGTTTGCTTAACACATAAATTTTAATAATTATTTCAAGATATGAATTATTGTGGAACTATATATACAAGAAAATGAAAAAAATATTTAATTATGAATTAACCTTGGCATATAGTGATTTTCAAAAATTCAAATAATATTATTTTATCCACATATGATTTCTTACAAAAGATAACATTTTTTTTCAAATTTTATATTTCACCAAATTTGTGTAAATTCTGTTGGTTAACATGATTCTGTTCTGATAAATATTCAACTATATATTTCCTCTCCATATGGATTTTTTTTAGTGCGACATGTATTTCACTTATTAAAAATCGATTGCATTTTAATATTCATAGACAATAAATATTCGATAAATTTAAGGGTGGTGCATGTAAATTCATAAAAGCACATGACCGGAGGTTAGTTCCTTCTTTATAATATTATATATGTAGTATGCGCTATATAAATAATAGACTATTTATTACAATAAATTCAAACTTTACTATATATTTAATCGCAAGTGATTAAAATTGAGATATCTCTTTCCTACTACAGAACAAATAAGTTTGTACTATTCAATTAATTTATAACTCAGACACACGATAGATTGAAGCTCTGATTTCAACATTGGTAAGCATAGATTGGCTTATATATGAATAAACTCTATGCATAAGCATACACTTAAACTTTTCAAACCGATGTTCACGGAGGAGTATACATAAATTCATAAAAGCGCATGACTGGTAGTTTTTTTTCTTTTTTTTATAATAAAAAAAATTTTAACCCAGACTTTCAAGCTTCCTTTAGACACCAACTCTATTTTATACAGCGGTAGATACGACCACATACATTCAAAAAAGATAAATGATCTCCAATATATGTAATTCATGCTGAACCAGAACGCATCAGTTGGTTCAGATCATCATCTTCTACACAGATGTATAATCAATGCTTTGTTTATATTAAGTTAGCAATTCTTCAAACTTTAATGGACAGGATTCAATCATCTTCACTCTCAAATCTTCAGCCGTCCATATCATTGAAAATCTAGTGGAAAGAATTGAAACTTGTCCATTAAAGTTTGAAAAATTGCCATCTTAATATAAACCAAACACTGATTATATATATATATATATATATATGGGAAATGATGAAGCGGACCAACTGATGACTGCTAGTTCAGCATGAAATACATATATTGGAGATTCATTTTTCTTTTTCACATGTATGTGGTCATATGTAAAAATTGTATGAGATGGAGTTGATGACTAAAGGCAGCTTGAAAGTCTGGGTTTAAATCCCCTTTAACTTAATATGCTTGTGTTTAAATAATAAACACTTTTATAATTGCAAGGCAGAAGTAAGGGAAGTAACTACTTCCCACTGAATTTTGTGGTATCAAAAACAAATGAAAAGATAGAATGATACCATTTTTTGGGGGGGCTCTGCTGTTATATAAGCCTACGTTTTGACTTGGTTTCTAAATTATACAGTGAATTTTGTATATTGTTTTAATTTATGTACAGAGGAATGTTCTCTTATCACAATTAATATAAACAAAGATTTTTAAAGAAATATTTAACTACATTGGTTAATATTATTCATGAACTTGCTCCATATGGTGAATTAAATATATTCAGAGAGCAAAAGTACAATAATTTAATTACTTGTTCATCATTAAAACTAACAGCTCGAAAATAATTATCAATAATATTTATTTAAAGTAATGATACATTGTGCAGGCTTAAACCTGTATTTATATATGTAATATATGCGGGATTCAAACTCAGACTTTCACACATCTTACACTAAAGTTTTTTTTAATGTATATTTATACCCCTTTTTTTAATATTGTAGATTCGCTTGATAAATAGTTTTATTATTATTGTAGTTTTTTTTTTTTTTTTACTAAATAAACTTTTAAAAGATGTTTGTTTGAATGGACAAAATGTAGCTTCATAAGCATCAGAATTTCATTTGACTCACTAGATGGCGTATCTAATGTAGATGAATCACTTCAAATATAATGATAATTAATACTGGAGAAAGAGAAGATGTAGAATTTTTATTGGGAGATATTAAGTTAAGTGTGGTGAATAGATATAGTTATTTGGGAATTATTTTAAGTAATCAGAAAAATTATTTGGATGAATGGGAGAGGGTTTATAAAGAAATTAACAGTGTTTTCATATAATAAATATAATGTAGCTAGAATTATATGGAAGAGAGTTGCAGTAGCAGGGTTAACATATGGTAATGATGCATTAGTGTTAGTAAAGGGGTATTAAATTATTTAGAAAAAGTTCAAAGGGAATTAGGAAGACATGCATTGGATGCAGATGTATGGACAGCAAGTGAGGCAATTCGACAAGAAATGGGATGGTCAAGTTTTTATATGAGAGATACAAGAAGTAAAATAAAAATGTTTGGTAGATTGCAGTTTATGGATAATAAAAGAATATCCAAAATAGTATTTAATTGGGTTATGAGTAAAGGGCAGGTAACAAGATGGGTGAGAAAGGTAATGTGGTATGTAAAAGATTTGGATAAAAAATTTATAACAGTATATTTGTACAAAAGATGGGATGATTGTGTTAAGAGGATTGCTGAATGTTATAGTAGTAAGGAATGGGATAAAAGAATAGATTTATTAATAAAGAATAGGGAGTTAGAGAGATGGAGAAATAGTATGGGGAGTAAAAAGAGTTATATATATATATATATATATATATATATATATATATATATATATATATATATATATATATATATATATATATATATATATATATATGAAATAAACAGAATATTAGGTATGAGTTAATATATGATAATAGTAAGGAAAGTAGTTTATTGTTCAAGGCTGAAACGGGATCTTTAGGTACAAGAGAATATACATGTTAATGGAAAAATATGGGTGATTCATTTTGTAAATTATGTAATGAAGGAATAAAAAATATTAGGCATTTGTTAATTGAATGTAAATGCTTGAAAACAGAAAGGGTACATATAATGAAGTTATGGAAGAATAAATATGAACAAAGTGATTATACAGAACGTGAATTATTGTTTTTTATGGTGGATTTGGAAAAAGATAAGGGGGATTTAGATATAAAGGCTATAGAGTTGTCAAAGTTTATGTTGTAGAAATGGAATGGAGCAGAATATGGGAAAACATAGAGTGGAAAATGGAAAATTAAGTGACTAACAGGTTTATCTGGGCATAATTGCTGAGATATTCTTGACTTCTTTTAAGGAGAAGCCACAGTACATCACATCACATCACTTCCACATGTATGCCAAAAATAAATATTGCAACAATAATAATATAAAACTTAAAGTAATGAAAGTTTGAATTCATAACAAATTGAAGAAATCCATATAAAATGAAAAAAGAATGTAATATCATATACAAAAATTCAATATATTATTAGACATCTACCACAAAATAAGTTCGAACATTTGGAAAAAAATATTTTTTTGAAAATGGCATTCTAACATTATGGATAAAAACACTGCAAAAATGTAATTACAAATAATTTCCAATGATTTTAGAATATTATACTAGAATAGGCAGTGTGTTCATAAATAGTATTGATTGCATCAAACATTATTCATAAAGATAAAGAATAGTAAAACTATATAATCTTTAAGACATTTTGCCAAAGTTTTTCTGGATGGAGTGATGGATCAATCTATATAGATACACTAGTCATAAGAGTTTTTATATATTTTATCCTGAGATATGACTATCCAAGCAACCACACAACATCTACAAATGAATAGTTAGCTATATTACTATGTTCTTTCTATCAATAGAAAAATCTTAAAACTGTTTGTCTTTAGAGATAGTGACCAAGTTTTATATATATTTAAATTCCTGGTGACAAATATATAAGTGCTATCATAATAGACCCTCCGTTATTTTTTTTCAATCAATAACTTAAGTAATGATTTAAATAACTAATATAGAAAAAAAATATTCCTTAAAATAACACTAGTTTTTAAAAAAATCAGAAATTGTTAGCTATTCAGTTTGCCTGCCTTAGTAATAATTTATGTTTATACTATAATAATTTTATTTGATGTATATCATAAGAAATTTAAATCCTTACAACATCATATTAACATCATTTAACATGTTTTCACAATCTGCTAAAATAGTAGGAATTTTCTCCATGCAATCAATGAGTGCTAGAAAGACTGTGCACCAAAATCCCTATGTAATGCCTAATTCAGACAATATTTCTAGATTAGTTTTTTAGTTTATTGGCTGCTGATGGAAGGTGGCATTAGATTCAAAGATCTAGATACATTGCTGTCAGATCTAAAGCCATAAGCTAAAAACTAGTCTGGGATAATAGAATGGTAGGCACTACACACGATTTTGATGTACAAAGCTTCTAGTATCTATTGATTACTAAGGCATGGTCTATGTGACATTATTGTATGAAGAAAGTTTCTATTGTGTTTTTCATATGGAATTTAATAATAACAATATTATGACATATAATTATAATACATTAGAATGAGACAAGTTTATTCTCATAGTTCAGTTGTACCAAGTTATGTAAGACTGGGTAATCAATAGATGCTAGATGGTAATGTTTAATAATTTTATATCCAATGCTGTACTATTTATATTTCCATACTTTTAATCTTATAAGCATATGCCAGTGAGAAGTTTCTGAACTGAATATGTACATTTCTTCCAAAGTCATCATTTACTCTTTCTTAAATATCAGACTGCTGGAACAATGCTGCATTGAATCCAAAAAAATACAATATTATAACCAGATCTAAAATTCTTCCCTGATAAAAACCATAAGACAGAAACTACTCTGGATGTATGGATGAAGATAATACTTATTGATTATTCAAACTTATACAAGATAGCATAACTGAAGTAAGAAAAAAAAGGCACACAAATTTAATAATAATGATATTACTATTATTGTTATAAAAGTAAATCTATTTTCATATCAATTCTGCCATCTAATATAAACTAGGTAATCAGTAGTTGGAAGATGATAATACGTCTCTGTTTAGTGTTTCCTATCAGACTTGCTTCTAGTTTATGGCATTTACTAGTGAAAATTTTTTAATCTAAATTTTTAGTACACCTGAAGTTTTGCATTTCCTCCTGTCTTTTTACTATGAAGCTGTTGGAAGAAAGTGCATCAGAGTCAGAAACTTTCAGGTGCACTAGATCCTTACTTATAAATTAAAACTTCTAGTTTGAAAATATAGATAGGAATTTATTAAGTATCATTAATTGCATCTATTGATTACTCAGTTTTCCACAAAGAGGCATAAGAAGAATAGGGGAATTAGAGTTCCTACTCAAAATTATTATTGTACAGGTAAAAGTCATATTGACCTTATTATATTAAAATTTAGTTGCAATTATAAACTAATGACATTTCTCAATTATGATAAAAATATCTCAGATGGAAGTGTTGTTTCGTAATTTAATATCTATTAGATATTAATGATTAAATAGAAAACGTAATGGTTTTCAGCAATAAAATAAATTGTGTCTTAGTTATAGCTATTACCTGAGATAAATCATAACATTCAAATATTAAGAAGATCCCAAAAGTAATGCACACCTTTATTTGTGCTATCTCCAAAAAAAAAAAAAAAATTTGCCTAATTTTAATATTTTCTAATTAGTTTTAGTTATGTCTCATTTTGTATCTACAAATTAGCGTCTTCGATCTATCAGAGACAAATGATATTGATTGCTTTTATAGATACCGATCTATTTTGATTTTAAATTCACGATTAAATTCTTTGTTGCTAATTTTACATTTTTTTCAAGTCTGTTAATTAGTATATCTAAGTCTGGAACTGCTGATGTATATTTTACAAATGGATTAGTATATCTTAGATAATATTATCTTTTAGAATATTTTTGTGACTAGTTTTTGTCATCGTATTTTAATAATATCTTCGAACATTTTTGGCTTTTGATAATTGCATAAAAAAAAAAAAAACATGGACTTCTGATATTTGTACAAATAAAAAAAAAACAATTAAGAAAAAATCATTACTTCTGAGAAAGTTTTAAAATAATGAAATTTGTCAGTATGCTGTGTAATCTATATCTTCTAATTATCCAGGATGTATAATGATATACAGTATATTTATTTATATATGTTCATTAGATTGCATAAATTAATTTAAATTTAACACACGCACATGTACATTCGCTCACGCTCACATTTATGTACTTATTACAAGAAAACTAATTTAATTTATATGATTTTTTTACTTCCCCATTTTGAATTATTAATACAATCAAAAGTTTCGTCTGATTTGTTACATTCTTGAAATTTAAAAGTTTTTTTTTTTGTTTGTTTTTTTTTTCACAAAATTTGATTTTACGGATAAAATTACTCTAATAGTTCATTTTTCCTTTTAAAGTAGCATTCCTTAATGGCTTTGATTATCCAATTATATATTTTTCACTACTATGTGAACGCATCGTCCTATGGAACTTTCACCCCTTGTCAATTACTTCATTTTATGTATTAGTCATTTTATGTTTAAGCTTTTCAATATTTGCTCTTCTTTTTTTAAAGTGATTTACGATTTAAAGTTTTTTTATTTTAAATTCTATACCAAATCGATAATAGTTTTTTTTTATCCTTTTTTACGTCCACCACCTTTTTTCTGTTTAGCTGGACATCGTTGAGGATCAGGTGGTGAAGATAATGTAATAGGATCACTTTTTTTAGCAAATTTCGCTACGCAGTTACCACACTTCGGACAAAATCCAGTATTTATTTTATAATCACATCTTCCAATGAATGTCTGAATATCTGTTGCTTGCACCAAATCACAACAATGTAAGCAAAACATTTTGCTGCTGGGTAAAATTGAATATAAAAAGTTGCGTGCCTAAAAACTGGATAAAAAAAATTGAAGTCCGTTAGAGGTCAAGAACGGACATAACGGATGAAGGAGGAAGTAAAAATCAACAGTTTAAACCTGTCTACATTTTCTGTTGAAAAAATACATTCTATAGAATATAAAATGTCACTTTCCGGAACGTGTTTAGCAGAACACGAGCAACAAAAATTTATCGAATATAATAATGAAACAGCATTATATATATTAAATGAAATATACAAATGAATAATTTAAATAACTAATATATAAAATCGAATAAAATTATTCATTTCTGAACAAATATTTTTCTATCCTCCTTTGTTTTGAAATAATAGAAGACAATATTCAGAAGACTGTATAAAATTGTTAACTTCTAGATGTGTTTTTTTTTTTTTTTAATCTGCTTTCTTTTTCCTGCTAAATATTCACCTAAAAATAATTGATAGGATAATTCGATTCGATATAGACAAACCCTACGTAAGGAAACATAAAAGCTTTTTCAAAAATAATAAATTATCTGAAATAATTTCAGCATTTTCATTCAAAATAGATTTAAGCAGCAACAAGTGTATAGCTAATAATTAGTCATGATATCTTATATATATATACCTTAACAAAATGATTTTGTGAGATTTGAAAAATTAAAAAATATATACATTTTATAGGCACTAACGCAAACGCGTATTGTCAGGGAGACGTAACTAGAAAAATTGGGCCCGAAGGCAAAAATTTATGAGATATAATTAATAATTATTTTTACGTGCATATATTTTAATTGCCTTGCTATAGATTTTCCCGTTTGCGGGTCCTTGGACTGTGCGGGCCCGCAGATATTGCCTTCCTGTGCGCTTCGGTAGAGATACCACTGTATGGAGAGTACTTGATTAAATAATATTTGGCAAAGACAACTATTAGTAATAATAATTAGCTATTGCTTCATTCTTAATTTTTAGATATATATATAAATCATAAATGAATGAAAGCAGATTATAAAGTAATACACAATAATTATTTAATGTGTTCTTTATATTCTGAACTGACAAATTGTCAATTTATAATTAACTAGTCAGGGTTTTACTTTGCAACGGCTTGATGCAAAATAATCTTAATAGAACAACCATAAAGATGGTGCAAATGTATCAATAATTTGTTCACTTCATTATAAATTTTCAGATTATTTATTTATTAATTTAATAACAGTATTAGATGGAGAGTGGGGGTAACAATCAGGAAATATAATTGAATGTATATGGAATCTTGGTTTTATGCATATTCAATTTGATCGTTGCGTGTGATTAGTACCAACTTGTTAATTAAAAATAACTTGGAGAAAGTCATTCTACCATGTGCATGGTCATCCTTTAGTTATCTTAAATTCCCCTAGACAAAAATTAATTTGCCGAATATTGTTTTTTTTTTTTTTTCATTTTACTGTTGACTGGATTATTACCAATTACAAAAGGGTCATTACAGTTACAATTGGAGGCCTGGTTCTAGGATTATCCTCATTAAAACAGAAAGGGATTGAACTCAGTTTAGTTTTAAAATATATATCGTATTATTAGAATTTGGAAAAATATAAATTAGTCATTGAAATATGGAATATAAATACTGGATCGTATTACAAATATAATCATTTATTTAGTTATAAATAAAAGTCGATTAATCAACTCATAAAATATCTTAGACAAAAATAATTATAGAAATGGATTGGTAGAGATAATAGTAATATCTTAATAAAATAAGGCATTAAAGTACTTTGCAGTTCTGGAGAGGTTGCATGGTGGAAAGAGGGATGTGCATTCTAGTTATTAAATAAATAAAAGAAATATTAGAGTTTTTATACACGTTAAAAAACGTATAGGAATGTGGGTAGCTAATTTTGTTTATATAAATTATATATGCTTACCGAGTGAAAGCAAAAATGGAAGCTCAGGAAAACAAAACTGAGACTAATGATGATGAGTTTAAGAACACGAGCATGTTCACAGAACTGAATAAAATATTTGAAATACAAAATAAAGAAAACATGGAAAGTATATTTAAATGAATGAAAAGACAAAACACAGAATTGAATAGAAAGTTTGATAAATAAAATGAAGATTTTAATACACAAAGTAAAAAAAATAAAAGGAATATGGAAATCATGTTTAAACAATGTAAAGAAATTAAAAAGGTCATAGATAATATGAAAAAGCAGAATAAAGAACTGAGAGAAAAATGAAAAATTTGTTTACAAAAGCAAAAGATGATAAAACCCAACTGATAAATGACATTATGGAAAATAATAAAGAAAATGATGAAGCAGATATTGCTAATAATAAATGCCCAACTCCATTAATTAATAAAAGGAGTTCAATTTGTCATCTAAATAATTTTAACACAGGAGCTTTGGAGGGTAATCCTTGCATTATGATTGATTAAATATCTGAGTTCACATATAATAAAGATAAAAAATGAAAAAATGTCTGATTTCAAAACGAATTAAATTATTAAATATTAAAAACATGAATGATCAAGAAGATCACTTTAATAGAGTCAAATATAAAAGTATTTTGTTTGGTAAGATATATAGTAAAAGTAGTAGTAAATGCAGTGAGCTATAAAAGAGATCCAGAGCTTGGACAAATAATTAAGCTAAGTAAATGGTCCAATAAGAAATTAAGCTCAAGAACTTAATACATGAGGATAAGATTAAAATGTAGAGAAAGAAAGCACAAAATAAAATAATCATTTTTTTCTAAAAATAAAATATGATAAATAAAAGGTATTATAGATTATTGTGAGTGAGGGTCTGCATATTGTTTTAAAAATATTTAGAGAGATGCAAGGTTTAATCTTTCTATGAATAAAGATGACCTCTAGGTTAATAACTCTGAACTTATTTATGATTACTTGATAGAGTAGAATGGATAAATAATTTATAAGGTACACCTTACAAGAGTAGATCCTATTGAGTATTGAAAATAAAAGACTAATTTTAAAAAAAGTCATGGAAAAAGCACTAGGGTAATAGTGATGTTCTATTTAATATTGAAAGATTGTAAAAAAAGATAAAAGTACTGCCATATACTTTCAATGTTTTATAGAAATTTCAGGATTATTTGTGGCAGATTTAAATCAGAATAATATGAAATATTCATAATCTACTTTCCAATAATGTCAATAAATAAATAGTTACAAAAGCATTAGAGTTCAGAATCAAATGATATCACTTTATTCTTTGCATTTTTGTTTAATCATATATAGTTTGAAACGAAAATTGATCTTATAAATCGGTTGAAATTTTATCATGTCGTTTTCTGTGTTGGTGATGAATAAAGAGTGTTTTATTGTTTTGAAGTTGTCAAGTTTATTTAGTACTTCAGAGTTCTTATCTCCACATTGTTCCCATATAATATTATTTTTATATTTATCAACCTTTAAGACCTAAAAGTGAGCTAGGCATAGTCTTATATTTGTCAGCCTCTTAGTCCAAAAATGAGCCAGACATATTTTGATATTTGTCATCCTCTAAGTCTCATAATAGAGCAAAGCTTTATTTAAATGCACTATTTATTATATGGTTTGGTTAATATAATTGCTCTCAAGATCACTCTCTGGTCTTCATATTACATGATACACTCACTGTTAGTGGAAGATTTCTTTGTTTATCTCAACATTTCAGGCAGGTGATCAGATCCGATCAATAATTTTGATTGAATTAATGAAACAGTTTTGTATAATAATACTATTGTACTGGATTTGTGAAGATGGCATTATTTGTTATGTTTATACCAGCTTTTAAGTACATTTCCAAAGGAATATGGCTAAGAGTGACATTATTGTAAAATTGAAAGAAATAGCCTTTTTATGTAGTAATAAAACTGAGCGATATTTATGGCTAAGTTGACTATTTTATTCCTAAATGGAGGAGGGCCAAATGTAACTCTCACATCTGCATTTACAGGTATTACTTTAATGTGAATATTTTTCATTATTATATTTAATAATTCTTAATAATGGTCAAACTTAAATTTGTCCATAATGTTGTTTTTTTTTCTCATGTGTCATAGCATCGGCCAGGAAGCGAACCCGCTAACCAGGAACAACTGCTTGACGTCCATAATGTTGTTTTCAAAATAATTAATAGTGATTTCAACGCAATTAAAAAAAATCAACTTTATAAAATAAATATTTTCTTTACTAGTGAGTTGGTTTTCACCCTATATTATTATTATTTATTATTTTCATTATTCTGAATAAAAAAATATACTAAAGATCGTGTATATAGAATAAATTTATACGTGCTTTCAAAATGTTATACATAAGTGTTAAGATAAAATATGTTACTATTTTATTATTTTAAAAGTAATATTATGATTTTAAATTTAAAAAAAAAATATTTCTATAAAAACCAGTCCTAAATGACTAGGGGGGGAATAAACATAAAAACATTGATATGAGGGACAACAGAAGTTTTCTAATATTGTCTGCTTTCCAAAAAAAACACGGGAAGAATTGTAACACACTTTGTCATTGTGTTTTTTACTGTATAAAAGTAAAAAAAAAAAACATTATAAGGACTTTTAAGATAATATCATGCATTTTATGGAACAGGAAAACCTCCATAATACTTTACCTGATTGTTCCCGTATTATAGCTGAATATACAGCTATAAACAAAGAAATGTTTTAAAGTTTAACGTTGATTCTGCTAATCTATTCATCACCATTGAATGCTAAAAAAAATATTTGACATTTACTTGCCAAAAAAGGAAAACTAGTCATTGAAAGTAATTATCCCTTAATGTACTTCTATAAATTAATCTCAGAATCTATTTTAAATGCTCAGAAGAAAATTGCAATAGAAATTCTCCTAGAAAAAACCCCAAGAAATGAACCAAAAGAAGCTTAAATATTATATTGCCAGCAAGCATTAAAATTTAATGATTAATAGCCATGTGCCCTCATTTATAGATACAAAATATATGTATGCGCTCACAAAGACATTAAAGTAAATCAACGTAACTTTATATAGTTTTCCTTAAAGAGATTGTATGTCACAAAGATTTTTTTCCTATTGTACCTGATCACTATATAATTTTCTTAATTGTAAACAGGAAAATATATTTTATTATTATCATATATATTCTATTATTTAATTAAAATTATTGTTGTTGTTAATAATTTTGCTGTTTTTCATTTTTTATCTGAACCAAGCTGATTATTTATTTGTCAATTTAATAACTTAGGTGAGGATAAATCAGGAAATATAATTGAATGTATATGAAAACTTGTTTTTATTCATGTTCAATTTCATCATTGCTTATAAATAGTATCAACTTGTCAGTTAAAAATAATTTGGAAGTAGTCATTTCACCATGTATACAGTTGCCCTTTAGTTATCTTAAATTTCCCTAGACAAAAATTAATTTGCCAATAGCATGTACATATATATATATATATATATATATATATATATATATATATATATATATATATATATATATATATATATATATATATATATATATATATATATATATATATTGTACTGTACTCTGCCAATAGGGTGACAACCCCTAGACAATATGACAAGTCCCTACATTAAGCTATCCTATGACTTTATCTAGGAATAATTTAAGACTCTTACCATTTTTTCAATTATCTTTGGTCAATATTAACAATTGTGAGACTCTCCAATCCTATCAACAAGATTGCATACTCTTTAACATTAAATAAATACTAAAGTATTTATCCAATGGCACTAGAATACTTAGACACTTCTACTTATTTAGTATCTACATACTCTCATGACTAACAATTATGATTAAATGACTATGATAAAACATCTATAATTATTAACTTTCAATTAACTAATGAAGAAATTATACTATCATGTTATTGTACATTGAATGTTATTATTATTACTTCTATAGGATTATAATTAGCAATAATCTTAATAATAATTTTATATTAAGAAGATTTCAGGATAATCATTTATTTTTAATTACTTATTTAATCCACCTACAAAAATCAAGAGGGATTTTACTGAACCCTGTAGGCAGTGTCACTTAAGAAAAGACTTATAACCTGAATCTATAATTAAAATTGTACTACTACTTTATATTTATGTTCCCTAATACTTACACTTAAACTAATATTGTTATCTAAATTGTAATTTGATGTAACACTTTCAATAATAAGTAATTCATAATTTAATTCCTTATAAATAAGCATACTTTTATAATTTGCAATTTTATAAATGACTTATGTGATCAAGGCAACTTACAGTAAGTTCAAATCTCTTTTAAAAGATATGTGCTTAATTGACTGTTATATTTTTCTAAACTCGATTAATTTATTATTTCATACTCAAAGTGTGCACTTTGAGTTCATCTGATGTAGTGACAACGACTCTCAGAAAATAAATGCAACTCTTAATACTCAAGTTAACTTTCAAAACAACAACTTTAATCATATTATTTACAAGATATTATAATAAACATTTTTAACTAACAGGTAATGTAAAATAACAATAGTAATAACGTTATATACCGATATAATATAATAACATTATAAACAATTGAAAAATTTTCATTCCCTTTTTTTACCTTTTAGATATTCACAATAAAAAACAAAACAAACATATTACCTTTTCATGTAATATGGTGCTGTTGTGATATTTAACTTTACACACTTTTATTTGTTTATTTTTTATATCACAAATCAGATGTTTTACTTAGATCATCATTCTTCCCTTTCTTTTTACAATTATCAACCATTATAAGTTAGGCGTTAAATTAGAAAGACAAAATGGAACATAATAATTATTGTATTTTTGTTTCAATACAATAATCTTATTATAAAACAGTAAAATGTCACTTTTTGGGTATTTTTAGATACCATGATATTCATCCTTTAACTTTTATTTATTTACTTTTCTAAGAAGATATTACAATAATAATTATAAAATCAATTAGTTTTTTTTATCTCAAAATTACAATCAATAAGAATTTTATTTTGTGTACTATTAAATCTGAACCCCTATATCTCCCTGCAACAATTTTCATTTATAATTTATGAGATCGAGCTAAATATTAATAGACCACCCTTTGGTATATTCTAAATAAACTATCTATCTCTGCTTTATCTAACAACTTAATATATTACCTTCATATTTTTAACTTTTATTTGTTTGATATCTTCCTTATAACTAGTTGTTTCTACAAATTACAAACTAAAATTACTTATAATTCTGTATAACTATATTAAATTGTTCATCGTAAAACATAAGATCAAATTTAAAACATCATCGTTTCTCGTTCGTTTTCAATATTGTATATGTTAAACACCAACCTATACCCTCTTCACAATATACACATTGTTAACTACTTTTAAAATACATTTCATTAAATCATTAATAGTATCTACTGATTTTAATTATATAACAATATTTGATAAAAACATAATTATTAAAATAAATAATGACATTGATAAGCAAATTAAATCAATTATTAATTTCACTATTTATTGATCTATTCCCCCCTCCCTATTGTAATAGCAACTATATTTAAAGTATAGAATTTATATATATATATCAGTGTTATGAGATAGTGTGGAGAGTGGTGGGTCATGTGAAAGTCTGTGCTCATAGATATATAAAATAAATAAAATATCCGTTAATTAAAAACAATATTGTAATTATAAATGAAAAAATATTTTTAACGGTTTACAAACAATTACAAACAATCTTTAAATCCGCAGAAGTACTTTCGGTTACTTTCTAACCTGTCTCAACTGCCATTAAATTCAAAAACTAAAGCGGAAGCAAACGTCATCAATTCAAATTCCACGAATCTCGTATTTTATTATTCTAGGTATAAGTGACGAATCTCGTATTTTAATGTTAGAAGCTTGTCGATTTATTAAATGCGTTTTATTTCTGTTTATAAAAATTGCCTCTTTAATTTTTCTTTTACTATGGTTTCTCTCTTCATGAAGAATTTTCACATTTTCAAAATTAAATTTAAATTTATATTTACATGTTTTTTCGTGATCAAAGAAAACTGAAGAAGATATTAAATCACTATTATTTTTATTTCTTACACGCTTATATAACAATTCATGTTTCTTCAATCTTTTCTCAATGCTGCACCTAGATTCACCTATATATAATAGCATACAATCACAAAAAAATTGATATATGACATTACTTTTTTGCTTGACAGGTATGACATCCTTAGAATTCTTAACGTAGAATGAAACATTAAATACATTCTTATATAAATCCTTAAAAATTTTTACTTGTGGATTTGAAATAAATGGAATAGATATCCATTTTTTATTATTAATCTTCATTTCTTTTAAATTATAATAATTTTTTTTAAAATTGACATAAAGTATTGTTTATTTGTTCCATTTTATAACCAACATCAAGCAATTCCTTGGCAAATATCTCAATATTTTTCAATTTATCACTTTGGTAACAACATAATTTTTCATTCCGAAACAAAAAAGATTTAAAACTTGTCATCTTATGCATCATTGGTACTTTTGATTTACAATTTATATATCCTCTTTTTTGCAGTGGCTTAATTATTAGTTTATAATTTAATATACTGTTATCTCTTGTGATCATTAAATCTAAATAGTTAATCTTATTGACCTGTTCTTTTTCAATAGTCCATTTCAAGCCATTCAACTTATTTAATTCCTCTATAAGAAAATTTATACTATTAGTGTTTCCACAGACAAAAACATCATCCACATATATTTTGTAAATTTTAAAATCTCCAAAAATACACATATTTAAAATACTACTCTCACATGTAGATAAAACGAAACTGCAAACTTGTGCAACTACAGGCCAACCTTTGGTCATTTTATAATATTGACCTTCAAAAGATGCAACAATGTTATCATTAAAAAATTTTAAAGAATCAATGATAAATTTTATCATATTTTTATATATTTTTTTACTTTTTAATGCATGTTCAATTATTTTTTATGGAATTCATTCTATCAATAGATCCATACATTTCTGTAACATCCAATGAAGCAATAATATCATTTTCATCAATAATTAAATTTTTAATACTGTTTACAAAGTCAAACGATGAAGCAATAGTATTTTCCCCAAATCCTAAAAAGTCTTGTAAAAGTTTACCAATATATTTAGAAGTCTGATATATGAAGGAACCACTTAAATCTATCATAACTCGCAAAGAATTACCTTCTTTATGAAATTTTATATTTGCAAAAATACAAGGACATATAGCACAAGAAGGATATATCATATAGTATACATTATTATTTAAAACTTTATTTTTAGCACTTTTTAAAATATTGTTAATAAACTTTATTTTTTGACCATCCATATTATAATACTCAATCAAAAAGAAACCAAGTTTGTCCATTTGCATTTTAATTTTATTAATATATTGATATTTCATCAACAAGCACATACGCAAACCTTTATCCTCTTTCAAACAAATCATATTATCAATCTTCAATTTCTGTTTAAATTCTGAAATAGCCAATTGCCATGATTTATCATAAGATATTGTATCAAATTTATTGCAATTAATTTTCTTAATAATATCATCCGCAAAATTATCATTACCAGGAATCACTTCAAATGTATTTTGAACAGTTGCAATTAGTTCCAAATTATAATCATTCCAAATACCACTGACATATTTAGCTCCTGTCAAACAAAAAAGTAATGTCATATATCAATTTTTTGTGATTGTATGCTATCATATATAAGTGAATCTAGGTGCAGCATTGAGAAAAAATTGAAGGAACATGAATTGTTATATAAGCGTGTAAAAAATAAAAATAATGGTGATTTAATATCTTCTTCCGATTAAAAACATGTAAATATAAATTTAAATTTAATTTTGAAAATGTGAAAATTCTTCATGAAGAGAGAAACCATAGTAAAAGAAAAAATAAAGAGGCAATTTTTATAAACAGAAATAAAACGCATTTAATAAATCGACAAGCTTCTAACATTAAAATACAAGATTCATGGGATTTGAATTGATGACATTTGCTTCCACTTTTAGTTTTTGAATTTAATGGCAGTTGAGGCAGGTTAGCAAGTAACCGAAAGTACTTCTGCGGATTTAAAGATTGTTTGTAATTGTTTGTAAGCCGTTAAAAATATTATTTCAATTATAATTATATATATATAATAAATAAAGTTTGATATCTGTATTCATTTCACAGTATATGTAATATACAAATCAATATATATATATCAAAATACAGTACAATTTATATAAATTATATTCTTTTAGAAGTACTTTCGACTATACACTTTGTAGTCTTTATCAACTATATAACATTGAATAATCAAAACGAGACAACCCTTAACAATACCCTTAACAATCCCACAATTCTGTTATCTTAACATTTGATGACTGGCGATTCATTAACATTTGACGATTTCTTGAAATCAACATAGCCTCTTTTATTTTACGTTTATTATGACAACGTTCAATTTGAATAATTTTCATATTTTTATAATCAAATTTAAATCCATATTGACAAGATTTATTATGATCAAATATAACAGATGATGAAGGTTTATTTACATCTGTTCCATATTGATTCTCTTTTTGAATTCTATTATATAAAAGCATATGTTCTTTTATATAATAGAATTCAAAAAGAGAATCAGTATGGAACAGATGTAAATAAACCTTCATCATCTGTTATATTTGATCATAATAAATCTTGTCAATATGGATTTAAATTTGATTATAAAAATATGAAAATTATTCAAATTGAACGTTGTCATAATAAACGTAAAATAAAAGAGGCTATGTTGATTTCAAGAAATCGTCAAATATTAATGAATCGCCAGTCATCAAATGTTAAGATAACAGATGTGTAGGAAAATCTGAATTGAACTATGGGTATTGTTAAGGGTTGTCTCGTTTTGATTATTCAACGTTATATAGTTGATAAAGACTACAAAGTGTATAGTCGAAAGTACTTCTAAAAGAATATAATTTATATAAATTGTACTGTATTTTGATATATATATTGATTTGTATATTATATATATACAAATATGATGTTACAAGCCTTTTTTCCTTTTTAAATATATGTTCCTAAATAAACAAACAAAAAAAAAAACTTTTACTTTTACTGGGATTGCAATCGTTTCACGGGATTCAGACTGGTTGCACATCACTATTATTATCACTTTCATTTCAAACACATTCGTTTCAAACACTCCACTAGTTGCATGTTAATATTACAATAATTTTTGCTCCATTTGTTCTCATCCAAGACTATAACAATTATCAACATTTACAGAAAATCAGATTATTGACAATGTAGCCGTTTTTTTTATTTATTTTCATTTAGTAATTAAAGATTATTTGTAATTTATCTTATATGTTTGATTTAAATACTCATTGAACAGTAATAAATGATTCAGCATTCAAATGATTCGTTATTTATTTTAGTTAATATTATTATTAACAAAAATTTTTTTTTCATTTTAACAGTAAAATAATATTATCTTCCACATATGTTTATATTTCATAATGCCCTAAAGTTTATTTCATCTGTTATTCAACAATTTATTCTCCATGTATATTTTTTCTTTATTAAATATTTTCTGCTATGGTTTTACTCTATTACATTTATCTTTTTTTTTTTTTTCAGATGATAGATAATGTTTTCATTCATGCTAACAAATCGTTGTTATTCGGTACACATATAAATATAAACATCATTTAGCCTATATAACACTCAGCATAATTTTTTTTTAACTTTACAAAAAAGTAATATTAAAATTAGTAATGCTCAATTTTAATCATTTCTTCACTTAAAATTTTATTCAAATATGCTTTAAGATTTATCTTTGAATACGATGATGTATCCTTTTCCATTCACACCTAGTTCTTTTATTATCTATAACTACTTTAGTTCTAGATAATTTTAAAAATGCATATTTATCTCTGTCAGAAATAATTTGCCTTTTATTTATCCCTGGCTGATAACTTGATCTTACCCAATTATTTTACTCATATGACTAGTTTAGCAATTAAATCCAGTGTAAATACAATACTCTCAAGGTTTTCCTTTAGTGAGTTTCTTCCTTGGTCACAATTTGGAATATACATACAATTTTTCCTCTTTATTTTATATTATTTTCTCCATATAATGAGTTCAAAAAATTTTCCAAAAACCATTATTGTTAAGTTGCCCATAGAGATCAATTTAATTTACTCTTGCATTTAAAGAAACTTTATAATCTATATCATTTAAATTATTATGCAGAAAAAGTTCATTACTTCTTTTAAAAATAATAATAATATTTAACAAATTTTAAATAAACTTTTTAGGATAAAAAAAAAACAAACAAGTTACTTGTTCCTTGATCTGTGATTTTTTTTCTCCAATTTAATATTCCATCAATTTTTGAAACGATTGTCTGCAGGATGTTTATTGGTTAATTTTTCCCACTTCTTTGATTCTATATTCAATGAGTCGTTAGTATTTGATCTATATTTAAACAAATGTTTTCTGTTTTAAAATATTTCTCAATAAAAATAATACCTTTTAGAAACTGAATAAAATACAATTTACTTTCTTGATTTAGTAATTATACATTTATTAAACTGATTACGTAAGTAATATTTACTGAGGCTATAACCTTGAGAATATGCATGTAAAATGCAATAGTAGAAATGTGGACATAATCAGTGAAGTATTGAATAGCTTCATGCTTGCAGATCTAACCACTTCAGCTTCACCTATTTTAAGTAGAAAGTAGGTTGAAATAAAGAAAGATTCCCCTCTTTTTTTCCATAGTGTAAGCTTGTGGTTAAACACCTGTAGAGGTTCCTACTATCACATTTTACACGCATATTCTCAAGGTTATAACCTCAGTAAATATTTATTGATTTAGATAATTTTGGTTTTATTTTTATACAAATTAGATTCAATATTACTTTTATGATTTTTTTAATCACCAAATTCATAAAATAAATATTAATCATTTATTTGTAAACATAACTTAAGATTTAACTACAAATAATAATTGCTTTTAAAATATTAGATGTGCACAGACAATAATTATCTATCTATATAATGCATCTTTGTTTACAAAATTAAATTTGAACTTTACTATAATTTTAAATGCTATCAAATGTTTACTTATTTGTAACTATAATAAATGTATAGTTTATTATTTTGTCTTTTATGTACATTTGTAACCAACTATTTTACCCAGCATATAAATCCTTTAAATGACTTTAAGTTGACTAAATCTAAGTTAAAACCTTATGATAATTAAAATAACAATTACTTCTCCTAGATTAATAAGTATCTATCTTTTTGATTTAATAAAATTTAAAATTATACATCTCAAAATTCTATTCCCTTTTGTTTTATGATAGGATGTACCAATAAAAAGGACATTATATATATATATATAAACATTAAAGGTCTAAAACTAAACTTGTCAATAAAATAATCAAAATTATCCCACTTTCAAAAGTAAATCAGTCTAGCCAGAGAAAAGGAACTTTATAACAACACAGCCATTGGTTTCACTGCTAAAAGTACACTTCTCAAGTGCAAAGGACTAAAACCTTACTAAGGAATATTTATTAACTATTATTCACAATTAGAACCTTTGGAATGTATTAGATCATATTATGAAAAAAATATAAAAGAAGAAATTTATATTAATGAAATGGAACCTGTAATGAATAGGATGTTAATTGAAAAAGGAGCTTTATAGGTTATTTTAATTAAATAATTATAGAGAATGTTTTAAAGAAAGGTATTTAAGAAATGAATGTAATGACAAACTAAGATTGTTTGTTAGAAAAGGTTTAAGGTAAAAGGTATTTGTATTTTGTTATATATATTATGTAATATTTGTATTTATTGTTTTTTTTATGTATTTTGTAGTTGTTCTTTGATAAAGACTATAAAATAATATAGTCAAAACATTGGAGTATATTATTGTATATTAAAATAGTTCATACAATAAATCAAGATTTACAGTAAATTTTGCACATGGATTGTATATATTTTGCAATTAATGGGCTGTTTTTAAAATAGAAGACTATGTTTGTTATTTTCTAACATTTTAGTCATTTACATTTGAGAAGTCTGCTTTTAGCAGTGAAATCAATAGTTATGTTATACAGGATTTTTGTTTTGGCTAGTCTGGTTTACTTTTGAAATTGGTGTAATTTTAATTATATATATATATTGTAATGGGCACACATGCTGTTACATTATTTTAAATAAAATTAGATATTAAAAATAAAAGGTTGCAAATAAAAACTTCTTTTTTTATAATCAAAAATTGAAAAATAAAAGTCATCTAAACTCGTATATGTATAAAATCGCACAGATGGAAAATTATTAAAAGAAAACTTTATTTTAAAAAAAGGATTTTAAAATGAAATTTTCAACAAAAACTTAAAGATTTAAAGATAAAAATATATATTTTAATAATGTACAAAATTTAATTACTTACTATTGTGTAAAATGCTAAAAAATGGAAATGATTATTTTTAATTAGTCTGGTAAACTAGCCCTTGGGCATCTCAAAATTTATAATTAAAGGTCAAATAGGAGAGAAAAACAATAAGAACAGAATAGCCAATAAAAAAATCCCTCAGGAAACAGACCACAGTGAAAGAATCTTCATCATTATGACATCATGTTCAATTAATCTGAAGGTTTGATATAAAAACAAAAATAGTTTTGAGTATTTCAGTTGGTGTATGCTATATGTCTTATGTCCAGAGAGTTGAAGGAGAAGGGATTGAAGAGGCACACTTTCAATCCGTTCAGTTTTTCTAAAAGAAATGAAATATCGTTTTTCTATATTGCATACCCCAGGACATTAGGGTCCTGCAATAAAAGCCTGCAAAGAACTATACCAGCTACAGTAAAGGATCTCCAGATGAATACCAATAGACTGGCAAACAGCATACTGGTCTCCTCAGGATGCCGTGGGAATTAAAACTGAATCCAAATTACAAGCAGCTCTTAAGGATGGACTTTTAAACTGTAAGAACTATATATAATTTATGAACATTAAGTATAAAGATTTCCAATATTTAAATATAAATATAAATTCCTATGTGACCAAATTAAATCCTTAATAATTATTTTTATCACATGTAGTTTTAAAATCATTTCCATTAATTTAATATTTCTGTTTTTTTAATTGTTTATTATGTTTTTTGTTTTTTTTTACATTAAGCTAAACTTTTTATTAAATCATTTTAAATTTAAGTCAGGCATGAATGGCTGCATAGATTCGTAAAGTTATGTTTGTTTAAGGGAGGGTAAATCTTAGGTTATTTGTTTCACAGTTAAATTGGATCAATGGCTTGGATGCATTGGTGTAATTAGTAAATGTAGCATGAAGATCTGCTATGTGCAGGATCACATTATATGCCACACTTGGGAAAAATAAGTCCCATTTCTTACTGACCATCAGAAGCAGATAATATTCCCTGCTCCCAGGAATGGGATTGTAAGTCAGCAAAAAGAACTGCAATCCCTTTTTATGGAGTTTTTTTTTGTATTGTTCTTCTCGCCAGACAGACATAGCATTCCTCTACTAGACAAGGGATTTTTTTAAAATAACCATGCTGTTCAGATGTATATTTCTGACAGTGTGGTATTGTGCTGTTGTATTCATGCTGCATTGAATACATCAATATATCAGGTAGATTGGCATTAGTTTGATTGTGACCGTTTGGCCTAGGGTTAAATAAAGATATAGAATATTTTTCTTTTTGAGTGCAATCTATGTAGTCTATCCATACTCGACTCTTTACTAAAATATTAATAAATTCATCTGTGCAAACTTATAAAATCAAAAGTTAAAATGTAAATCAAATTATAAACATTATACTAAAATAATTCTAAATTTTATATATGTGCAAAATAAATGTTTCTGTGTATTGTTAATCTGGCAGTGGCTTATTCTTATTTTTTATTATCTTTCTTTTTTAAAAAATAAAGTAGACATTATCTCTGCTGCTCTGTGAGCCCTTTGACTAGGGCTAAGGGTCTACAGTAAAATAAAATTGGATCTTAACAGTAAGTATCTGAATCTATATAAATTTTCCATGTTCCAATAGTCTAGTGGCACCCTTGTACAGCAGATATGGTAAGACTCTAATCTTCCCCGACTGTTATAATATATATATATTCTTCAAAATTTAAATCATAACAACTAAAAAATTTACACCTAGCAATCTCTTGTAACAATAACTTATTAAACTAATTATCTCATCCATAATGGTCATTTCATGACTTTCAACACCAATTGTGTTATCAACTCTTCTTAGTACAATTATTAGTTATAATTATTACTACTACTACTACTACTACTACTACTACTACTACTACTACTACTACTGTCACTCCACTGCCACCCTATTACTAAAAATACTGCTACTGCCACTGCCACCACCACTGCCACCGATCCCATCATCACCACTACCTCCACTACAACCACCACCATGACTATCACCAAGACCAACTTTTCCACCACTATCACTGCTATTACCACTACTACTGCTGTTGCTGCTACTGTTTGTGCTAGTGCTACTGCTACTGGTACTATTGCTACTGCTACTTCTATATCTAAACAAAAATTTAATTTATAATATAACATCACAACTTACTGCAAAAAGCAAGTCTTGATCCCATTTTTACATAAAATATTATATATATATTACCTAAATATTCAAATCTGTAACTATATCTATTTTAAAATGATTGGTGTCACATTAGTAATAAAAATGTGCAATAAATGAATAAAATGATCTCATCTTCTACCTAAAAAATCAAAATAAACAGAATATTTCCTCTTATGATTGTTTAATTACTTCTCTATATATTTAAAGATATGTGTACTTAAATATTACTCCTTTAAGCGGATGAATTATTCCTATGGATTAGTTAAATATGGTATTTTCTATTGAGCTTTTGGTTAGGAATTACTTATATCTGAGAAAAGTATTATTTAAAAAGTATATGCATTGTATCAGACCTATTAAAACATTTTTGAAGTTGTATGATATAAATCAAACTATGCAAGTCATCATATACTAGTAAAGATACATTGAACTACTAGAATTTCATTCTTAAAGTTTTGAATTATGGTCAAGTATCAGGTAGGTGCTACTATAATTAATAATGACCATTTGGAAAGTATCAATCATGACTATTCATATTAAAGAAATAAATCTAATTTAAAATGTGTTGTAAATTAACCAATCCCAAATAACATCATCACTAAAACCCAATAATAATAATAATAATAATAATAATAATAATAATAATAATAATAATAATAATAATAATAATAATAATAATAATAATAATAATAATAATAATAATAATAATAATAATAATAATAATAATAATAATAATAATAATAATAATACCCAATAATAATAATAATAATAATAATAATAATAATAATAATAATAATAATAATAATAATAATAATAATAATAATAATAATAATAATAATAATAATAATAATAATAATAATAATAATAATAATAATAATAATAATAATAATAAGCACAATTGGTTTGAAAGGCCGATATGAATGTAAATAATAATAATAATAATAATAATAATAATAATAATAATAATAATAATAATTAGGAGCAATTCAAAAGTGAATAAGGTCAAAAGTGAGTTTTGCGGTGATTATATAAACCAATATGTGGACTGTAAATATTTACCATATATAGAAGATGCTGGTCCAATTTTCTGTTCACTTGTTATTTTAAGATATTTTCTAGTTTCCTCAGCAGAAAACTTTTTTTCTGAAATACATCAACACTATTAGTAGCAATTCTTTGTCATATTTTTCCAGTAGAAACAATTGACTTTGCACTTCTTTAGAATCTCTTTGAAATAATCCTTATAACATAAATGATGTTTACTTCTTCCATAAAGTCCTTGTTCAAGTTTACCATAAACACTCATTTAGGATGTTTTTCATTTTTCATTCATTTTGCATGCCCACAATAATGAAAGAGTGTGTACAATACTGGAACAATATTTTCAACTACTCTAAAAATGAGATTTGCAATGATATACGCCACCAATCTATGAATTAAAAATAATTCTATGTGTTACGCATAATGCTTGAATTTTCTATTTATTTGTTAATTTAAGAAGATTTTTAGTTGTCTCAGTGGAAACCTTTTCTTTCTGAAATACAACATCATTACTTATTGTAGCTCTCCAATGTATATTATTTTCATAATATTTTCCCAATGGAACCAGTTGACATTGTGCTTCTTTAGTATGTCTTTGAGATAATCCTTATAATATAAATGGAGACTATTTCCTGTACAAAATCCATATTCAAATTCACTGTAAACATTCCTTTAGAAAGTCTTCCATTGTTTATTTGTTTTACATGTCCAGTCTAATGAACATGTGATCTTACAATAGTGGACTTAATAATATCACCTTCTGCAAGCTGAATAACATATTGATTGTTTTTATGATCTTGCCGTGGTATTTTTAACATTTTATGGAGCTTCCTTAAATGAAACTTTTCTAATATCTTTATATTGCACAGATAAGGTGTCCATGTTTTACATCCGTACAATAAATTAGATAAAATAACATCTCCGTAAATGTTTAATGTAGTTGCTGTAATTATTTCCCTATGATGACTTGTTAAAAGCAGAAACAGCCTATTGGAATCTATCTTGTATTTCAACATCTAATTCAACTTTTCTACTTAGAAACTTTCAAGACATAATAACTGAAGAAGCTGAAAGTTGCTGAGAATTATTCTTTCATTACTGGTTAATAAAGAACTTGAGCTTTTTTCACAAACTGGGATATAAGATATATTTAAAACATTAAGTACAGTCTATAAATCATCTTTTGAATTAACAAAAATGGCACACTCATTAGCATATTGTATATCCAAAATCTAAAAAGATGTTACTTCTTGTTTTTGTTTTTAACCAATTTAAATTAAAAATTCCACCATTTAATCTGCATCATATATTGATTCCTATCTGATTAAAGCATCTGTAAACAATTCCAAAAAATAATAGTATTTATTTTAAATGCATCAGTTTTTCACCTGTAGTAATAACACTTCCTCTTCAGTGGACAACCAACTAATTTCAAACAATGTCACAGACTTGTCCTTTTAATTGAATTAAGTGCCTTGTCCAAATCAATAAAAAAATATGTAATTCACTCCCTTATTCCTAACACTTTCTTGAATTTGCCTGACAACAAAAAATATATCTATAATGTTTCTTGGTTTCCTAAAACAACACTGAGTCTCTTGTAACCATTCATCTACAGCTGGAAGCAGTCTATTCAATGAAATTATTGAATATACTTTTGTTGTAATAAGTAATAGTGATGTGCCATGATAATTATTACAATCTTGTCTATTTACACAATAATTATTACAATCTTGTCCATTTCATTTGTTTTCAAAAATTTGAACAATTTAACTATCTTTAAGATTGGTTGGTGCAATTTCATGTATTCAGATATTCCTTTAAAAAATCAATATTTTTGAAGCTACAATATTACCATTATATTTTCAAACTTTCTACAGATATTTCACCATGACCTGCAGCCTACTATTTTTAAGATTATATCTTTTGACTTTATTAAGCTGGATATCTTTGTTCAAATCTAAGTGAACATATAAAATGGTTATATCATTAAAAATCATCATATCAGTTCTTGTATCATAATTTAACAGATGATCAAGATACTCTTTCTATTTCTTCAAAATATGATTATCATCATATAAGAGAGAATCATTACTGAATTTTTCATGTCAATATGTTGAAGCATAGAGTATTTTATGTCCTTTGTAATTTTATTCCACCAATCAGTTTTAAGCATGCTTGCCAATCATTGAATTTATTCTTTCAGATCTCTATATTTATTATGAAGTTCCACATTTAATCTATTGTTTGGCCAAGGAGAGAATGTCACATGTTTGTTTTTACTTAAATCACTAATAATACAACCATTGTCAGAAATCTAGTCATTATTCTTTTTTTAGTCAATTTAAAATATATATTTATTTGTATTCATCACATACTCTTTAAAAGAGATCTGTTCTTTAGTAATATGACAGTCCTGAAGATACAAATTAGAAATTTTAGTGTTTTATAGCTGTTTCGATTTAGTACATATGTGAGATTCTTCTAAAGAACAAACATCAATTTTCTTGTGAATCTGACTGGAATAAGATCTATCTAAAAATACAACTAGCATTTTAATTGCAGACCATATTACTATGATCTGTCTAACAATCTGAGATTGTGAGTGCACATATAATGTGAATTCTCATATTCTGACTTTTCACAATAAGGCCAATCAATTAAATGTCATTGATTTGGATGTGGGTACTTCCATGTTCCTTTGTAGTGATTTTATTCCTAAACAAATTGTTTGAGATAGTCAGTTCACTATAACAACAAACCATGTGAATTTACATCTCATTACTATTATTCCCAATGTCTTTTGGCCAACATCTACTGTTTGTACCAATATATTTATTTAAATAATCAAGAAGAAAAATTCAAATTTTAATGGTATTACTGTAATAATACTATCCAATGAGAATAAAAGTATTCCTTCTCTAAATTTTCCAATTTTAAATTTTGGAGCATAGGCATTAATAAAATCACCACTAGTACCATTACACAAAACAAATTTTAATTCCATTGACCTTTCTTTGATGCAACAATGAATTTCAATAATAGAAAATACTAAGTTATGTACACCATGAATTACTCATTAAATGAGTGACCTGTTTTTTCAAAAAAAAATGGGGTCCATCCATTTATTTGAATATTGCTTTTTCTTTTCTGGGAGATGAGTTTTGCTAATAACAACCATTTCAACCTTAAATCTTTAGGAGCAAATGAAGATATCTGTTCTGGTATGAAAAGTTTTATCGGGTAAAGTTCACACATCCCATGTACGTATATTTAAAAAAAAATTGTTATACTTACCTTTAGCAGAATTACTAAGACTTACTATGCCACTATTACTGATATTATTATTTTTATTTCTATTGCTGCAATGAGTAATACTCTTGGCATGACAATCTAGCCAGACTGTGTGAAACAGACCATTTACAGACCATCCTTTCTAGGCCCTTTTACTTATAATGTAGGCAAAATAATTTTTAAATAAAGCTGCCTAAATATACAATTTTTGATAGCCATAACTCCCGAGCTCACTTAAATACAGTTGCAAACCGATTCATTAATGATTATACTGCCTCAAGCAAAGGTCACAACTAAGGACTGCCAACTTATTAAGCCTGTCTCCATCATAAGCTAAAATGAAAAAAAAAAAGAAATATTAAAGTTATTTAAAAAATGGAAATATTATTTGACAAATACACAATATTATTGTCATGGTTAGTATAATGAGGTGCCTGATGTCATGAAAGTCTCATGTTGTCCAGGTTCTACCATAAATTAAGTGACTGAAGAAGTGAAATAAAGAGATAAAAAACAATTATATATACCAGATAAACCAACATTTTATCCTGCAAGGTAGCAGGAGCTCTCAGTCAAGCATTGTTTATTTGATATTTACAATTGGCTTTCATAACTAAAAGCCATTCCACTATTCAACAGCTATGAAGCCTATCAGTAGCTCGAGATATTACTCCCCAATAAAATTATTTATCTATATTTTTTACTGTTTGTACTTTTCGATTCTGGAGATTATTTTTGCTCTGTTTATTAGGAATTTTTCATTAATTTAGACCAAAACGTCAGTGGTATGTTTCATTAGTTCTATATGTGTTCCTTGTACTTTCTATATAATTTTCTGCAAACTGTATTCTGTATTGATATTATAAGTTATTGTTTGTATGTTAATTTCTAATTTGAGATTATAATGTATTTTATTTTCTTGTTCACTAAATGTTTTATTATTGTGTGTAATATACTTTTCTTTAAATAAAAATAATTCTATTTTATTATACAGATATTGGATGACTAACTATTCATTTATTATATATATATGAACTGAATAAATAAAATATCTCTATTATTCCAAATAACTGTTTACTTCATTTACTGATTTGATTTAAATCTGCACAATTATTAATAGTTGCTAGTCAAATATATTTTATTAGATTACATGTTAATTTTAAGAAATAATTATCAAGTTGAATTCTGATATATGCTCGCTTAAAATATATTGTTTTTTCTGTTATATAGTTTTTTAATTGGCCTGCCATCTATTGTCGTTTTTTAAAACTAAAATTTATTTTTTTAACATGTCTATTATTAAGAAATGTGAAGAATGCCTGTATTTTAAATCTTATTTCTATGAAGAGTATATTTCTGAGGTTTGAATTATTCAAATTTTGATTGTTTTCTGTAATATTTATTTTTTATCATTGTAAATGTGATTTTTTTCACATCATGTTTAATAATTTATAAAATAAAGTAAAAAATGACTGTTTTGAATTGCAATAATTAATTGCATTCGGCATATAATCTTTCTTTAAAATTTTGACAACTACCAAAATATTAAATAACTATAATATTATGTATTATTTGATGCAATAGCAGAGACGTAGATTTTGACGATCAAGATTGATGATTCATGACCCAGTTCAGAAAACATTCGGAACTCAACTTCTTTATAAACTATCAAGCAATAAACCATATAATTATATTAAGAAAACGCAGAAATTGTCATCTATATTATACTTTTTGCAATTTCTTCAGCTTCAATCTATGCACATTAAATAAATGCGAAGATGCGCTCTCAAATAATTTCTATTCTAGCAATCTGAAAAAAGTATGACGATGCTGAAAACTGAAGAAATACATGATGCAATTTGCTTTATAACTTTTATACTGCTTCTAATTTGTAGAATTTGAACGTCTATTATGCAAGATGTTAACCATGAAATTAATTCGAAGTAGATTATATAACACATTAAATTAATTAAAATAACTAGAATGCAGACTGCAAACAAAAAAGAGTATTATTATTTAACTACTGTAAACATCAGAGGATAGCACAGTTTAAGTTCATAAAAATGATTTTATATAGATGCCCCAAGCCTTTATAATTTTTAAATAAATGATAATAAAATAATTAAATATTTAGAACTGAGCAAAAGTAATCTAGGGTTTGTAAGCATATTAGGTAGTTGCTCGTGACGAATAAGAAATACAGTTTAATTAATGCTAACATTATGTATTGAAAAAATTTTAATCATTGTTAAATTTTTATAATTTTGCATTAAATTTAAAACATTTTTCTTCTTATAAATATTAAATAATTATATTTTGTAAATATGAGTAAAGAAATTTCGGTCTTTTTGAGTTTTACCTTTAGTCCTACTTTATTAATTTTAACTAATAATTCTTGTAACATTTTTGAAGCTCTAGTATTATTGGGGAAAAAAACACAACATCAACTTAAATAATCTTCAGTTACTTTTATTTCCTTAGCCTCCCATTTTAATTCACAAAATACTTTTTCCAAAGCTACAGTAAAAAGTTTTGGGGATATGGGATCACTCTGTCATATACTCTTCTCAAATATTATTCAGAATATGACAATATTTTATGTCTATAACTTGTAAATTCAAAGCTTTGGATCACTGCGAAATTACTTATAGAATAAGTTGAATTTTCATAATCTACAAATCCAAAATATACTGGCAACTTATATTCATTAGTCTTTTCTGTAAACTTCTGTCAGAATTTGGAAATGATCTATTGAGCTAAAACCACTTCCAAATCCAGCTTGCTTTTTTTTTTTAGTTAGTTAAAATCCGCAATTCACTATAGATGAATTGGAATTATCTGGATAAAGATTTTGTATAGAAATGATAGAAGAGTGATATCTCTATAATTCTTACTATCTTCTTATCATCTGTCTTAGATATTAGTGTTACTTATTTTTTCTCACTCATTTGATACATTTTCAGAATTTAGACATTTGTTTTATAATTTTGCTAACAATTTTTCTATTTCTTTTTTTTTTAAAAGATATTAGTAGTTGTTGATTTTTTTCTGTATTTCCTTCTTTCTATATTTAATAGCGTGCCTCATTTCCTCATTTAAAATGCTGACAAGGCAGAAGATTTAATAATTACAGTGGGTATCTTGTTTTCTTGTTGTTATTGCTTTTTTTTTTTTAAATTGTGCCACACATTTGATAATATTCTCTCTTTTTGAATAATAATTTCATTTGTATTCTTATTGCTAAAATAACTTTTGTTTCAATATTAAGGCATTATACTTTTAGTCTCTTCTGGGTTTTTTTTTTTTTTGCCAATTTACTATTATTTTTTATACCATTATTACCCCTTGTTATACATTTTATAGAACTCCAGATATTGAATTTTTTTTGGTGGATCATTTTAAAATATGTTCATATTATTTATTTTCTTAATATATTTATTTGCCTTTTTTTTATATTTAGTAAAATATTTGGTTATCTTCTTGTAGATCTTAATTATGTTTGAATTAGCTTCAAAAACTGACCATATTTTAAAGCGATTAGTAAGTTCTAATTTTAATTCATTGAAATTTTCAGATTACAAATATCATCTGTCAATATTGATTTTTTTAAATAATTTTTATTTCTCCAGTTTTACTTTAACAAGTACTTTATGTCTCACTAATCTAATATTTCTTCCTGTGTTATTACAATCCTGAAATACATATTTTCTGTTAGTCAAAATATAATCAAATTCTATTCTATCTTCAAGCGGATATTTCCAAATCCAATTTCGTTTAGCATTTTCTTAAAGAGAAAATACATATCATATAATCCAAAGCATTTATTTTTAAGCCGCTTCTCAATCCTAGCATTTAAAGTCCCCCCTCCCCAAACTTTGTGACATTTGTTATAACCAAAAGCATTTTGTATATCTATATAAAAATTCCTTACTTCATCATAATAAGGAGTTGTTGCTTCCAATATTTAAGCCTTTATAGTAAAATATATATTCATTTTCCTGTTTTCTAACTTCTCAAAGTCCAATAACATTCCATTTAATATAGGATAGTTCTTTCAATTTGTGTAACATTTATTCACCCATCAGTAAATGTAAACAGCTAAATAAAAATTCATAACTGAATAAAAGCTTGCACCAGTAATCAAGCAATTCTTAGTAATTGGCACATTTAACTGCTGATTTGCTGGTTGACTTTACATCCTCCTGTGAATAAAGACCCTAATTTAGTTTTGCCTTTCATTATTGTGACTTTTAAAAAAAATTCATTGCACATACATTTATCTTTTGAGAAATTTTCACTCATATATCAGTTAAAAACTATCAGACAACTTAGAAAAAGATCATAGTATTTATTGATTTTAAAGTTTTTAGTAAAAAGCCCATAAATTCACCATTTTGGCAAGTGCATGTCGTTATTCGACACCTACACCAATAAGAACATATGCAGTGATAATAATATATGAAGTAGATATTAGGAATTTGCCATGCTTGGTTTCTTTGAGACCACAAAAAAAAAATTAAGTCTCCCTTATTTTATCAGCAAAATTTTATTTACTATTTACATATTTAAATGTTTATATGAAAGCAAAGTTATTTTTAAATGTATTTGTTTGTTTTTAAACTCTGTCTTACTTATTAATTTTAAGATGATAATAAAGGAGGTTTGAAACAAAGCAAAACTCTCCATACAGTATTGACACCCTGTGCTAACTAGAGTAATCAATGAATTCCAGAAGGCTTGTGCATAAAATCCCTATCTAATGCCTACTCATCCAATATCCCCAGACTAGTTTCTGGCTAGTGGCCATCGTCAGTGAGGAGCTTTGGATCTGAGAGCACTGCACTTAGATCTTAGGATCTAGTGCAATCCTCCAGCAACCACCTTTTATCTCTACTTAACTACAACACTATGAGAATGAAATTGAAAACACAAAAAAATATTTTCAATCTAAGTTCAATAGCTTATATAATCATATGGGTCTGAACTATTTGTTTATAAACAGTTATGTGCTAGTATAAAATAGTGATCATGTGAAAGGAGGTTTTAGTTAAATTACGGCTACAATTCAAATTGAAGTTTGTGAGTCTACTGAATAGAATTTGAGTTGCTTTGATTAATGCCTTATAAAGGTTCTAACTGAAAAAAAGTTTTGTTTCATTGAGAGAAATGGGAATTCTGCAAACATTATCATATGATAAACTACATTTTTTATAATTTTTTATGGAACGCATAAGCAAAACATTGTTAATATACATTTATGTGATGTTTAATCAATTAATATTCATATATTTCAATGCTTATTTGAGGCCAGGTTATATAAAAATAAGTTCGTAAACTCTGCCTTGTCAATTACCATTAAGCAGATACAATGGAGGTTGTGGTTAAATTGTTGTTAAAATTTGCTTTCGACATTTAATTTCAAATTAAGCATTGAATGTTCCTTAAATAGAAATTGAGTGTCATAATTAAATGTGATCTCAATTTATCTTCCAAGTAGCTGATAAGATTAGATTTGATAGACAGGATTATTAATCCTGCACAAAATTATATCTTTATCAACCCACACCATGTATAAAAGACCTTACATTTCTATAAATTTCTATTAATGATGTAAATACGACTATATATATATACACACACAAGTATGTATATGAAGAGACCATTTCTAGTCCATCATTAGGGCCTCATTATCATCTATGTACAATTTGTATGCCAAGATGAAGTATAGTTATACTGGCTGAAATTTCCTGGTCATAATCCTTAGCTGGTAATACTCTACTTTCCTTTAACAGACTACAAAAAATGTAAATAATGGGATATTAGCTTTTATTTATTGTTAAGAAAAACTGATCATCCTTGACAGAGTGTCATATTTCTGCTTTAGTATAAGAACTAATTTCATTTCTTTTATAAGCCTCATATTTCTCCATTACCTCAATCTAAATTTGACAAGTTATAAGAATTAGTCCCAGAAATGTAATATTTATCCAATAACACATATATATATATTGTTAAAAAGAGGTTGCCTTGACAACAGTTTGAAATTGTTGATTGATATTGGGATTGTCTAAATAATGACGTTTTTAATGATATATATATACATAGCTCCAGGAAGTAATAATAATAATATATATATATATATATATCATTACTTTCGCGAGCTTCCATGTAATAAAAATATAATAGCTAAATAGCTGACTTTCAATATAATAACGAGTACTTTCCTCAGAAATCCTTTTTTCTCAAATCATAAGAATGTGTGATGAAAAAGAAAAAGCTCTGAGAAAAGTGCTTGTTATTGTAGTGACACATCAGTTATTTAGCTATTATATTTTAATTACATGGAAGCCTTTGGAAATAATGCTACAAATTCATCATATATTAAGTTTAGAATATACATATATGTGAAATGTATGGAATTCAATGTAAATCAAAAATAAAGAAATTCATGGATACAGAACTGATGATTTTAGTCACAAAAGTTTAGTATCAAATAACTTTAAGGATTTCCAGTCATACATCAGTCTTTTAAATCCGAAAATAATAGAAGGAGAAAAAGCATCATTAGAATAAATTGTAAGCTTAATCTTCCACATTTATTAAAAATATTTATCTGATAAAATCTATATATGTAAGAAGATGAGAGATTGCAATAAAAATAAATAAATGAATGATGTATACTGCTAGAGAGTACATGGCAAGTAGGAGCAGCAGAAGTTACACGCTGAAGATTCTTTCTATGGCAATCAACTTGAATGTCCACATCTTCACTAGTGCTCTAAACTGCACGGTACAGAAAGTACAATGACATCAAATTGGCTAAATTTTGTATGGCAAAACATATTTAAATTAAACAAACAGTGTTCACTGAATGTAATAGTGAAATAATTAAGAGTAAATAAGAATGAAGTAGTTTGTGTTCTTTAGATATCACACATAGATACTGTTTTTAGAGTTTTCATAGAAATTAATTATTAAGGAATGATATTCAAAGAATACTCTTAATATAAATCGTACAATCGTTTAAATACCAGGAAAAGGAAAAAAAAAAGTGTGACATTAATCAGAAGGTATACTACATGTAATAATTCCATTTTCTAAAATTCACATTTAAAAAAAAAATCTTATAAATCCAGCTTCTGATCTTATAATTTTAGAAGATTGTGTAATTTTTAATGGTTTTACTTTCAAAAGGTTCTCTGCATATTTAGAATTCTATCAGTAAATTTTACGATCTGTAGACGTATGTGTGTGCACGCAAGATTATTTTTAGTCTAGTTTTTTTCACTTAATGGTAAGGATCCTTCATATGAAAGTTACATAAGATATTTAGTTAATTTATCTTTCAGTTTTTAGCAATTTTACAAAAGTTTATATGGTCTTTCGCACTATAATTACTTCTTGTATTACAAAACAAATGTTTTTCACTAAATTCTATGTATGCATTCATAGATCGAAATAAAAGGTTTCTGACACTTCATCATTAAGAATTTATATGCATGAGAATATTAAATATATTAATTACTAAAAAAGAAAATTTTCTTTATTGCTTTGTAGTGCTACTTAGTACTTCTTTTTTATTGTATTCTAATAAATGATCTCTTAACCTTACTACATTTTGCTTAAAATAGCACTTCTGCTAAGCACTGGTAAGTCTCTAAAACGTAGATGGCCAATCTATGACATGTTCGCCTAACTTGACGCATCGATGTGTAAATTTTAGCTCAATGAACTCCCGATTCTAAAAACAGAAAATAATATCAAATGTTGTAAAGTAACACTGTTATAAAAACATTTTTTTTTAAAAAAAAAAAAACAATTTTTAATTAAAAATCAGAAAAAATTATAACAAAAATTTTAATTCAGTGAATAAACAAAAAAAAAAAACTCAAACTTTTATATTGTTTTTTTTTTTTTTTAAAAAAAAAAAAAAAAAAACTTTGCATATTTGTTCTTCATAAAAATGTTTTCCTCCATGAAATTAATTAAAAGCAAATCGCGACTATTTCTGAATGGTTTAAATTTGAAAAATGGTCTAATTAATTCCAAACACACTGAAAAGTCTTATTAAAGTAGGCACTATTTTAAGATAAATTTTAACATATACCAGTAATAGTATGGTATCAGTTGTACACAAACGGAGTTAGTACAGCTCAAGTGAACATATATAAAGAAAATAGTTTGGCTGACTCTTATTTAGGCGTTTTAATTAGCAAACTTGATAATAATGTTTTTGACAATTTTTTTTAATATTTTTTAATTCTGTCTTTTATTAACTTCTTAATTAATTTACAAAACTTATTATATATATATTTATGGCATAATTTTTTCATAAAAACGAATCAAATTTAAGTTATACTTTAAACAATAGGCGAATAATGTTTTGGAAAACTTCTTAAATTTCAATAACTTATTATATAATACTAAATCATTTTAATTAACTCGGAGATTTTCAGATTTAGAACTCTTCCATAGTTACTATTTGTTATATCGGCATGGTACTTGCAAATATTTTATAGAATGTCTTTTCTTCTTCTACACTTTTATATTATCGGAAATTTTATGAAATTTAATAAAATAATAATAAATTGTAATCTATTTCTCTTTTGACTACAGTGATATTAATCTTATTATTTATTATTAATTAGTAAATTACATAATATTTAAAGGGAACGAAATTTCCTTATTAAATTTGATGTAAGTTATTACTTGAATAAATTTTTACTATTTTTTCAAACAATATGCTAATCGGCACATTTACATTAAAGTCAGGCTCTTATTTAATCCCTTTTATTCGTGCTGTCAATATTACTATCTCTTATGTTATTAGTTTACTAAATGTTCTACTTAAAACACTCTTACCTTAGCCAGAAAAAACTATATTTCAATATGGGTATTGTTGTAGTACGATTAATATTAAAAAAAAAATATGTTTGAAACTGTGTGTACTCCAGAAGTTAAAAGTATTAAATAATTACATGTGAAAGTAAACGAGTTGATTTAATAAAAACGAAAATTAGAAATTACAAATGGTTTTTCATATAGATATTTTATAAAAAGCAAGGTGTAAAACAAGATGGAAGATCCGAATAAATAATTAATTAAATGAAGGATTAAAAATGTAAAGAACAATTTAATTAATTAGTTCAGAAATAATCCCAGAATACTTTTGCGATTAAAATTGATAAGGAATAAACAAAAGTACTAAAAGTAGATACAATCTAGCGGGAAAAAGACAAGTCAGCGTCAGTCCTGTTTTTCTGAGAGACTTATGTGTAGCGTGAATTTCGGAACAGGACCAACGATGTGAGGAGAACCAGATATTCGGGTCTGAAGGTACCAAAGACCGACCTAGAGTAATTATACAGACTATACCTGTCTTAATATTATTTTTGTAAGCCTTTCAGGCACTAGTAAACTAATGATAATTCTGTTTATAAATGCTTGTTAATTTTTATACTAATAAAATCTTGTATCTGTTAAGTGGGATATCTTAATTTTATGCAAGAGAGTAATAGTCACTTGAATTAGGTGTATTTGATTATTTCTCGTAAGTAACATTAAATCAAATACATCACAGGTATGTACTTAAAATTAGTTATTTTAATTAGCAGTTTATGTACATGTATTTGTATCTAATCAGAAATGCAATATAAAAAAAAAAACTCAAAATATATTAATAATATTCCAAATCAGTCTCCAAATTCAAAATCATGTCAGTTCTCCATCACTATACTTGTAAATTTTATCATTACTTTCATGTGAAACAATGTTTGGATATCTGATAAACCATACCAATGTTATCCTGAATATTAAACTAGTATTACGATCTGATGTTAAAGTGTGTTATAATTCAGCACTATTTTAAACGTATTGACAATATCCAAACAAACATGTACCCTCAGAGAATTTTTTTCTCACAATTTCATACTGATGGCTGAGCGCTCTGTCTATAATATACAGTATGTGATAAATATTAAACAATTCAAAACAAAACAACACTCTCCATATAGTAGTGCCATCTTGTGCTAACAAGAGCAATCAATGGATGCCAGAAGGCTTGTGCATAAAATCCCTATCTAGTGCCTACTCATTCAATATCCCCAGACTAGTTTCTGGCTTGTGGCCTTCATCAGTGAGGAGCCTTGGATCTGAGAGCACTGCACCTAGATCTTAGGATCTAATGCAACCCTCCAGCACCCACCTTTTAACTCTATTTAACTACAAAACTATGAGAATGAAATTGAAAACACTATTAATATTTTCAATCCAAGCTCAATAGCTTATATAGTCATATGGGTCTGAACTCAATTCAGTACCCATACATTTTGGTGTCTTTGGCTCTTTAACAACCATAGCCACCACTATCCTATTAGGCAGGATTGGTGTTAAACCACTAAACATCACATGATCACTATCTCATACTAGCACAATAATTGTTATTAAACAATTCAAAACAAAACAACACTCTCCATATAGTAGTGCCAGCTATTGAGCTTGGATTGAAAATATTAATAGTGTTTTCAATTTCATTCTCATAGTTTTGTAGTTAAATAGAGTTAAAAGGTGGGTGCTGGAGGGTTGCATTAGATCCTAAGATCTAGGTGCAGTGCTCTCAGATCCAAGGCTCCTCACTGATGAAGGCCACAAGCCAGAAACTAGTCTGGGGATATTGGATGAGTAGGCACTAGATAGGGATTTTATGCACAAGCCTTCTGGCATCCATTGATTGCTCTTGTTAGCACAAGATGGCACTACTATATGGAGAGTGTTGTTTTGTTTTGAATTGTTTAATAACAATTATTGTGCTAGTATGAGATAGTGATCATGTGATGTTTTATGTGATAAATAGTGTTTATCTATATATTATAATAATCAAAGAGAAATCCCCACTTCGATATGCATAAGAAAGCAAATATGTATCTTACGTTTTAAGCTAAAAATTAGCTTGAATTATTTTGGATTCCCATTTACATTAAATACAATATAAATCGATCTTTGATTGGTTAAGTTATGATATTTAACGGCAAATGTACTTTATTAATATATAACTATCCTAGTGGTCAGAACATATCCATATATTGCTATAAATCAAAAATTAACTATCATTGAAATGATAGATGATAAAGTGACTAATATATTTCACTACTTATATATATATATATATATAACACGTGAGATCGATAAATGAATTAAGGAAGTGTGTTGGGGTGATGTGGAGAAGAAAGGGTAGAGATCGAAGAAGATGGATTGAATTTGGAGAGTCCTTCGTTCTGCAGTGGATCGAATAATGGTTGAAAACGATAATCATATATTTATGTTTACCCATTTATCTATTTACTTATCCATCTATCTATTTGTCTAATAATCTGTCTATCCATCTATTTATCTAGTAATCTATCTAACATTCTCTCTCTCTCTCTCTCTCTATATATATATATATATATATATATATAACATATTCTCTCTCTCTATATAATAAAAAATTACTATAAAATTTTTTGTTTACTTAGTGTTTTTAATGTAATAAGTTATTTCCTATTTTTTAGCTTAACTTTTTAAATCCTTTCTGTTTCTTTTAAGGGCGTTACAATTACTTTGAAAAAGTGTAGATTTGGGCATTTTAGCTGCTGTTTCATAGCTAGCAAAACTAGTTTTTACTATGCCACATAAACAGCAACATCCAGCTATCATGGGACATTTAACATTGTTGTGATAGCATTCATGAATCATAACAGTATTTGTTTTTTTCCCACATTTTACACAAAACAGTTTCATTTGTGGATCACAGTCATCCTTGTTATATGGCGGAATTTTATCTAGTTGGGTTTTTGATTTTTGAAATTGCCTCATATTTCCGAAAATGTTTTCTTCTAAATTAGTAGGATCAATAGTTTTGTTATTTCTCTTAAGTGTGTTTGGTCTAGAAACATTATGATCTTGAGTTTGAGTATTTTCTGTTATTTCTCTAAGTTGAGCTTGTTTTTCTTCTGCTGACTCTAAAACATCCTTAAAAAAGAATTTTAGTTCTTCAAGATTAATATCCAATTTTTCATGTTTATTTTTTACACAATCCTTTGCTTCTTGTTCAAAATGTATTGTTTCTTCGTTGTATGTTTTATGTTTTGGCCTAGCGCCATATGATGAAGGTGCATCATATTTATCAACATTTTGATGTTTTTCATTTAAAAAACGTGTTTTTTCTTCTTTTAAAAAATGTTCCGTTTCTTCGTTATAATCATTATTTTGTTCAGAATGTTTTACACATTTTGATTTAGCTTCAATGTGTGAAGTTGTATCATGGTTTCCAACCTCTCCAGTTACATGCAAAGAAATTGGAGTTTGACCATTCTTTCTTGTGCATCTACCACGAGTACGGTCTGTTTTTATGTTCCCCCAATCTTCATTTGTCTGTAAAAGCATTTGAGTCTCTGTTTGAGTTTGTATTTTGTTTCCAATACTCCTATGCATTTTGATTTTGTTATTTAGAGAATCGTTTACTAAAGAATAGTCATTTGTAGTATGTATTTGATCATGTTCATTTAACTGGGAAGCAGGATGAGTTTGTGTGCCAATAATATTTTTTTTCCCTGCACATCTCCCTCTTTTATGTTTTTCAACCTCTTCAACAATAGTTTGTGTTTCTTTTGCATGAACAATATCAACTTTATCTTCAATAATTTCTGGCTCAGTAATGGCCTCTTGCGGAATACTGAATAATTGATCTTCTATTTTGAGTAAAGATTCTTCAATAGTTACATCTTCAATAGCATATGGTATATCTGGACAAGACTGCGGTTTTGTTTCTATAGGATCAGGAATTGAAGGAATAATAATTTCAACATCTGGAATTTCAGTATGTCTGGAAAAAGAGATAAAAATGTCATCAGAAAAAGATACTCTTTTTTCTGGAAATTTTTTATCTTCAGAAGGCTTTTTAAAAATTGGAGTAATTTCAGGCTCTGAAAATTTTTTTTCTACATCAGAACTTGCATCATCAGTAGTTTCACCTTTTTCTTGTAATTTGAGTGAGATATGTTTTTTGGCCTCTTTAGAAGCATTGCCTTTCCTTTTGCATTTATGTTTTTTAATTGATAGACCATGATGACGTTTTCTGGAAATATTTCGATTAATGGAAGTGTAATTATTTCTTTTAATAGAAGAACGTCTGCGTTTGCATTTGCTTGACCTTTTTCTTGATCTACTTTTAACTACAGAATTTTTTTCAGGGGTAACTAAGGAAGTATCTATATCACCAACTATTTTAGAAGATTCACCATCTAAGGTTTGATTATCTTTTATAATATTTGCAGAAATATCTATGTCACCAACTATTTTAGAAGTTTCAATATCTAAGGATTGTTTATACTGTGGAGATTGCTCAATTGTGGGCATATTACTCTGTGAAGATTGCTCAGTTGTGGGCCCATTGCTTATATCAATAACTCTTACAAGAATTTCATGGTTTTTGGCATATTTTTTAAATTTTGCGGGACATCGATTTGGATCTGGTGGATTTGATAATGTAATAGTATCAACTTTTTGAGCAAATTTTGCAACACAGTTGTCACACTTTGTACAAAATCCCGTGTTTATTTTATATTTATTTTTTCCGATAAATGTTTCTACATTCTTGGCAGTCTGCAATTCGCAACAATGTAAGCAATACATCTTGATTCATAACAATTTCACAGTTTTAATAAAAGGAGAGTACAAAAGAAAAACTCCTAGGTTAAGGTAAAAGATTACAAATAAGAAAAAAAAAAATTTTTAATACGATTTATAAAAGTCAAGGAAAGGAGAGAAAGAAAAAAGAAAAAAAGTACCCCAAAGGGTATAAAATTAAATTTAAAACATAGTACCTTTACATTTTGTTAGCAAAATATTAAACGTAATTGAAATATAGAATTCAAAACGTGATTTCATGCATTGCCTTTAATACAAGAGTTTAAATATAACAATACATGTAATGTTCTATTATATTAATATTTATAATAGCAGAGTATGAGACGTTACTATATATGTACATAATTGTGCTGTGCCTTAGTGTAATCAATTAAAATTGCAAATATTTAACTCCTCTGAAAATAAAACGTGTAATATCAATCTTGATAAGATATTTTACTAAAAATGAAGCCTTTTCCTCTCTGGTCATATATATATCTGATGTGAAACTTCCTTGATGTAGGTCAGGGTTCGAACTTAATAAAACTATTTGCAAAAATATGAATGTTTAAAGAACTTTCATCATTTGGAAATAAAATGTGATACATTATAATTAGTGGATTTGATGTCCTAACACTTCTAAAACATATCTTAGTATATGACTTTATAGGATAGTTCTTTCACATTTTAAATTTATTATATGTTTTTTTATATACAGTTAATACAGCCATGTCGATAATTTAGGATTTTTATAAACCGTTCCAACACTATATCTAAAGAAGGCAATTTTTATAAGAAACCTATCTATAGGATAGATGAATATTCAGGTATTTCATCTGAAAATGGGATTACAATTTTATAGACTTATATTTCCTGAAGAATATGATAAAATATCTTTTTTTATTTTAACTAATTATTTATATCATCATAATTATTTTCCACTATTAATATAGGATAAAAGTCTCTCCAAATTTAATCCAGTTAATGATATCAATAATTACACCTCAAACCAACACATTTCCTTATTTTATTTATCAATATCTTGTGTGGCATCTTCTTATGTCCTTTACATTTTTTAAGAATCCTATTTAAGACTTAAGTTGTCCATCTATTATCAGTCATTTTATCAATATGTCTGGCATAGCTCTGATTAGTCTCAACGTCCATCTCTATTTTAGTAACCAGTCTGAAATATCTGTATTCCTCTTTTGTTAAGATTTAAAGTCTCCCATCCATAAGTACGAAATGGTAAAACGTATGTATTAAAAATCTAGGTTTTTTTTTCCCAAATAAATGGACATATTTTCCTAAAATATTAAATTATTTCTAACAAAAGCATTTCTTTCAAGATTAATATATCCAGCCCAGATTCACTTCTGTGTCTTAATTCTTTCAATAATATCTTTTGTTTTCTTAATTTCACTTCAAATTCTTTTGGTTAATCTCAACATACATGTCTCTATAGTTTAATGTATAGCATAAAATCTCCGTATTGTTCTTCAGTTAAGAATCCAAGCTCAAGTCAACAAAACTTGTAAAACACATATATTATTTTTTTATTTTTAAACACATAGGCATAATTCTTTTTAATATGAAATTATTTCCAATTAAAATATTCAAGTTTAATTTTATGACTAATTTTATTCATTATGTATTTATAATCTGTATTAAAAACATGATCAAAATATTTATACTTAATAACTTTTTCTAAATCATGAATCTTATTTATTTCGGAGAATATCCATTAAGCATTATTTCCAGCTTTTTAGTATGTATCTTTAATCATATTTTTCTACGTTGATCTGACAACTTGTGCAAATTTTTCTGAAGCTCTGAAGTTTATTTCTACAAACAATCACATCCTTAGCAAAGTCTAAATGACTAAATAATATTCATGTATATTTATTCTCTTAGTTTCCCTTTTTAATCCCAAACAATTTTTTTTGTTAAATATCTATTAAAAGTTTTGAGATATTATATTGTCATACATTACTAAAATCACTCTTTCCTTTATTTTTGCTGTAATATCTTATATAAATCCAATTTATCCAAACCACATTGGACACTATTTAGCAAAAAACTATTATTGTATATATTTACACATCTACATTTCGACTGGCTTGCAGTTTTCTTCGGAGCCAATAAAGAGCCTGAAAAAGACTGCAGAACAGTTGAAACATAGGTTAATGTGTAAATATGTACAATAAAAGTTTTTTTTCCAAAAAAGTATTCAAAGTGGTATGGATAAATTGGATTGTCATGCATATTTAACAATTTTTAATATTCATAATGTTAATATAAAATATAATCAGTAATGGTTTCATTTTGATAAATATCCAAGTATGACAATATCCCATTTATAACTTGTGATCCAAAGCTTAATCATTTTTGGAAATATTTGTAGAATTAAATGCTTTTTCATAATCTACAAATTCAAAGCATAATTGTAACTCATATTAAATGTTCTTATAATTTATTTCTATATTTAGATGTGGTTTATTGTATTAAAAGTAGGTTAAATCCTTTTTTTTGGTTAGTTTGAATCCAAATTTCTTTATAGATGCTATAGAGAAATTGTAAATGTCTTGATATGGATTTTACGTAGAAAGGATAGAAGATTGATAGGTCTGTAATTTCAAATATCTTCTCTATAATTTTTCTTAAATATCAATATTATAATATACATTTGCATTTTTGCCAATAATTTTATCTTTTTTAAGAAATCCTAATTATTGTCTCATTATTTGGAGTTTTTCTTTTTCTTAGATTTATCACTATCTCATCTATTCATTGACAAGACATAACATATAATAATTGTAATGGTTATTTTGTTTTCTAGTAATTTATTTTAATATAGTTGGTTGTAAAATTCTTTCATATTATTTTTCCTCTTTCAGGAATTGTTTTGTCTAATTGCTAATACAACTTTTCTATCATTACTAAAAAATTATTTAACATTTTTGTCAATTCTTAATTGTAGTTTTTTAATTACAATATTAATTATTTTCATTCCATTTTATATAATTCCAAGTATAGAGTTCTTTTTTCATGGATCATTTTTAACGATTTTTATATTTGTTTTTGTTCTTTATATTTTGCTTGTAATGTTAAATATTTACTAGTAAATTACTTTTTTTATAATACAACTATCTTTGTTAAAATTCTTACTGGTAAAATGGCTTTTTTTGTAACAAATATGTTGGTCAAACATTAGTGGCCTAGTGGTTAGCATATCTGCCTTCCAAGCAGCTGGCCTGGGCTCGCTTCCCGGTCAACACATTTGACATATGAGGAAATATATATATATATGTTTCTTGCAGATCTTAATAAAGGATCACTTATCTTCTTATTGACTTCAGTTAAATCTAAACCGTCTTTAAAGTCTGTATGTTCAAATGATTAGCAAGGTCTAATTTAAAGTTATTGGAATATTTTTAAAAGTTAGGAATATTAACTGATAAAACTATCATTATTAATAGATTTGTCGCTAATTTTGCACTGTGATTTATTTATTTTGCATCTCTTTAATATATAAACAGTTTCTATATCGAATGTATTAAAATCATTACATTATTGAAATATATATTTTCTGTTAGCCAATATATAATTTATTTGTGTGGGCGATTATTTGGATGTTTCCAGGTATATATATATAATTAGCATTTTTTTGAAAAATTGTAATATATATATTGATTATACCGGTCACTTCTATCTTCTTTTGTTCATGGAGGTACCACCAAGTCACTAACTACCTACAAAATTTAATTTACAGTAATCAAGAGTTGATGATGATGAATACCACCAGCTAGACCCGGTGAGAAAAAAAATAGATCTTATAATTGTTCAGACAATTGATAAAAGAACACCAAGATAAACATTAGCTAAACTAATTTTAAATATTTTTTAAAATTTATTAAATCCAAAAATAAAAATAAATCTCAGGCAAACAGAAGGATAAAAGTTTGACCTGGATTTCTACAGGTATTTATCAGAGAGTGTATGAGAGTTTTAAAAACATTAAATACCATGGCAGATAAGTTTGTTTTCTCACTCTATAATTTTAAAAAGGGATTTATAATGTCCTCCTGCTAGCAATTTATAAATAGTAATTCCAGTTTCCCTATTTAAAGACTATGAAAATAAAATGGTCCTTGCAAGGAATAAAATAAAACAGCACAAGTGAGCTTTCCTCGACCCGTTTAAGGCAATTCACAATTGGCCCAAATACAAAAAAAAATACAACAAGAAAACATTATAATTTTATGTAATCTTAAAGAGAAGAAAACAATATCTCTGCTCTAGGAAAAACATAACAATACACTCGATAAATAACCAGCCAAAAGATTTATGGTCTGCAGGAAATGCAAACCAAGCTTATCTAAATTAATTATAACAAAAAGAGGACAGATGAGATAAAAGAAAATTTACTAATATCTGCCCAAGTATTTAACAAGGTTAGTAATATAAAATAAGAAAGGTATACAAAGCATATAAAAATAGAAACTCACAATATACTCCCAGATAAATAAATGATATAAAAAATAATCTTAAAACTAAGATTCAAATTCACATTCTAAATACAATAATAAAAAAATACATATAATAATTATGATATTAAATAAATATGAAAACATTAGACAAACAATTTACTTTTAGCTTAATTGGAGACTTTAATTAGAGACTTATACTCTGGAAAGAATATGAAATATTTTACCTTATGGTAAAGCAGAATCCAGTGAATTCTTCAATGTGTATGCTCAGTTATTTTTGAGTTAAACATTCAGGTGACTTTATTTCTTCATGGCAACAAGTGTAGATGTATACTTTGGATCAATTCTAGTTAGGCTTTCAAGACATGACCTGGAAGAAAAAGCTTGGGATAGTAGTCCATCTTTGGATTGGTTTAGCACTGCATCTCATAGATTTAAACACTCATGGCATGAAATTGGTCATTTTGTGAAAGTGAATGCTATCAAGCAGATGTAGGTGATAATAACTAATTAGCAATATATCTTAATGATAGGCAGCAGAATATAATATAATCAATGGCATTCAGAAGATGAGAACAGTAATCTTTTAAATATATGGCAGTACTGTAAACCGAATAAGACTCTCTGCAGACTAATATAATTGAATAATAATGAATCAGCAGAATAAAAATAACCTGAGTCCATACTGTTTTTAAGCAGAGTAGTGTAAGTCAAGCCAAGAATAAGTCTAAGACTTTTGGACCATTGATATGCTCTTTTATCTCTTGCATAATCTTTCTTTTTTAATTATAAGTTTTAATCCATGGCTAATCTCTATCTCATATTAATCTTAATTAAGAATTCTGGCCAGGGCTTGTATCTTATTTAAAAGTTAATTAATACAAAATTAAATTTCCACTCATTTCAAAATAAATTAAAATAGATTACAATTAACAAAACAAGAATGCAATTAACTTTTTTTTACAACTAAAAGCTTTCAAAAAAATTAGAATTTTAAATTAAAATGTTTTACAAAACAAAATCCAAAAAATGAGATTTTAAAGTACAATTTAATTATTAAAAAATCACAAAAGCAAATATAAAGAGTATGTGTGTTATGTCACATACTCTTAATACATAAAATAATATTATATAAAACTTTGATATAACTTTCTTTTAGAAACTTAAAAAAATATACAAAAGCTCTTTTAAATTTTGTGATCAAACTTTTGAAGTGGATAGAGAATCCTGGTCAATATATATAATTAATTGTAACATCTGCACTGAAATTTTTTTGAATAAAGCATTACTCTGTTGTCCTTCTTTACTATATATTTGAAACTAACTAAAAACTTTTCTTTGCATGGGTAAGATGGAATTCTTTTAAAACTATACAAATAAAAATGTCATTTTAATATGAGACTAAAATTTGTCATTTTTAAATACATGTAGCTGTATTTTTTTAAATATGTATAAGAAAGTTATTTTATAGTTTTTCTAATTTTTATAGATTTAATTTGACATTTCCTTTTTTCAATTACACAATCTTTCATTACCATTGATAATGCTATTGTAGTTATGTTTATATCAAGTTATGTAATATGCATTTTTATATATTCATCAAACATTCATTAAAGAATCATCCTTGTATTTATGTGTCATTATCTATCTATCTATCTCTATATATATATATATTCTTCGTTCTCTCATGATAGCATGTAAAATTGCATAATCATTCTGCAATATGCACATTTTGAGAATTGTAGAGCCTGCCATTAGAAGAAATTCCTCCATATATAATATATTGTTACATTTTTATCTTATTTTCATTTTCAGTATATTTTTACTAATAAGTAATATTATTTTATTTTATTTCGTTCTTCTGATGAGGTAATTTTTTTAATCATTTTTATTTTTCTTTATATCTGAACTGATCGCAATAAATATTGTTAGGTAAGTGTTTTATAGTAAAACATTAATTTCTAATCTATTTTGAAATATATCATTCTTAAAAGATGTCAATAGTTTATTAATATTTAAAATGATAACTTAATTTCATTAAACTAATTCAGAAAGTTCGGAATAATTTTAATATTATTTTTAATATGTTTTCATTGTCTAGTTTTAAAAGAATGTTTATACCTGGCATAGTTTAGATATATTTTTCTTTTTAAAAAAGATTCAAAAAAGAATTATACTACATATTTGTAATATACAAATTTAGTCAAACTGACATAAGTCTTAAACATTTTTTATTTGTGCACTTCTTTTTCTATATTTAGTGTATGAAGGACACTTTTTACATATTGTTATTCTTCCTTATTTTATTTTAATTAATCCATGGTTGATTATGCTTTCAATATACGTGAATTAAAATAAAATTCATTTCATATTACTTACCCATACAAGACAAACGCTTTAACATATATATACTGTTTCATAAAATGTTTGAAGATGAATAATAAAAAAACTTCCTCACTTTTGTGAGAAATAATTAAGTGTGATATTTTGAAAATGTGAACTTTGGCTAGACATATTGTTCTAGAGTTATCGTTGATTATTACACATATTTCCTTCAGTGCATTTTTCCTGTCATATAAGATGTTATCAAATGAATTGAAATTGTTCCTATTTGAGGAGAATGCCATCACATTGTATTAACTATACATAGTGACGACTTAACAGAAAAAGAAATAAAAGTTAGAAAACTAACAAAACTTAAAAGGTCTGATTAATTAAATAGCTCTACTTATAAAATACTAATTATTAATTTATATATACTGTAACAGGAATGTATTTTCTAGAATAAGATACATTATCAAATAATAATATAAAGGTAACTATTTCATACATCCACTGCCCATGTGTATATATTAAACCAACCACCTCTCACGAATCAATAAACTACTACCACTTAAATTTACTACTTATAAACTACAGGAAACAACAACAACCATCGACAAATAAAAATATTAACTAATATTTTATTATATTTTGTCCTCCTAAACTTCCCTTCCAGAAAGTGGTTGATTTTCAGGTAAAGTGTCAACTATTATCAATAGTGAACTACCAATAACATTCAACACTCGACTACCAAATATACACCAATCAAATAAACATTTCATTTTTATTTTTTAAAGTAGAAAATAAAATCCCTTAGGAGCCAGCTAATTTCATTAGAATTAGCATGTCTATCTGATCAGCATAATTTGGTACATGAAAAATCCCCGCTAGCTCAATCGGTTTCCAACCACCCACTAATAGACAAACAAAAGGTATCTTAAATGCCCCCTTGAAGCTACTACTACTTTTTAAAAAGCTAAAATAATTTCCCCGAACCATTCAAAATAATACTTCAATCCTTTAAAACCAATAATAATAGCATTATACTGAATGCCAAAACATTTATAGATTTAACTTAGCAAATCTTTTCGGAAATACGATTATTAATAATTAGATTTTTTCCTTCCTACTTGTATTAAAAAGATAAATATTTATACTTACCCACACATATCAAAATAAACAAATATTTTAAGAAAAATAATTTAAGTGTTTTTTTTTTTTATTTAAAATAAATTAATCATTTTATCTTATAATGAAACACACACACACTTCTTTTTTAAAGATTAAAATAAAGCATTTTAATATATTACTTTAGCAAATAAATTATACACGTTACATCATATTTTATTTCTTTTTTTTTTTAAGTTTAAAAAAATCAAATCACACATACGTGCATGCCATTGTTTCAAAAATATTATTTAATAGAAGCTGCTTTTACTTATTTTATTATTGCAAATATTATCTTTTGAAGTTTAAAGTTTATTTTTTTAAGTTTAATTCATAAAGTTCAAAGTTTTTTTAATAAAGTCTATATTTTATTTTAAGAAGAAATCGGGAATGTTAAGATATCAAAGTCAAATAATTACCTAGGATTTTTTAAATACGACAGAAACAGCATAATGAAATGATTTTTTAACTCATGGATGATGATTCCTCCATAGATCCTGTGACGTGGTATGATTTTCGTGGCTGGTTTGGCGTACCTGCACTATGCTGTCCGTTTAGTCTATTTAAACATGATCACTTTCCGAACTAATTACAGATCTTAGATGCATAGAGAGCAGCTTCGGTCGACTACAAACACATTGGTTTTAACAATGCAACATTTTTTGGAAATATTACTTCAAAAAATATTTTATTAAAATGAGAAAGTCAGACCCAGAATAATAAATGTTGAACTATTTATACTGTTTTAAACAATGGAAAACTTTATTAGCAGCAGCGCCCTTTATCTCGTGAAATAAAATCAGCTTTTGCTTCTATTTTTTATTAAGAAATTACATACACACACATGCACATATATTTAATTATTTTATTATAAGATAAAACAAAATTTCTTTATTATTTTATTATAAATTCATTTAAAGAATATTAAATCATTTTTTTATTACAAGACTTTTTTTTCTTTTTTAAACAAAAAAAAATATTATTATTTTAAACAGCGTTTACAGTTTATTTTATTTAATACAAATCCTCCCCCCCTGCTCTTTAGTTTTTACATTTTATTCTCTTAATTTTAAATTTTTATATTTTAAAACAATGTTTCCCAACCTGTGGTACGCGTACCACTGGTGGTACACGAAAAATAATTAATAATGGCGGATATAAAAAAAATTAAATCATAAAAATATAGAAATGTTTTTTTCCTATAATTCATAAAAATTATTTTAATTAATAATATTATACAGTAAAGTTGTTAAAATGTACAGTCGATAACGATCTTTAATGTTAACAATAAAATTGGAAGTATGATTAAGAAATTAGATATTTGGAAACAGTAATATAGATAAGTATCGAAAACAATCAACTGGAAGTATTCGAAACTCTACATATTTTTTTGTTTGAAAATAAGGTTAGTCTGTCTCAAGATATACGAGAAAATATAATAGCACATTTAACAGGATTAAAATTGTCTTTCATGGAATATTTTCCAAAACCCAAAAATACAAATGATAATTGGATTTCAAACACCTTCTATACAGAAAATTTAGAAAAAGCTACATGATTATCAATAAAGGATAAAGAAAATTTAATAGAATTATCATGTGACAGAACTTTACAAGTAGAATTCAAATGACACAATCTAATTAATTTTTGGTTAAACATTAAAGAATATGAACAACTTTCTGAGAAAGCTCTTAAATTATTATTACCATTTACTAGTACAGAATTAGCAGCAAGAGCTTTTTCTTCATATATTTTTTTTAAAAATAAGTATCGAAGCAGATTGAACACAGCTATAGACTTAACCTTTTAACCGCTAATTATATTATTGGTTGTATGAGGTAAAAATCAAATCTTTTAATTGGACAACTGACAAACTGAAGACAAAGCCTATTGTTAAAACATATTCGCCTATAATATTAAATTCAACTCAGATACGTTTATAAAAAGTATATTATTAATTTTTCAGGTTATGAAGAGAACGAAAGTTCTTTCAAAAATAAATTGCTATTTATTTATTCTAAAATATTCAATTTCGGCAACATAAAAGCTATAATATAAACAAAAAGATCGACTTTTATGTTATAGAAAAGTAAATATTTCTTTTTACTACAGCTTCAATATTTTTACAAAAATCTTCGATATTTTTCGAAAATAATTTTGTTTTTTTAGTTTATTTTTTAAAAATTATTTTTAATTTGTCAAATTATCCTTTTTTTAATACTTAAATCACATTCAAAATGAAAATCTCAGCGTTTATCTTTATTTTCTTTGATCAGGCGGTTTCTTTGTTTTTTCCAGCCAATCAGAATGTCTTTGTCGACTGAGAACTGGCTGAGAGCCAATCACCAATAAGCTTCTTTCTTTGTTTAGCTTTAAATGCAGTTTTTTTTTATTTTTTACTTGTAAAAGAATTCGGAAGAGGGCACCATCTTATAGAGCTTTTAAAAACCTATTTAAAAACATATTGAACGAATATTTTCGTATAAAAACTCGCAGAGTTAGAGTGATGTCAGATGTCTATGAGGAGCCTCGTAAGAGGCGGGAAAAGGGTTAAGGGTATACGCCGAATCTTTTGAACCAAATTTCAAAAAATTATGTTGTTTGAAACAAGCACAAAGATCCCATTAAATTTATTTTATAAAAATATTTGCTTATGATAAGAAAATATACTAATTGTTTTTTTTTATAATTTTGTGTTTTTATTAAAACCATTTATTAGTAGGCAAAATAGTAGATAAATAATGAGTCAGATCAAGGCAAATCAATCTAAATTATTTAATTTGAAAGAATGTATCAAAAAAGGATCATACCCAGAAATTAGTCTATCATTAATTCTTGATCATCTATTGTGGATTACTAGATGTAAGCTAGTATTTAATCATCAAAATTTTAATCCTATTAACTTCATGCTGAACAATATAAAGAAAACAAGAACAAGAGATAGCCTGATAATCCCTGAGGTTATTTTTCCCATGACTTGGGACATGCTGGATTTATCTTCTCCATGGCCCAACCAAAAGTAAGATGCTCCAAAAAAGAGAAAACAGACTCCTATTCAGGAAAACGAAATGAAGGAATGAGAAAACACTTTGAACAAAATATGTACCAAATATCCTTTAATGTAATAATGTAATCTTTTAATAAATTATTTTGGAAAAAATATGAAACTTTGAACAAACACATACATATAAATATGTTACAGTGAGTTTATAATTTCAGTGAGTTTATAATCTGGTGTGATATTTAGGTGTGTTTCAGTGTAATTTGTCTCATTATGAGATGTGAATACATACATGGTCACCCTATAATATTTATAATGCAAATAAAATAACACACTCGCAATAACAAATTTTACAAAATACAATCATTTTTACGAAGTGGTACAATTTAGCTTGATGTACTACCAAGTGGTACGTGAGCCAAAAAAGGTTGGGAAACACTGTTTTAAAACATAGAACTCATAAAATTAATTTAATATCAATGTACTTCGGTACAATATATATTATACCAAATGCAGTTAGATCTCATCTGGGTAACACTATACCTCATACAAATATATATTATATAAATTTACATACATATATATATATATTGTAAATATATATTATATAAATTTACATACATATATATATATATTGTACCAGTTGAAAAACCCATCACCTGAATGCAAGTCGGATCCAAACTCAGGCGGTTCAAACTGAATTCAAACCCAACTCACTAGCTTAGATTAGTATAAATCGATGGCACAGTGCTATGCGCCAAGAAACTAGCTCAACGGTTGGTGAGGATTAGAGACCCCTGAACTGACACTAATTTTGGATAATCAATTAACTAAGATAATTTTAAATCGAATCATATGTATATGTTCAGGTTGCCAACACAGGCAGCAAGTATTAACATTAAAATAATTATGAAAGAATTAAGAACTAAGAAACCAAGTGTGTTTAGAAAATATTTAATAATAATAGTTTATTTTGTTTGATTTTTAAATAATGATTATATGAATTAATTCTAGTCCTTAAACAAAGTTTATGATTATGATAAGAGTGGTGGTCCTTATTATATGCCAATAAATATTATGCAATATTTGAAAATCTATGTCTATGCCTCCAACAAGAAAATAAAGGCAGATAAAGGTATTCATTAGTAAAGGAAATTTGTTACTCTAATTTTATATGAAAGAATGTGAGATTTATTTTCACATTCGCAAATCCATTCACAAAGAGCAAGATACATATTTAGGGCATAACTTTAATCTTTATTGGAAAACTTATTTACTGAGAATTTGTTGGACTTTAATTTAAATCACTTCATCATGAATTACGAGCATCAGAGCGGGCTTTACCGGAACAGAGAGGCAAAAGTGCTGATGGATTTTGAGCTATAAAATGAAATTGAAAGACGATAGCTGGTCGATAACATAAGTCCTATGGCGGCTTGCATATGACAAGTCTTATGCCCTTTGACTAATATGAACAGGAGAGGAAATGCTCTCTTCCTCGATAATTTAAAATAACAGAAATATTATCACCGACCAGCCTGACAGAGCAGAAGATTGCCCTACGTCAGCAATGTTCGAAGATGATGACTTGATAGTCATCATTTGAAAAATAAAACCCAATTATAGAATGCTCTACATGATGACTTGATCAAATTAATTAAAGTCAACGAGCTTTTATATAAAACTATTTCAACACATTTATAAATTATGCCCCCAAACATCGTGCCCTTCCTGAATCTTAATAAAAAATAACAGAAATCCAAATTAGAATATATTTAGTTGATCCCTTTCTCAACCCTTTGCAGAATATTTTAACATTATATATATTAATAAATAAATATTGGTAAAACAAGAAAATAGCTGGGGCATAGATTAAAAATGGAGCTAATAATTTATTATTAGCTAATTATAAAAATAGTAAACATTTAATAATTTCTTTCGACTCGATGATTAATAGAACATATAAATTTAGTTCTAATGGGCGAGAATTACTATTAGATTTAATATTATATTATTTGCATAAAGCAAGGGAAACAAAGGAGATCATCGAGTCGAAAGTTTATTGGCATATAATTAAAAATAAATGACATTAATAAATCACACGATATATATAATATAATGAATGAACCGCCATAGTAATGAAGGAAAGTTAAATTTAAAGACTAGAGATTGAGAAAATTACTAATTTAAAATAGCATAAATAAAAGGTGTTACATAGAGATTATTACATTTATAGAATGAAAAGAGCTCTTAAAGGGAGTGTAAAGTTCGGAACTGGCCAGAAAGTTTAAGGTTCATTATGGAAATATATTACCCATTTCTTCCGGGCTGAATCCTTAGGTTACTCGTCCGAGTTGGTAAAAACGTAGGCATGCATTTGATCGATTACTTGAACAGCATTTTATTGATTTTCATTATTTTAGCAGCATGATTGGTCTGGAAAAGATTCAGCAGCTCCATTGAAGGTTTTCAGGGGACTTCAGGAACCGATAGCCAGATTCCTGATGTTTAGCCCTTACCATGATCAAAACACTATTTAAAACACACATAGTTTACTGCACTTCTCTACAACAAAGATGGCTTTCTTTTTTCCCAAACTTTTCAGAGCTATATATACTGTCCTCTGATGCCTTAAGGCTAGCACTTCTTTCATTATCAATGTTTTTAGATTTACTGGTTGGTTTTAGATACATTCCTTCGATAAGGCTTTCAAACTCATCAACTTGAATTCATTTTCTAATTAGAAAATGAATTCTTAAAATCAGAAAATGATTTTAATTAGGAAATCCTTATCTTTTTTCTAATTAATAAAACTTTAACTGTTGTTTTTGGAAAGGAAAAATCTGAAAGCTTATCGAAAGAATGTAGCTTTTAATCATTAAAACTTTAACAAATTATTCAAAAGTAAAAAAACAAATAGTCCCGACACAATGAAACTTTCGAACAATTATATATATTTAAATATTTACAAATATATATGCACAATCCATGCAGTTGTAATATATATAAATTCATGAATAATTTTCATGAATTTATTAATAGAATTGATCAATTTAAATCTGAAAGAATGAATTTTAATACGCATTTATAAAATAAGTTTCCTTTATGGAAATTAGCGTGGATTGAATGTATAAAGCCCCATTGCATCAGAAATTTAAGATTAGTACTAGGGTTTGAAGTGGGCTTATGGCTAGATGTCATGAAGCTAGGATCGAACTCAGATCCAACTGCTTCAATATATATATATATATTGTAACCTTCTCCCAAGACCACTGTACTATAAATGAATCATATCACGTTTTAGGCATTATAATCACTATTGCACCCTAGCTACAGCCAATCATCATGCCATCCACATCAGTCAGCATAATTGCAACTGTAACCTGGCAACAGCCAGCCTTCATCTACTAAACAGTCATGTCACATTGGCAAGCACCATAATCGCATCTGTAACCTAGCTTCCTGATCTAACTGGTCACCGATGAATCATACCGCACATTTTAGTGATTAAATTCTCTTATGGAACCTAACATACTCACATGATCAAGAATATAAGCATGAAGAAACAAAAATGCAAAACTAACGAAATGATTCCTAAATTGAATAAAAGTAGCATGAAACTGTCGATCTAAAGAAGATCACAAGTTGACTAATAAAGATAAAAACTTCTGGTCAAACCAACCCTGAAATCCACAAACAAAATGAGATGAGTTGAATTTGGAATTCAGCAAATTAATAAATGATTAATAATTGTATCTCTGGAATAATTATAAAATTAAACATATAAATGAAATAATGAGTAAATTATGATGTAAATGACTAAATGGATGATGGAAAGAAGTAATCATTAAATAGTGAAATTAAATGAGTCAAAGAATTAAGAGAAAAAAATGAAGATGTATGAGAATAATGAATGATTAAGATGATGATAAAATAAGAGTTAGTGAAGAGTTGAGATTATAAATGAATAAAAGTTAATGTATGAACAATCAATTATAATAATGAATTAATGTCAAATGAGAATGAATAAATAAAAGAATGGATCAAGATGAAATTGAAGAACAATGTTGATGACGGAGACTGAAATCTTAAATTATAAACTAATATGGTATTAAATGGTAAAAAAAATAAGCTAAATAAAAATAGGGATTTCAAGCTTGACACAACCAGAATATCTATCATGAAGATAAAACAAACTATTCATTTTATACCAAAAAAAAAATAATAATAATAATTTGCATCTTAACGCTTAGTTGACTTTCATAAAACAGTGAAAGTAATCTATTTCAAGTCTAACTATAACAATTGACTAAATATAAATTTCATTACAAATTTAAATTCTATCTTTAAATTTAACAACTAATTCTTCTCAGGGTTCAAACATTCAAAATCATGATATCAACTATATTTGGGTCAGTAAGAGGGATTTTACCACTACCCAAACATAATGCACACAACAGCTCTCAATATAAACTCAATTTAAGTATTTAGGAATTCTAAAGAAACTTTATAACTAATATAAACTTTAAAATTTATGACTGGGAATGACTTTTTAATAATTAAAACACAGTCACTTACCAAATTCCTTTTCTTAAATAATTATAAACCATGTGATTAAGATCAGTGAATGAAAGCTCTGCAGATTTAACTAAATCAATCAAATCAAGACTATGTTTATAAAATGATCTGAACTACAGGTTATTAACATTTTGATTATTGTGTGATAATGCATTAGATGTACCAATAAATCATAAGGCTTACCAAAAATTATTATGATATAGCATAATATAGTTAATAGTACTATATTGGTTGATGATGATTTCAATTTATAATCTTCTGGTAGGTTGATAGCAATAAAAATAATAGTGTATAAATGGGGTAATTAGCAATAAGATTACATGCAACTACATAAATTTTTAAATACAACAAACTTTATTTACACTATGTACATATTTTTAATTCACAGATATGGCATGAAATAAAACTAATCTGTTAAAATAATTTATGGATGGGACAAATACTTATTATCCCCTTGACCATATACTCAGCAAATGATGTAACCAGCTTAGAAAATAATATTCACAATATCATTTGTTACTCTTTGGCATATTTTTAAGAATAAGATACTAAAACTTATTTAAGCTAACTAGCACTTAAATTTATAACTAGCAGTATACTTAGAACTTTAGGATATGCACCAAATATAAATGTAGAATTCAGACAAAATTTTAAAAATATTGCATTTTCCTAAAACCCTTACTTTTATCAGAATATGATAAGGGCAGTTATCATATTCTGTGCAATTACTAACTTATTTAACTTTGAAATAAATAAGTTTAGTGCATTAATTGAAGACTAGACATTAAAAGTCAAATACACATAGATTTCATTAAGCGTCACCTATGTTCCAAGCTCAACCCTTGAATACATAACTGATCTTTTACTTCTATTGTCACATCATTATTTGATGAAAAAGAATCCATTCTGCCAATGTGCATCTCTTACTTTTACATTTAAAATTTTTTACCATCATTAATAGATTTTGTTCTGGTCTGTCAACAACTGATGATGATCCCACAACATCATAAACACCATTTCAATTAAGAAAACACTATGCTAGATGAGTATTCCTAAATTTAATATTATTTTATACTTGCTATATGATCTGGACCTATTATACTTCACCATACACGGTGGAAAAAATATCTCTATATTATCATGAGGAATTTAACACTAAGATGGGAGACTTTATAAAACAACATGACAGTTGTGTAATAATCTGGTTGATTCTACTACCTTTTAATGGGTATATGCATGTGTGTGGGCCTTACCTCACCATGAAAAGACTAGAATTCAAACCATAGATGTTCTTTCTTTTTAGGATTATTTATACTTATTACTGCTCAGACTGTATCCATCTTTTCTCTCATGAAATTAGCCGTAGGTGACACTCCATCAGCCTATGCTCCATATAAATATTAATATATTGGATGCCATTCAATTGAAACATCCTATTAATTCAAAGCTGTCACTAGTCATTCTCAATATCATAGCAAGACAAAACAATACCAACAATAACAGTGAAAATCTACATATTCCATTGTATAATGTAAAACCATTAATGTATTAACAGCCAAACCAAAATACCTATGTCCAATGATTGTTAATCATTTTAGAATGACAACTATACTTTTTTTAAAGAGAGCATGACATATTTAAGCAATTAAGATCAAACCTGCATTTGTATTCAAAGTGGACAAGTTCATTTTTATACAAATTTACAAAAATGAAAAAGGCCTATATCAAATTTTCTTTTATATCAGAAAATAATTCAGTCATGCCAATATATATCTTTTTGATTAAATGTCTGTATCTTTATCTCTTTATTAATATATCTTAAAAATTAGTTTTAAAATATGAGAGAAGTAAATAGTTTTTTATCACTCTCTCTAAATAAACGGTATATGTATTTTCTAGTTTTCTCTTAACTAAAAATAAAATAAAATACATATAATAGATGTATATATTTTGCACATCTTTTCCCTTTTTCTTTAATGCCACCATAAAACGTATATGTTTAAAATAAATTTCCCAAACAACACATTACGTACATGATAAACATAACACAGCACTTATATAAACAAAATAAGTGTACATTCTTATCCATTAACTTTTTATCCTATTTGTTCAAGTTATTTTATCCTGGTGAGTTAGAATAATAAAAACAATTCTCAAGAATGAATATTGTGATTAGCAAACATTCCAGATAACGCATATATATTTTATTCTTGTTAGATGTACAATGAGCAACATTCAATACATATTCAAAAGCAAATATTATTTGATGATTTATGTACTGATAATTAACGAGGCAATTAAAATTCCCACTTCCAAGTGTATCATGCTTAAAGTTAGTTTATACATTTTTCTGGAGATACTTTTCTTGAATAATTCTTTAAGTTATTGTAATCTTCAAAAACGAACTTTTTCAAGACCTTTATTAATTTATTCTGTAAGCATTTCAAATAAAGTATAACAAGAATCATTTATTTACATTTAAAATCCAGATAATTTTTTCCTTGGACATTGGTAGAATTTTATCACACTTAACATATTTATTTTTCTTTTTAAAGTTATTTACTGGTTTGGTTTTCCTTCCGTGCAGTAATGTGTAACAACTTTAAATAATCTGAGCATTGTAAATATTTTAAAATACTATTACGATGACGTATATTTTCCCAATACAATTTTAAAAACAAACATTTATTTTATTACATTTCCATTGGCAAAATAATAACTGTCTAATAATACTAAGACGAATTTATCCAATTATCACATTGACATATTTAGCATTTTAATCAGCTGGTAACTGACTATTTCTTTCATTACATAGGTTCCCGCTATCAAATTTAGCAGACAATAGAGAATAAAATCGCATATATTTTCATGTTTACTTTATTAAAAGTTAGATGATTAAAAAAATGACTTTGCAATTTATTTGCAATATCTATCATATATAACACTTGTTTTTTTTAAATATTATCTCCAATTATTATTATTATATATTTTTTTCTTGATATTTAATTTACAAGCACATACATCGTTCTGCTATATAATAAGAAGGCGCGAAATTCAAACACTATCAACTCCTTAGTTTACGAATAAATAATTTGTGCATTATTTTTAAAGATAATAATTTACATGTATAAATACAATAAAAGTGAATGCTTTCTTCCTCTTGAATTTTCCTGGGTTTAAAATAGGATTTAGGAGAAATAGTTAGGATGCCTAAGGTTTCCAATCCTTCTGTATAACTTCTTAGAATTATCAATCAATAGAAGAATGGTGTTTCAATGACTGCAAGGTTTTTAGATTTTCTATTCAGACATCTTTAGATAACAAGGTCTTATACTTTCCTTCAATTAAATTTCAGAATTTTCTAATATTTGTTTTTTTTTTTCATATTCTAAATCAGACTGGAGTTCTGTATTTGCTGGGTTCTTGTTTTCTTAATTAGTCCACCCCCCTACAGCTGGGTTAGAACATATATAGCTTTTATTATATTGCACTCTGGTAGTGAATTGGACAATCATTTTTGGTATGCATAATTAGTATTACCCCCTCTGGCTTCATTTTTAATAAGTATCCATTATTATTCAAGAAGCTTTATGTTTAGAACTAAAAAAAAAATTTGCTTAAGTAATTTACTATAAGAATTGATTTTACAAGATTTATAAATTGATTTAATTGTTCATTTCTTTCAATTGTTATTCAAAACTAATAAAATAGCAATGTATTTATCTATCAAATAATAATAATACTTTTAAATTGTTATTTTAGTCTAGTCAGAGCCTAGACTGGGTTTGAAATCTCATCTCTACTAAAGCAAATTTCCCAGTGCATTCAAAACAATCTTTATTGAAAGCCACTTTAGTAAGATTTCAATGCCAAATATATTATCATTTAAAATTTTGGATTATTTAATCCACGGACCTAAATAAAAGGTCACAATATATATATATTGAAGACAAAACATGAACTTCATTACTATTTGTAAATAACAGAGAGTGTTATATTTAAAAGATAATCATCTTTTCTCACTAGCACCATACTTATAATATTAAACAACTGATGTTGAATGAAAGGATATTCTCATTCCAGCCAGAAGATAATGATTTTGAAAAAATGAAAGTGACTCTTATTTTCGAAAATAAATGCACTTATATATGCAAATTTTAAATATCTTGAAGTGAGAGTGTGAATATATAATTCAATCACTATAAATCCATTTCTTTTTAATAAACATATTAATACATTTACGTTAGAGAATACGATAGTCACTCCTATTTTCTCAAAGTCTTTATTTTGTGACTGGGGTAAGAGTATCCTTGCATTCAGCATCAGTTGTTTAATATTATCAATATGGTACTAGATGATTATCTTGTAAATATAATTACAATCTGATACTGTGCTGGTAAATTTCAGTGATTATTAAATAGAGTGTTATATAATTGCACCATTGGTTTCTATTCATATTCATGTTGCATTCCATGAACCAAATATTAGTAAATTATTAATAGTAAAGACAGTTTATAAAATCCACAAATATTATATATAAGGTGGTATGTTAATGTGGGCCCAGTTACTTTGGTGATTCAAAGTATCCATTGGGAAATATAATTTATGAACATGAACCTTAGTGTAATAAATTTTAATTTTCTGTGGACTGATGTAAATCTGTATTTGCAGAATATTTAGTTATTTGTGATAGAAGTTTTACTTTGATTATACTTTTATTTTATATGTGGAAAATGATTTGAAAAAAAGAAAATATCAAAAAAGCACCTTTTATAAGTATGATATATAATTTATTAAATAAACAATTTCACTGTATTAATGTAAATAAATTGTGGAAAATTTACCAATCACCTGGGAATGCTAATATTATGTGATCTTAATGAGATTTTGTTTCCCCTTAAAAACCAAAATAGTGGAGAATGCATACTAAACCAGTACCACAAATCTTATGTCTATGAAATACTTTATAAATATTGAAAAAATATATTGAAAAAACTAACCACCCATTACAAACAAAATTGGTCTAATGGAAAAATTAAAAATAATGAGTAATAAAAAAAATAAAAAGGGAAGTTAAAGCTGTTCACATTCCAATGATATAAGAACATAACTCAAACTAATAAGATAAAACATTATACTTAGAAATTACTCTCTATTTTTGACTTTTAAAAAAAACCGGAAGCCTTATATATATATATATATTGTGCCATTACAATTTAGTCATTAGCTAAATTTGTAGTAATGTGGATAAAAGAAAATGTAAAACAAAAATCATCATCACATTTTTATATAAAAAGGAAGCTGTAGGGCATCCAAGTTTAAACTCTACAAGATCAAGTTCTAAAAGCTTAAGATAGAAAGAGAGTGGGACAACAGTTATATTCTTTATTTGTTTGTGTGTTGATATAAAAACTCAAAAGGAGTAGTACACACATTTAATAGGTAATTTTTTGTTAAAAAAATAAAGTTATAACGCATATGTATAGGCAGTGTGTGTTATAAAAGCTATTTAGTTAGCCACTTTTAAATTACACATATTAACTTTCTTTAAAACTAACCTACACTTGCTAAATTTTAATATCTTATTCTATACTTCTATTTTTGCTTTTTTATAATTGTAATTTGGATTTAAAAGCTAAGGATTTAATTTTAAATATTAGGGTTATAATTACTAAGCTAACAATTAGATTATTTTAATGTCAGTTTATAAATAATTTGAATGAGTATGTGTGTACATTGCATACGTAAACTACATTTTTATTTATTAAATATTGAAAGAAAAAGAAGAAAATCTGTTAAATTATTTTTTTTACTCAACAATTTTGTATTATAAGGGTTATTTTTTATGTTAACACTTAGAGATGATGTGAGAAATCTAATTTTAAAAGGGTCTCATCTTAAAATCATAAGAAAGAAGGTCAAATTTGAAATGTTACATAGGTGTAAAAAAGGGCTTAAGACAATTTTTACTTCAAAACAAGATTAGTCTGAAAAATCAAGATAGTGTGATTTTAAAAATGTTTCCAGAGAAAGTCACACTATCACTCTAATTGGGTGAGTTGACTCAGAAATCGGATATAAAAACAGTCTGGAAAATCAGTTAATATATTATTATTATAGAGACTTTTAAAAATATAAACTAAAAGGACAAGCATTTTTAACTCTACATAAATCTCAATCAAAACATTTTTTTTTGTTATTAATTTTTTTTTTTGAGGAATGAAAATATAAGAATGGCAGGGTAAGAAAATTAATATATGTCTCATCTGTTCACCAGACCATCCAGCCAGTGCATCATATAAAAAGGAAAAGATGTCTTGTCTGAAAAATAATATTCTACACCTTTCAACCGACTAAGAGAAATAAGATGTTTTTAAATAGGAAGAAGAAAACATTCACCTGCATTGGAAGGTGATCAGAAAAAGAGTAATCTACTGATAAATATTAAATCATCATGTCCAATTAATTGTTCCAGTAACTGAGTTTAAACCCAAGAAAAATTATAAATGTAAAAACAACTGCTGTACTTCATCCACTAAAAGAATCATGCTTGACAGGAAGAGAGGAAAAGTTCATATAATGATTTTCAAATTGTCCACTAAAGCAAAGAACCTCAATAGGATCATCAAATAATTATACACCTCAAGAAAGAGATTGTTCCAAAGAAAAACGGAAATGGTAGCTGCAAAATATAGACATTGAACAAGATAAATTTGAATTATTAGAAGTCGTTACAAAGAATAGAACTGGTAATATAATTTTTTCTTTATATATTTTCTTTATAATATCAGAGACTTAGTAAAATTTTAGCAACAGAGTGGTATATTTTGTTTAAAGAACTTTTAAAACAACCAAGATCAATTGAAACCCAGCATTTCTTAATAAAGATAAGCATAAGCATTAATGATTTCATATGTACTAAAATTATGATTGTCTTTTAACTTAAAGTTATGAAATGTTATTAATATGTAATATATTTTTTTATATTATTATTATTTTGTTTTAAATAATATTTTTGTTATTATGGGGATAAAACACACACATACATAATATAATAATACTTGTTGCATATATGTAATTGTGTGTGAATGTAAAAAAAAATAGGCAGTATTAAAAATATTGGATTTTGTTTTAAGTTAAAGTATAGCATTTCTGAGGGTAGAGAGAGATGGGGAAAATAATTTAAACTTGTTTGGAAATCTTGCTCTTTCACTTCTACTAACATTTATTTTTTTATCATTCTACTTCACCCGTTAGATTTATAAAGGTATGTGTGCGAAAGAGAAAAGAGAGAGAAAAAAAAGTGTTTATTTTTCTTTTAAGACATTTTCTTGAGTGAAAATCATGGTCAATGTGACATCCAATTTGAAATACATTTACGGGAAAGGGGAAAGAATTTAAAATTAATGTTATGATTTTAAAACAGTCGATTATGATTACTGTTGTTATTGTTAATATCAATTTTCATGTAGATATAGAAATTTTTATGTATATGTTAGAAATGCAGCAATAAATATTAGTTTATTTTATTAAACGAGGCATATATATTTCATTAAGAGTAGTCTTTATTAAGTGTGATCATTCATCATCAAGGTGAATATTAGCTATTTAAGTTCCAATTAGATATACTACAATTAAGCAATAATTATGAATTTCATTATAAAAATTAGGTTTATGATTAGGCTTAGTCCTAAAGCTGTGGTTAACCATTATCGTTATCATTATCATCATCATCATCACGTTTTAATTAATGAGCTGTTTAAATGTTTAAAAGCCATAAATAAATATTGATTTTATAGTATTTAGTAATTTCTTAGTATTATTATAACCACCATCCCATCATCTATATCATGCAAGGATAAGTGAATTGCCATCCTAAATTAATAATAATAATCTGAGCTAGTAAAACTTATAAAAAAAATATTGAAACATTTATTATGTTAAGATCTAAGAAATGATTTTTGTCTAATGAATTTTATATATTCCACTTTAGTTTAAAGATGTTTTATGTTACGTAGGTGTTTACTTAAATATTAGTGCATACAGTGATATGGGTCTAAAAGCAAAATCTTCCATTTTATTAGAAATAAAGTACCAAAAGTGGATTCAAACCTGGTACATGTGAAAAAGTTATCAATATAACTTTGTCTAGGTCCAGCTAAACTAGTGGCACCCTGATAGACCATATTCACTTGTTGTTATCATAGATGTGCACTTGATATCCAACCAAGAGATAAGAGTGAGTAAAATCTACAGTGGGATATATTGAGAGATATTTGATTGAGTTACCAGTGTACTCACTCACTTGATTTCCATATACCTGAGTTATAATAGTTTGTTCTGAATAATAATTGCTTATAGTTTGATCTACTTGTTTATTGTTGATACAATGCCTGCCTAACCAAGGTTTGAAATAGGCCAGACACCTTAAATGACTAGTCTCCAGGCATTATTGTTTATAATTATTGATATTGTGATATCTTTGAAAATCTAATTATAGAAATATGTTTAATTTATTCCTACTCATCATTTTAATATTTATTTACTACTATACTATCCAGGAGTATGTTTCATTTAATCCAATGACCTGTAATATGATTGATAACTCAGTCTGATCTTTTGTTTTATAGCTTATGCTTAGCAAGTCGCATATTTTAATTCTTTTCTTTTTGATATAAAATAAAAAGCTACAATTCTTTTTCGTTTATTAAGCTAAATAATATTTTATTTAATAACTTTTGATCAAGTCATTAATTAGTTACAATGGATCTTTGATCCTCTTAATTTAGTTACAATGGATGCCCAACTGGGGCTATGATGTGTCACCATATACCTGAAAAAGGGAGACTATAGAATGATGAAAGATGTGTGGTTAAAAAGAGAGACATTTTTTTTTAGTAAAATTTTTTAGTAAATTTTTTTTATGTCTTACAAAATTGTCGTAGCTATATAGTCTTATTTTAGATTTGTGTGTGATGATGTTTAATATGATTTAATTTTTCATTGATGATAAAATGGGTACAGTCATAAAACAGCTTAGTTTTGTTTTTCTCAATTTTAAAAATAGATATGTATATCACAACTTAAGACAGTGGTGAAATAATTTTTTAAATATTAGAATGATTTATTGCCAGATAGGATAGGCATAGTAATAGTGATGAATTATAGGATGGTAATCTCATGTGTGTTTGGGGAGTTCATTTTGTAGAAAAGTCTATGATTTTGGAGGTTGAATTGGATAGTTGATCGTTGGACTTTGATTGGTTAGATTGCAGTTTTGATGATGAATGGAGAGTTTTGTCATTGCCTTGAGAATGCTATGTAATCGTGTAACCCATGAATGATCAAACCCATTCACTTCTCCAACCCAATTTATAAGTTATCATTATTTTATCATGAAGCAGTTAACAGCAGTCCTGCCATGATATCAGCCTATAAGTCTCCAAGAGAGAGAGCACGGCATAGTTTTCCAATCCAGTTTATATGTTATCCTTATTTTATCATGAAGCAGTTAATAGCAGTCCTGCCATGATATCAGCCTATAAGTCTCCAAGACAGAGAGCAAGGCTTAGTTTTCTGTAGCCTATAATAAGCAGGGCATTCCTTGATACTTGCCACATAAGACTCCAGGAGAGAGAGCAGGGCATAGTTTATCTATTTTAGCCCCTAAGACTTAATACTTATTTTATTGCAACAGAGTTTGCATCATGCAATCAAGGGTTGTGGTAGCTAAATGTGATCGAATTGGGATGATGTTCTGAGTGCTCGTGATGCATTGTGTGATTATAGTGCTGTGACTGAATTCTTTTATTTATCTCACGATTGTGAACTGCTAATCATTCTGTGGACTGTCAGTATCTGTCAGATCTTTTGGAGAATAGATTGATATAGAATTTGGGCTATTGCAAACAGACATGCACTATATAGATTATTATTGTGTGATTCATCAAATGAGGAATATTAAATAAATTTTGTTTTTGTATTTGTAATGCATAGTAAAGCCAGGTGAAAAAGCAAATCAGTTGGTCAGTCAGAGATAGGTGTCAGACAAGAAAGTGATGTGTGTGTTTTTGGTGGTCAGGGGAAGCACAGATGGGATGTATATTGAAATATATTAAAATTTAATAGAATGAATAAGAGTGAAATGGAAACGATGGAAAGGATTATGCAGATGTTTATAAGGTTCAAAGAAGATGTAAGAGAAGATAGGAAGCAGATGTTTAATAGTTTAGAACAAACGATGGAGAAAATTATAGGAAAGTTTAGAACATAGGATATGTCAATCTGTAGAGAAAAGAATAGAAAGTTCAGGACAAAGAATATGTCAATCTATAGAGAAAACTACAGAAAGTATAATAGAAGGTAGTCAAAGCTCATAAGTGTTAAAAGATAAGTTAGATAGTCAGACTACTAACAATGAAGTAAAGAATGAGAAATTGGATACACTGATAGAGGATAAGTTCCCAGAAGTAGAAAGGGCAATAGAAGTGGTAAAACTAAATCTCCCAGTAAAGAGAGTACATGAGGTGATGACCAAAGAGCAAGTTAGGATAGGTTATGAAGCAAAAAGAAGGAGAAGAGAGTGGGAGGAAAAACTTTATGCACCAGATAAGGTGATTGATTTAAGAGAGGCAACAGGGGAGATGAAACCAGATAGTTTAGAAAGGGAACCAAAGTTTCAACAGTCTGTAGTTCTCAATTTATTAGCCAATCAGCATGTGTGGTTTCAAGGATATATATTTTTAAATAGATTAGAGATACCTTATATATGGTATAGAGAATCTATCTCTCTGAAAAATTTAAATATACATGGTGTATCATGCAGAGAATCAATCTCTCTGAAAAATTCAACTGCTCTGGAAAAGTCAAAAATAAATTATATGTGGCCCAGAGAATCAATCTCTCTGAAAAATTTAAATGCTATGAAAAAGTTAAAAGTAAATTATATCTGGTACAGAGAGTCAATCTCTCTGAAAAGTTTAAATGTCCATTATATATGGTACAAAGAATCAATGTCTCTAGAAAATTGAAGTGTGCCTTATATTTGGTACAGAGAGTCAACCTTTCTAGAAAATTTAAAAATAAATTATATGTGGCCCAGAGAATCAACATCTCTGGAAGATTTAAAGATGAATAATATATGGTACAAAGAGTCAGTCTCTCTGAAAAACTTAAAGATACCTTATATATGATACAGAGAATCAATCTTTCTGGAAAGTTTTAAGATACAGTATGTGTGGTATAGAGAGCCAATCGCTATGAACATTTTAAAGTTATGTTATGTCTGGTACCAAGAGTCCATATTTCTAGATGGATTCTATAATCAGAGGTTACCTAAAATAAATCCTCCAGACATATACTATAAATATCCAGTCAAGATGAAAAATGGAAATATTAAAAATGGACTGGATGTACATGTGCAATTTTATGCAGACCGCAATATGATTTGAAAAAAAAAAGAGCCATTCCAAATTACCAAAAAAATGGAAGAGAATGCTTTTATGCTTGCTACTCTTGATGGGAATAAGAGAACCTATAATGCTAGGAGTATGATCCCCTATGCTTCAGCAGAGTAGCTTGGCAAAGATCTCCAAATAAAGGGGATTTGATAGGCATCTAGATGATGTTTACAAGTAGTTAAAAAATTTTATTATTATTAGTGTGTTTATTATTATTAGTGTTATTTTATTGGTTATGATTTTTTTTATTAGATATAGTTAAAACAAAAGTGCTGATGATTTTATTCGAAGGGGGGGGGGATGTTGTGCCATTACAATTTAGTCATTAGCTAAATTTGTAGTAATGTGCATAAAAAAATGTAAAACAAAAATCATCATCCCATTTTTATATAAAAAGGAAGCTGTAGGGCATCCAAGTTTAAACCTACAATATCAAGTTCTAAAAGCTTAAGATAGAAAGAGAGTGGTACAACAGTTATATTCTTTATTTGTTTGTGTGTTGATATAAAAACTCAAAAGGAGTAGTACACACATTTAATAGGTAAGTTTTTGTTAAAAAAATAAAGTTATAACGCATATGCATAGGCAATGTGTGTTATAAAAGCTATTTAGTTAGCCACTTTTAAATTACACATATTAACTTTCTTTAAAACTAACCTACACTTGCTAAATTTTAATATCTTATTCTATACTTCTATTTTTGCTTTTCTATAACTGTAATTTGGATTTAAAAGCTAAGAATTTAATTTTAAATATTAGGGTTATAATTACTAAGCCATCAATTAGATTATTTTAATGTCAGTTTATAAATAATTTGAATGAGTGTGTGTCTACATTGCATACATAAACTACATTTTTATTTATTAAATATTTAAAAAAAAAGAAGAAAATCTGTTAAATTATTTTTTTTTACTCAACAATTTTGTATTATAAGGGTTGTTTTTTCTGTTAAAACCTAGAGACGATGTGAGAAGTATAATTTTAAAAGTATCTCATCTTAATATCAAAAGAAAGAAGCTCAAATTTGAGATGTTACATAGGTGTAAAAAAGGGATTAAGACAATTTTTACTTCAAACAAGATTAGTCTAAAAAATCAAGATACTGTGATTTTAAAAATGTTTCCAGAGAAAGTCACACTATCACTCTAATTGGGTGAGTTGACTCACAAATTGGATATAAAAGCAGTATGGAAAATCAGTTAATATATTATTATTATAGTGACTTTACTCTACAAAAATCTCAATCAAAATTTTTTTTTTGTTATTAAATTTTTTTTTTGAGGATTGAAGATATAAGAATAGCGGGGTAAGAAAATTAATATAAGTCTCATCTGTTCACCAGACCATCCAGCCAGGGCATCATATAGGAAAAAAAAGATGTCTTTTCTGAAAAATAATATTCTACACTTTTCAACTGACTGAGAGAAATAAGATGTTTTTAAATAAGTAGAAGAAAACATTCACCTGCATTGGAAGGTGATCAGGAAAAGAGTAATCTACTGATAAATATTAAATCAAGTCCAATTAATTGTTCCAGTAACTGAGTTTAAACCCAAAAAAAATATAAATGCGAAAACAACTGCTGTACTTCATCCACTAAAAGAATCATGCTTGACAGGAAGAAAGGAAAAGTTCATATAATGATTTCCAAATTGTCCACTAAAGCAAAGAACCTCAATGGGATCATCATCAAATAATTATACACCTCAAGAAAGAGATTGTTCCAAAGAAAAACGGAAATGGTAGCTGCAAAATATAGACATTGAACAAGATAAATTTGAATTATTAGAAGTCGCTACAAAGAATAGAACTGGTAATATAAATTTTTCTTTATATATTTTTTTTATAATATCAGAGACTTAGTAAAATTTTAGCAACAGAGTGGTATATTTTGTTTAAAGAACTTTTAAAACAACCAAGATCAATTGAAATCCAACATTTCTTAATAAAGATAAGCGTAAGCGTTAATGATTTCATATGTACTAAAATTATGATTGTCTTTTAACTTAAAGTTATGAAATGTTATTAATATGTAACTCATTTTTTTTATATTATTATTATTTTGTTTTAAATAATATTTTTGTTATTATGGGGATAAAACACAGACATACATAATATAATAATACTTATTGCATATATGTAATTGTGTGTGAAAGTAAAAAAAAATAGGCGGTATTAAAAATATTGGATTTTGTTTTAAGTTAAAGTATAGCATTTCAGAGGAAATCTTGCTCTAAAGTATAGCATTTCAGAGGAAATCTTGCTCTTTCACTTCTACTAACATTTATTTTTTTATCATTCTACTTCACCCGTTAGATTTATAAAGGTATGTGTGCGAAAGAGAAAAGAGAGAGAGAAAAAAGAGTGTTTATTTTTTTTGAGACATTTTCTTGAGTGAAAATCATGGTCAATGTGACATCCAATTTGAAATACATTTACAGGAAAGGGGGAAGAATTTAAAATTAATGTTATGATTTTAAAACTGTCGTTCATGATTACTGTTGTTATTGTTAATATCAATTTTCATATAGATATAGAAATTTTTATGTATATGTTAGAAATGCAGCAATAAATATTAGTTTATTTTATTAAACGAGGCATATATATTTCATTAAAAGTAGTCTTTATTAAGTGTGATCATTCATCATCAAGGTGAATATTAGCTATTTAAGTTCCATTTAGATATACTAAAATTAAGCAATAGTTATGAATTTCTTTATAAAAATTAGGTTTATGATTAGGCTTAGCCCTAAAGCTGTGGTTAACCATTATCGTTATCATTATCATCATCATCATCACGTTTTAATTAATGAGCTGTTTAAATGTTTAAAGGCCATAAATAAATATTGATTTTATAGTATTTAGTAATTTCTTAGTATTATTATAACCACCATCCCATCATCTATATCATGCAAGGATGAGTGAATTGCCATCCTAAATTAATAATAATAATCTGAGCTAGTAAAACTTATAAAAAAATATTGAAACACATTTATTATGTTAAGATCTAAGAAATGATTTCTGTCTAATGAATTTTATATATTCCACTTTAGTTTAAATATTTTTTATGTTACCTAGGTGTTTACTTAAATATTAGTCCATACAGTGATATGGGTCTAAAAGCAAAATCTTCCATTTTATTAGAAATAAAGTACCAAAAGGGGATTCAAACCCGGTACATGTGAACAAGTTATCAATATAACTTTTTCTAGGTCCAGCTAACCTAGTGGCACCCTGATAGACCATATTCACTTGTTGTTATCATAGATGTGCACTTGATATCCAACCAAGAGATAAGAGTGAGTAAAATCTACAGTGGGATATATTGAGAGATATTTGATTGAGTTACCAGTGTACTCACTCACTTGATTTCCATATACCTGAGTTATAATAGTTTGTTCTGAATAATAATTGCTTATAGTTTGATCTACTTGTTTATTGTTGATACAATGCCTGCCTAACCAATGTTTAAAATAGGCCAGTCACCTTAAATAATTAGTCTTCAGGCATTAGTGTTTATAATTATTGATATTGTGATATCTTTGAAAATCTAATTATAGAAATATGTTTAATTTATTCCTACTCATCATTTTAATATTTATTTACTACTATACTATCCAGGAGTATGTTTCATTTAATCCAATGACCTGTAATATGATTGATAACTCAGTCTGATCTTTTGTTTTATAGCTTATGCTCAGCAAGTCGCATATTTTAATTCTTTTCTTTTTGATATAAAATAAAAAGCTACAATTCTTTTTCGTTTATTAAGCTAAATAATATTTTATTTAATAACTTTTGATCAAGTCATTAATTAGTTACAATGGATCTTTGATCCTCTTAATTTAGTTACTATATATATATATATATATATGTATATGGCAAATGCTCTTGGCAAGACAACCTAATTGTATAAAACATAAAAATGGCACTGGTCAAATCCATGATACTAGGAAGAAAAAATATTAATCAAGTTGTGTCTTACTCTCGCTTATACATTATTACTAATAGTTGAAACTGTTTAGAAAAATATAGATTGATTTTTTCTAAAAAGCATCAGTTAAATAGAAAATGGAAATAATATAACTTATGACTAGATGCAAAATGTCTTCATTACAAATGATAAATAATAATAATATGTGGAGATCATCCAATCATAGTGATAACAATATTTTATTTTTCTCGCATTTTTATGACTATGATTCAAATTCAGCAAAAAAAAATTTTTTTTTCAGATTGCATAAAATTTCTAACAGTTCTCAATATGAACACAATATCTAACTCTCCATAGAGTAGTGCCCTCATTGCAAGCTATGATCATCAATGGATGATGTAAGCATAGGAAATGGTGGTCATGTGATGTTTTAGAAGTCTCAATATGCAGGACAATAGCCAGTGCAGACAGAGTCAAAATAGGGATGCAAAAGTTATAACAAGGAAAAGTGGGCAATGAAGAATGTCTATTAGCCTCTTATTAAATTGTATTTCTAATAAATATTGTCTCATACTTTACCTATTATTTTGTCAAATATATATATGTCAATATTACCTATCAATAAATTACTTCAGCAGTACTACTTCAAACATAAAACAGCATGCATAAAATGTTAAATATATTGAAATTTAGACTAATGTAAACAAATGCATATAACTAAATCAGCTTAGAATACTTATGCCCTATTTAAATGTCATTGCAAATTATATTTTGTGTTCATTCAAAGAAATGTGTTTGGAAATTTTTCTACAAATATTTTTTAAAAAATATTTAATTAAAAAATATTTTTTCATAAAAAGATTATCTTTTTGATTTGTAAAATGTAATAAATTTTAATTCTAAACTGAAATTAATTAAATAAGGTTGTCTTAATTCTAAGGAATATATTATAATGACAGTCTGAGATGGACTGTTGGAGATCTGGGGAGAAAGAAGATAATACTAAGCAGAAGAATGAAAGTTTGTTGCTAAAATTAAAAAAAATACTGGAGCACAATATTAATTTGACCATGTTTAATATAATTCTCTTGCTATTATTCTTATTTCAAGACATGCTAAAAGACTCAAGGTGACTGTCCAAACTCTTATCTCCATGCTGCTTCGGAACAAAAACGTAATAAAAGGTCAGTGTTCAACTACATGTGCTGTGATTGAATGTTATGTTCTACTCTTGGTAGAGGGAGATATTGCCAGAAAAGCACCAATTACATCTTAAATGAGAATACAATCAGAAATGTATTTAAAATAACATTATATACTTCAAAAGAAAATATAATTATATATGCAGAAAGACTGCATATACATTACATGTGAAGGCAGTGATAAATGAATCTAAAGCAATGCATATGGAAATGCCATGATAATTTTGATGTATAGTAGCTGTGCATAATTTATTTGGAAATGCAATGTTAAAGATATTTAAAGTGGCATTGCATATCTTATAAGGAAATACTCTGATAAATATATTTAAAATAATATAAATGTAATAATAAAGATCCGTGAAAAGGAATAATGTATATTCTATAAAGAAATACAGTGATATACCTGTCAACAGCAATATTGCATATTTAGTGAGAATCATCAACAACAACCATTATCAATCCACTGCAGGATGGTCTCTCCAAGTTCAAACCATCTTTTCTGTTCTTTAGCTTCTCTTCTCCACATCACCCCTGTATACTTTATTTCATCCATCCATCTCACATGTGGTCTCTTTCTGAGTCTTTTACAATCCTTTGGAATCCAGTTTAATATTTCAATTGTCCATCTATTATCGTCTTTTCTAGAAATGAGGTCAGTAACAGTTTTGTTTTTTTACCCATATATTGCATTTTCGATCTCTTCTTTTACTCCTAACATGCATTTCTCCATATTTTTTGAGTGGTTTAAAGTCTCTGTATTGCTCTTCTATTAAGTGTCCAAGTCTCAGATCCATAAGTAAGAACTGGTAAAACACATTTATTAAAACCTTTCTTTTCAAACATATAGACATATTTTCTTTTAGTATCAAGTTATTTCTACCAAAAGCACTCCAACCCAATTTAATTCTGTGATTAAATTCATTCATTATGTTTCCATCTGTATTAATAATCTGACCAAGATATTTGTAGCTGTTAATTTTTTCTAACTCATCATAATTAATTTTTTATTTTCATATTTGGAGAAAATCCATTAAACATTACTTTAGTCTTTTTAACATTTATCTTTAGTCCAACTTTCATCTGATAACTACTGCAACATTTCCTGCAGCTCTAAAGCATTATTTGCAAAAACAACTACATCATCTGCAAAATCTACATGACTTAAATAATCTCCATTTACTTTCATTCCTTTAGATTCCCCTTTTAATCCACAAAATACTTCTTGCAGTACTTATGTAAAAAGTTTTGGAGATATGGAGTCCGCATGTCTTACACCCATCTCAATGTTGACTTTCCTAGTATCATTATGTAATCTAATTGTTTCTATTACATTTTTATAAATATTCTTTAAACTATGACAATATCCTGGATCTATACCTTGATGATCCAATGCTTTAATTACAGAAGAAATGTTTATAGAATGAAATGCCTTTTCATAATCTACAAATCCAAAGCATAATGGCACTCATATTCATTTGTCCTTTCTATAACTTCTCTCAATACCTGGATAAGATCTACTGTTCTAAAACCACTTTTAAATCCAGCTTGTTCTCTTGGTTGGTAGAAATCCAATGTTCTCTGTAGACGAGTTGTAATTATCTTTGGTAAAAATTTTGTATAAAAGTGATAAAAGGCTGATAGGGCTGTAATTTCTAATATCTTCATCACCTTTTTTAAATATTAATATTAATACTGCATTCTCCACATGTTAAGTGGGAAAACACAAAATTATCAAGAACTTTGTATTTAAAGAAATTTCTGAAATTAAAGGCATTATTTCAGCCCAGTGAATGTATCTAATCTTACAAACCACCACAAAATCCATAGTAAAATATTAAAGAATAAATTACATGTTTATTAATAATATTTATCATTATCGTTGTTTATTTTATGTGAGTACTAATATAAAATGTATATCAGTCAAGTTGTACAATTGTAATTAATGTCTATCCTAAAGGATTTTATTGTTTTAAATATTTCAATGTTATATCATTTTATATTATAAAATCATACTTAGGGAGGTAATAAAATCTGTGATAGTCTTATAATTAACAGTATGTAGAATTATTTGATCATATGTATTACATATTTACAAAAAAAACAATATTCTCTTTAGTACTGCATCAGTTTATAAGAGATATTATTTCTAATGTCTTGGATACTACTGCATTAAGAACCAAGTATGGAGTAAATATTTTGTGTAAAATTTTTTTTAGTCTTTTTTCTTAATGATTCTAATTTAAACCAGAAGTGTTTTGTTGATTTCTAGAATCATTATTATATTTTAAAAAATTCATCTTGTGGACAAATTGCATATAGAATAAATGTTGAAGCTAATTTCAGAGTATACATTTTTTGAAAAACATTTAAATTGAGTTTTAATGTTGCAGTTATGTGTTTGAAATAGTCTTGGAATTGCTAAACATTTTCTAAAGGTTGTCATTCAAAAAATGTGAAATTTAGATCGTGTTTCTATGACAGAGCCCACATTGAGAATCAACATTTACACTGAACCTTTTATATTTATAAAAATGTAATGTTGGTAATTATTGTAAATTTAATTTTAATAAAATAACAATATTTTTGGGTTCAAAGGACCAATGTTTCAGTTTTCTAGTCGACTGATGTCTCAACCACATGAAGTTTGTATTTTTCTTGCTATGACATATTAACCGAAGACGTATTACTCTAATCTTGCCATCTTCAAGCTAACGCCTCCACGTGATCTGCTGACAAATTTTAGCGATTAAGTTCATCCGCAAATCACTTGGAGTCGTTATCTTAAAGATTGGAAGATGAGAGTAATACGTCTTCGGGGTAATATCTCATAGTAAGAAAAATACTAAAGACCCTTATGCTTTAGTAACTCGAGAGCTATAAGTTATAAAGCTAAGTTTTACTTCAGATGAAAAACAGTAATGAAATGTAAATAGATATCTAGTTAAAAAGCAATAAAAAGATCGCTAATAATTAATGGAAACGTAAATAGATATGTAAGTTTTTAAAAAGTAATGAGAAATAAATTCTGTAAAAATAAAGAAAACTTTATTTTAATAATTTTAGTTTAAGTCTAATTCAATGAAGAAAGATTGGTTTGCAGATAAATATTGCAACTTAAAAGTATTCTATAAAAGATTGCTGAAGGATAATGCAAATGATTATTTTCAAGTTCGGATATAGCATGTGGATTTGAAATACCAAAAAAACTGTGTATTGTTGAAATCTAACTATTAAACTATTTTAGTACAAAACAAATGGAATAAATATTTAAAGCTAATCGGACGTAATTAGAGTCAGGATCCTTATCAGCATTCTAAAGATGTATTAGTAAAATGGATTTTCAGTTTCAATGGAATAATAGGAATTTTTTTAATGATATGAAAATATAAATATTGCGCGCAAAAAATAGCTTGTTGTCAGCTGTCCTGCACTCATCGCGTGCTGTTGTGTGTTGCTATCATAAGGACCTTTGAGAAAAGCTGAGGGAAAAAGTGCCTTAAAACTTTTTTGCAACGATGGAAGTTTCCCAGAATCCATGCCTTTGAATGTAAAAGAAAGCTGGCTAGGGACAAATGTTTACAGACCTTACCGGTCTTTTTATGATTTGTGTACGCCTGAGAAGGCCCAATTAGATTTGTGTTTTAAGTATTGTGAGTATAAACTTTTAGTATTCATTTAGGTCCTCCACACTTGTAGTTTTTGGTGGCGATTATAGCATTGACGATTTAGAACTTTAAATCAAGGACTAATTGTTAATGTGTATATAAAGTAATTATGGATCTTTTTAAATAAAATCTTAAATAATGTGTACATATTTATATGTAAATAAATGTAGTTATTCTTACTTAATAACATTTTGGGTAATTAATAGTTTTGTGATAATTGTTGGCAGTCAGCTTCATAGCTGAATACACAGCAAATAATATTTCAAGATGAGAATAATAAAGCATAAACAATCTAATAGTGGTATTTGTCTTCAGGCGGATGAAAATTTAAATGTTTCATGGCTAACAGTGAGCAAAGAAGTGATTTTAAATAATCTATCGTAGGTGATGGCTTGTGTGATGGAGTAATTTTGAATGTGAATTCCAAATTTGTAAAATATTTTGTACATGAAGATAGTAAATACATAATTTTGGAAATTTGAAAGATATGTATTGAGTGAAGACCTAAACTATTTTGCAATAGGATTTTTTGTAATTGATTAATCGAGATAGAGCCCCCCCCCCTCCGAATAGTTTATTGCACATGATATACACACAATATGAAAAGTTTTTGTATAAATATTTATGGGTCAATAGTAAAATATTTTTGTCATTATTAGATTAAATAGTAATGATTTTCCAAGAAAATAAGCTTTTCTTGTATTGCTGATCTCGTTCTCGAGTTACTTAGATGGAAAGGAAAACGTAAACAGTTATTAGATATTCCTCAAAGAATTCATATATATATATTTCCTGTATGGATAAACTAAGCACATGATTTTATCCAGTTGTATTGTAATTCGTGTTGTTCGTATATATTTTTAAGATTTCTATTAAAAGGAAAAATTTTTTTGACCTAAAAAAGATTGATATATCATCAATGTAAGCTATATATGTCTGGTATATGTATTCCAGGTAATTCTTTTTCTATGCTTCTTATCAAAGGGTCACAAGGCACTAAGAGGAGAGCCTCTAGTTATTGAATAGTGATGTCTTAAAGCAGATGAATATCTTTCATTAAGAGTTATATGAATCTCTCCAATTATTAATAAATTTATGAAGATATATCAAATTGATATTGGTACTTTTAAATCTGCTAGCATATCAATGAAGTTAACTGGAATTATATCAAACGCAGATTTGATATAGATTTGGACTACTATGGAACTGTATTTTTTGTTTTTTCTCACTGTATCTGTTATAGTTTTGAATAGGAAGTTAATTTTACAAATTGCACTTTTGATAATGTAGGTAAAATGTATTGTTCTACTTCATCTTTGACCACTGATTTAAAATTTTTATTCCTAATGGACTCATTGATATAGAATACAAGTTTGTTAATTCAGTGATTTTTTTTTTCTATGAGAAAAGTAATATTGGATATAGACCATGCAGATGGTATACTTATTTAGATAAAAAGTTAGTTTATTTGGAAAACTGGTTTAAATGAGCACAGGCAAAAAGTGGGATACTATGTATACGTGAGTAATATGAGCTTGGCATTGATGCAATTTTTGTTTAAATTCACTTGGTGTAAAAATTAAGTCATCATTTGAAGATATTGAGGTGTAGGTATACATTTTTTTTTCTTTATTTTGCAATTTACCATGTTATATACAGAGGTGATATTTTCTTGAATTTTAATTGCAGCAGGGATTCTATTTATAGGAAGTTGACCTAAAGTTCAATGAATATTATGCCAGGACAATATTTGAGATTTGTTCAATATGTTTTTTTTTAAAAGATTGCAATGTATTCTTTTAATTATTCACTGACAGATCTAAAAGCTTTTCATAGAGCAATAACTTTGGTAGATTCACTTTATACATATCTAGATTAATTATTCTTTAGTATAGATCATCAAATAATTATAAAAGCTTAGATAGAGTAGGTTTATTCCAAATGATCTGATCAATTGTATAAGAAGTTATATTTGCAAATGTATTCCAACGTTGCACCAGATCCATTATTAAGTTTTGAATTTTAAATAAAAGTATATATATATATTGTGACAGGAGAAAGATATTTGAGATTCGCATATACTGACCACTGGGGTGCCACTAGTCTGAAAATAGGAACTAGACATTTATTTTAAGGGTGGACAGGATATGCGAACCTGAACGCACTGGACTAAACTCAGGAAGAAACAAGATATCCTAAATATTGTTTAGACAGTTGAGAAATCAAAGCACAAAGACAAACATTAGCCAAATTAAGTTTAAACAATTTATTAATTTTATTAAAAGTTGGGTAATAGAATGAGGACATCTAACCACGAATACAAAAGTGGCTTATAGCAACATACGCGTACTTACCAGAGAGTGCACAAGAGTACGACAAACATGAAGGCATTAAACATTTTGGCAGCAAAATTCTCTCACTTAAAATATAAGAAATGGTTAGGGTAATATCTTCTTGCTGGCCAGTTGTAAAATTACAAAAACAAACAACAACTCTAGCTTCCTAAATCAGAGATAATAAAACAGTTACTGTCCCGCCGGAAATCAACGAAACCAGCGCGAATGTTCGAGCAGTAATATTCTAATTACTATCGTTAAAACGCCGCAGGACTGCTGCACATAATACTACATTCAAAGTAAATGTGGTTGATCTCACACACAAGACAGAAAAAGATATTTCATTACGATCTTACGTAATCCAGAAAGAAATAACTACTTTCAGACAACCTGAAGAAATAACTCGACAAATAGCCAGCAAAAAGATTTTGTTGTTTGCACAAAAAGCGCAAACGAAACATGCTTAAAGATTCTTTATTTTACAACTAAGGGAAGATGAATAAATAAAAACTACGAAAACTGCCAATGCGTTTTGTAATAGTTAACGAAATAATCAGGTAAATATTAAACATATAAAATACAATCTCCTAATGCACTCCCTGATAAATGAAACTTGCAAACAAACTTGGAATCTTAAAACTAAGATTCCAAGACACATTTTAAATACTATAAAAAAGTACATACAGATAATAAATACTTAAAAACAATTAATACCATTTTAAAACATATTTATCAATAGATTGAGCGGAGATTTAATTAAACGCAATTTATTTACCCTGGCTAGAATAGGAAAAAGTTTAGCTTACGGTAAGGCAGAGTTCTAGTGATTTAGTGATGAGTGCGCACTTTTAATAATAGTTCATCTTTCAAGTCCTTTGACAGCGGCAAGGTAGAGGCAGTGTTTATTTTAGAAGTTCATGGCATGACTGAAGGAGAGCTGGTAGGCGTGGGTCTGTCCTTTGTTTAAATTAGCCAGACATTCTAATGATGGCAAAACTCACAGTGGTGGATTTTGACATCTTGCACAGCAACAAAGTTTGTCAATAATTATTTAAGTTTTTAGAAGGTCATAATCCAAGTGTCCTCTTTCTATACTGAATCTCCTCTATCTCCCAAAATTGGCGGGCTATCGTTGCCTCGCTACATTTCCCACGCAAAACTTTCATTAGTGTCCATTCTATATTCCAGGCAGGGCAAATATTAATTTCCCGCTCAATCTAATTTAAGACTTCCAACCAGGGATAATTGAAACAAAAATGACAAATACAAAACTAAATCTCCACTTTTTAGAATTCACTTTAAAAATAATTACAATAAAAGCAACAGGAATATATAATTAGCAAGCTTGCCTGTTTTTAATCAAATTGATTAAAACAGACGGTGAAAGTAAACTATTTTACAATCAATTTTATAAACATTAAATAATCTATTTTAAAATATAAATGCATATGTGTTTTAAATAATAATAAAAAAAAAATTGAGCCTTAGACATTTAATGAAAATGAAGTTGTTTTCCCTTTTTAATTTTAGTAATAAAACCATTGAATCGGAGATCAATCCGGCTCAACATATATCTTAGACAAAAATAATTATGGTGTCCGAATTAGAAAAAGCACCCATATTTTCTTTGATATGAAATTATCATACTACGAGTAAAATCAAATTGTATAGAAATCATTAATGCTAAATTATTAGAAAAGGACAAATTTATAAGAGAGACTAATTAGAGAGGATTTGAATCCAGACTTCTGTTCAATCATCCACTCCATCTTATACAACCAAAACACATTACTACATACATATGAAAAAGATAAATGATCTCCAGAATATGTATTTTATACTGAACCAGCAATCATCAATTGGTACAGATCATCATCTTCCACACATATATATGTAATCAGTGCTCAGTTTATATTAAAATATCAAATCTTCAAACATTAATGGATAGGCTTCAATCTTCTTTACTATCCAGTGATCCATGTCATTGAAAATCAGATGTCATGTTCAAAGCTAATGTAGAAGACGAAATGGATGATTGGAAGAAGCTTGAAAGACTGGGTTCAAATCACTTCTAATTATATTAAGTCTATGTAAATATACTATATATTTTATTTAAATATTATATTCAGCCTGAATTCTGCCCTTCACTCTTCTGTGTATTTAAATGGTCTTAAAGACCTACATATGAGGGGCCAAAATTATGATCAACACGGGTATGATAATATCAGCAAACAAGGGTTTTGAATATGCCCAAGGGTTTTGAATATGCCACCAGCAAATTTTCAATGATATGTATGGCTGAAGAGTGAAAAAAATTGAAGCCTATCCGTTAAAGTTTGAATATTGGCTATCTTGATATAAACCAAGTACTGATTATACATGTGTTAGAGATAATGACCCGGACCAACTGATAAATTCTGGTTCAGCATGAAATACTTATATATAAAATCATTTATCTTTTTCACATCAAAGTCATGTGCATAAATTGTATAAGAGTGGATAACTGAAGGGAGCTTGAAAGTCTAGGTTCAAATCTCTCTAATTACATATAGCTTAAGTATATATATTGTAACGATCCGGAGAATAACACTTAACGTGTTCTGCACTACAGGGCGCCATCTAGGCATTTGAACATAGAAAAATTTATAAAGTAGGCAGATACGTAAGTAAAAAAAAAAAATTTTTTTTTATTTATATATTTTGATATCCAGTCATTAGCCCATTGTCACTAGCTTAATGGAACAGCAGAGATTTATATTTTACCATAAATTTTTATCTAAGAATATTTTAAAAAAGAATAAAATAAGCCACTGCCAGTAATTATCATACAAACATTTATTTACGCACATATATATATATAAAATTTAACATTATTATTTTACTATGTTTATTTTAGATTTTAATTTGATTTTAGAATTTAAATTTACATTTTAATTTTTATAATATTATAAATTTACATTTTAATTAAGTTCGCACAGATAGATTTATGAAAGTTTGTTTTATAATGTTGAGTATAGATCGGTTACATAGATTTCACGGTTAAAAACATTTCAAAATAAACATAAACGATCAAAATACAAAGTCACTGATGCCGTCAATTGCAGAGGGAAATTTATAAGTAACCCAATAGCATTCATCGTAAGATGCCCACATTGACACCAATAACTAAAAAGACATCCGAATAAATACATTTTAGATACTCATCGTAAGGTATCATTATTTACTGAATGTCTATATATTTTGATCAAATATGAAAACCAAAACATAATTAACCGATAACGAATTCATGCAAGCGTCTATACCCAACTTAAATTTAATGCATTTTTATTTAGGGTGTCGAGTATGAATAAACTACATAGATCTGCATTTAAAAAGAAAATATTCTTCCCTGATTTAACCTTAGGCAAAAAGTTCGCAGCCAAACCGGCATCAATCCATCTGATACATTTATGTATTCAATGTAGCATAAAATACGACAACATAAAATACTATACTGTCAGGAATGTACATCTGAACAGTAAGTAGAGTTAGAGAAGACATCGTCTCTCCACCAACAGGAATGCTACATCTATTGGTGAGTAGAACAATAAACAAAAAACTCCATAGGAATGGATTGCGGTTATTTGCCAACTTACAAACCCATCCATAGACAAACAGGTGTGTGGCGTATATATGCAATCCTGCCCGTAGCGGATCTAATACTACATCTACTAACTACATCAATATATCCAATCCATTGACCTAATTCAACTATGAAACAAATAACCTAAGATTTACCCTCCCCTAATATAACTTTACAAATCTATATAGCCATTCTCACCCGACTTAAGTTTAACATTTATGTAATTTAGTCTAACGAAAAACAAAAATCATATTAAAAACTTAAAAGAACAAAAAAAATAAATAAATGGAAATGATTTTAAATAAAAAAAAATACATCAAATAACATTATTAACATTAATTTATGTTGGTCAGATAGGATTCTATTTGTATTATTTACTAAAAGGTTTAAAATTTAGAGTTCTTATTGTTTTCAAATGAATATAAAGTTCTTAAGATTTTTAAAACATCCAGCTTTATCCTTTACAGTTGCTTGCCGTTGTTGGTAATTTTGAACGGGAATTCCCATGCCGTACTGAAGATATTGGTATCCAGTTAACCGTTGTTTTTATTTATCTGGAGGTCTTTACTTGAGCTGGTCCTTAACGTACAAAACAATGTCATTTCTTTCTTTTTTAGCAGAACTGAAGGGATTGAAGAGTGCATCTTTTCAATCCCTTCTCCTTCGACTCCGCACTAACACATATCTGTCCTCATAATAACTAATTAATTCTTTTATTTTCAAACCTTTCCTTTTATAATAATTTTGTGGATTAACTCAACATTACATCATGATGGTGAAAACCTTTTCGTTGAGGTCCGATTTCCCGATGGCTTTCTTTCAATTGCTAAAAGTTTCTATTGTTTTCCTATCTGACTGTTGTTTATACATTTAAATGCCCAAGGGCTTGTTCACTTGGACTAATTAAAATAATCATTTCCATTTTTCAATAACATTAATTAATTTGTTTTCAAACTTAAAGATATATTTTTATCTTTAAATCTTTACTGAAAATTTAGTTTTAAAATACTTTTTCTTTAATAAAGTTTTCGTTTAATAATTTTTTTTTTTCATCTGTGCGATTTATATATACGAGTTTAAGATAGAATTAATTTTCAATTTTTATGTCTTAAAAAAAAAAAGAAGTTTTTAAATGCAAACTTTTTATTTTAATTTCATGTTTAATAATAAAAAAAAATAATGTAACAGCATATGTGCCCGTTACAATATATTATATTTATATGTTAAATAAAAAGACTGATATAATAATGCATTGGTGAGTAAAATATTACAACTATTAATGAATGTCTTGCCTTGTTAAATGAGATAGTCATTAGTTACTAGTTCTTTAGCACTCATTATTATAAAGTTTATTGTATGAATCCATTTTGTGGAAATTTGTTATAAGTCATATTGAAATGTTCTAGTATAAGTACTGGTTGAGGGGATGAAGAGAAAAAAGGAATTTAAAGTTAATATTAGCCTATTTATTATAGCTGGCCCTGAAGATACATGTACAAAAACTATATTGAGAATTACTGTTTAATGTAAATTAATTATTAAGGTATTGGAGTCAACACATAAAATTTTCAGACTTAAGAAGAGATTATTTATTTATGATAACTCCAGTAGCTCCTAATAGAGTTAAGGAAGTTCTTGAGAATAAAAAAAAAACCTAGAGTGAGCAAGTAATTAGATGACTCAGATTGTGAATTATTGTATATTTTTGTCTCGAGGATATCTAATATATGTGGTGTAACAAAATTGTACCATTTAATAAAGTTTTTGTTATAGAGTTTAGGCCTCTGATATTAAAAACATCAATTTTAATTAGGATGTCATTAAATAAAATAAAAAGTGAATCATCGAGATAGTAGTCAAGAAGAAAAGAATCTTAATTTATTGTACAAATTTAAATCAGCCATCAATGTGATATTTATTCAAATTATTGTTTTGCTATTCTTTCTAAGAAAGAGATATAGGTCCTTCTAGTGGTAGATTAAAAGCATTGTCTGAGTTTATGTTACATTGAGATCTGTCATAATATGAATGATTTATTTCATCAGTATTTTCATCTGTTGATAAATCTATATCTGCATCTTGACTGTTAATTTTTAAGGTCTATTCTAAATTATCTAAAATCAGTGAATTACATAATTATCACTAATTCTTATTTGTATGGTTATTTTATATTAATACAGAACTATATCAGCTGATACATACATATGTAATTAATATTTATGTAGACACTATTGCTTAGTGTAAATTTTAAAGAATAGGATATTACCTCAGATTTTATTATACAAGTATCAATCACTTATTGATATTTTGTTTTTCTCATATGTTCATTTTATTTATTTTGTATGTTCAAGTATTTCACAAAGCAGAAATATTAATCAAGCTATTCATAATTTTTAGTATTATTATCCTATGTTTCTTCATTTGTTATTACATAGGTTTTGTTAATAAGATAATAAAATATTTAGTTGATTGCTATTCCTATTATCTGTCTCATTCCACAAATTAGCTTAGCACATTACAAATTGGACTGATATTTAAGCTTGCCATCAATATTATTTGAAACATGTAAGAATCCATTCTCTGAATTGAGCTACTGCTGAAATGTTGAGGATTATTATTGGGATTGTGGAGTGAAGTCTACTTTTATATTTGTGTGCATTAGTAACTCTTCTATGATGGAAGGTGGCAGCCTGAAGTCCTGGTCATTGCTTTTAATGTCTAAATTAAATTACCATTGCAAAGAGATCTTAAGTTTGACTGATTGAAAAATGTTTGATAAAATGATGATAATCAGGAAACATATTTTCTGTTTCAAAAACTCAGATAGATTAGACACTAATTTAAAGATTATTATTCAATCCTAAAAGAGAATTGAGTGTACTCTGTAACACATTTAAAAAACCTACACAAAAAGTTGTAGTTCTCTTATATCATTAATTACTATCACTTACACTATTACTTAGACTTTTATCTCCATTACATACCATCATACCCATATCCATTCCCTGTTATAATATTTAAATATTAAATTGAAGATTTTCATGGGTTACTGATATAAATAAAACTTCCAGATATATCCATGATTATAAATTTAAAATGAATAAATTATTTATAAATTATTCATTTAATAATATTTTGGCAGGATCTGATTTCTCATCTTCTGGTAATATGTTTAGCTTAGTAGCAGTTAATGTTATTAGAGAAATGAGCAATTGAAAACAGAATACTTTCTTTTACAAATACCTCAAACAACACCAACTGCAATATAAATTATACATGGATGCACCTGGATATTTTATATCGTACCCTTTTCATTACGGCAAAATGTGCTAAAAAAGCTATTTTTTTTTTAAAAAATTAAATTAAGATAAATATAAGTACTATAATAGTCATAATAATGTTTATAGGGGTACCCTTTTCATTAGAGCAGAATGTTCTAGAAAACTATTTTTTTTAAAAAAAAAATTAAGATAAATTTAAGTACTATAATTGTTATAATAATGTTTATAGGAACATAAAATTTGTTAATATGAATTTAGAAGTGGTTAAAAATATTTAAAGCTATTTTAAGTTAAGATAATAAAAGAAAGCATAATAAGTTAATATTGTATGGTAGGAATAAATGGTCATAGTTATAAGTTAAAAAATATATTTAGTATATTGTTAAATAAGCATTAAAAAACCATTAATTTTAATATAATGTTTAATATATTCAAATAAGCTATTAAAATTATCTTCTAAATTATGTTTAAATTATATAAAATTATTTATTAAAGTTTTAATTCTTGTAATGTATTACATTTTAATTTTAGTAATGTTTAAAAATGTGAAAATTTATTATTGCAAATTTTTATTATTGTATTTAATATTTTTCTTTAATATATATTTTTTTTAATTAAATATTTATTTAGTTGATTTCAGACAGTGAGTTTTAGAAAATTGCAACAGTTCTGTCTGGAATGATGGTCATGTGATACTAGTGTTAGAGAATGCATGCATGAATTTAAAGAAAGTTTTTAAATTACTTTATAAAATTGTTACTAAAGTTGAGGCATTTGTACATGATAAAAATAAATATAAAATATTACTTAATTAACTTTTAAAGATATTTTAAATTAATAAAGATAGAATAAAAATGGATACATTTTTATTAAATGTTTGTTAAATTAATAAAGAATTATTAAAATGTTATTTTAAAATATCTGGTTGGTTTAAATATAATTACAAAATTGAGAATTTAATATTCCTTATATTATTAAATAAAAATCATGACTCATAATTTTATTCTTCATTTTAAAAGTACATAATTGACAAATATGTAAATGAGTTTACAATTAGGTGATGTATCAGCCAATCAGAATTGTTTTTAAAAGCAGGTATAAAAACTCTGTGTAATTAAAATTATTGATTATCTAGTTAGTCATACTGTTATTCTTCTTGTTATTGTTTGGTTAAAATAGTATCAGTTTGTTAACAGTCAACTATTGTAAAATTAAATATAATTTTTAAAGTCAAAAGGATTTTAAAACTATTACTTTGTTTAACTAAAAACGATGAAATAATCCCAATTAATTTTCCTACTAGTGAAGCTATTCTGAAGCCTAGTTAGAGATTCATTGTTAAATTATGGATTATAAGTCTATAATTTTGTTCATGGGGAGGTTGGCAGTGAAGAACCGAAGAGTTTGGGGAAGCATACTTTTTCCCATACTATATGAAAAGTTTTTATATTTATTTATGTAAAGGATTTTGGAATCTAGTCAAATATTATCCAGAAGTATCACATATACATTTAACACATCTGTATTGATAAAGTTGAGAACTTTAAAGAAAATATTATTCAAGAAAAATAGCTGGAAAGTTTGAAATGCAGTTGACTTTTAAATTTATAAAAGTATTTGAGATTGAGCTCTAAAAATATATTGCTCTCTTATTCTATAATATTGACTTTTATTTTAAAAAATATTTTTAAAAGAAATAATTATCCTTGAAGCAGATAAGTATTATAATGAATATGAATTGCTCATAGTTATATTAGAAATAAGCGATTTTGGTATAATAAAACCTGCTATCTTAGTTGTGATAATTAAATTACAAAGAAGGAAAATGGATAATAAAGAAGAATATTATTAAGCTAGAAACAAATGACTTTTGTATTTTAAAACCTGGATTTATCTGCTATATTATATGTACCTAATTGGAATATAATTTCTAAAAAAATGAATACGTCTGCTCATGTTAATTTGCGTAGTTATTAAAAAGTGGCGGCAAATGATGCATCTCTCACTGAAGAAGAAATTCATGTGCATGGAAAAAATGAAACTTACATAAAACAAATGTTTTTTTTTGTTTTTTTTTTTAAATTATATCATATTAATTATATCCTGTGAGAAAGTGACAGAAAATAGACTGAATAACTTTTGGAAGCAGGATGAAGAATGATTTTTTCACATTTATTTGGATTTTTAAAAGTTAGATTTTTTTTTTGTAAGTTTATGCGTCGATTAGAGGAGAGCTAGAAGAAAAAAAAAGCTTTCAACAATGTTTATTGCTTAGCAACAGCAACTCCTCAGTTATTAACTGAACGTGTTATATAGAAGGACAGTTATAAAAGGAATACGTAAAAATTATTATTTATTTTAAAATATACTAACAATTAGAATTATAATTTAGTTATAAGATATAATAAAGGTTACTTTTTTATATATATTTTTAAATCCTAACAATATTAATATTTTTTTTAAAAAAATCTTTTAACAAATTTTCTTAATTTTTTTTTTAAAAGTGCATTACTTTACACTGAGTGTAGTATGAATGATATTTTAATTCTTATATTTTATGCAAAACTGGACCAGAAGACATCAAAGATGTGATTTGCAAATAATAAAAATCACATAAGTAATTTAAATTATTATATGATGTATATTTTTTCTTAAAGTTGCTTAAGAGTTTTAAAAAGTATTTATATTATGTTACATGAATAAATGAACATATGGATGTGTGACTTAATAACACACATATATATATATATTTATTAAGAGATATAAGCTATGAGAAATATGCATATATTTATTTATTATATTATAAAGTTCATTATAACTTTATAAAATGATCATAATTTTATATGATTATTTGCTAGATAACCATATATTTATTTTCAAAATATAAATATTAAACAAATATTTTAAAAATAAAATCTCATTTGTATTTGTAGATAAGTTTGTATGTAAAACCTTTTCTTATAATAGTCATGGTTTAATAAAGTAATATGTAACTGTTTATTAATGGAAAATTTGCTTAATTATTTTACAATGTTGATTGTTTAAATCTAATTGAAATAGCAAATGGTAGTGACAGGAGAATAGAAAAATGAAACCCTGAATGCTTATATAGTAGGATTTGTTAAGGAGATAGGATAATTAACCTATATTATATCTAAAAAGTTATTATGCAAATACAGTTAACATAGTCCTGCACTTTGTATTTATTTTCATGGACAGCGTTTTGATCTTTATATTTAATTGGTCTGCATGTGCTGAAAAGAAAGCCGACATTATTTTAAGAGTATTAGACAAAGTTGTACCTGTTGTTTCTTCACACTGATTTCCATGAGGTTTATTGAATTATTTTGTACTATTGAGTCTTCACTCTAGTTATTTCTTCATGTCCTATGCATTGTATCGCTATCTGAATATCATTAGCAAAACATCGTGTAGACTAGTATTTTTGAAAGATGAATAATGGATAATTTTAGAAGGCAAGATAGGTTTTTGGTCTTGTGAAAAATACAAATGATGTTGAATGCATAATGTTGTTGGTGAATATAACAAAGGAATCATAATTTTTCCTAAATATTTGAAGATAAAAGAATCATAACTATTCCTAACTTATATTTTTAAAACATTTTTGGTACTTTCGATTTTTCATAAATCGACAACAATTTGATAAAGTAATGCATATTTTACAATGAAACATCAAACAAAATATATTAGTGTATGATGAATGCTTATGTTTTATTTTATTTTTTGAACATAAAACACACGTCATAAAATTAGAATGGTACCAAGCAAATTGTTATTATTTCGTAAATGAATAAACATATTTTATTAATTAAATGTGTTTTGGTTCATGAAATTTATGCTAGATACTTTTTGTTATATTTACTGAAAGTAAAGTAATATTGATTTATTGATCTAGAAATAAGTTTAATATAATATTGTAGGATGAATAAGAGAATGTCTTGAATAATTAATACATGATATGTATTTCTAAATTAAAATTCCTAAGCCATAGTGAAGGCTTACACATTAATGATTTTTTTAAGATTGAAAAATCTGTAAATTCAATCTTTCTTTTATTTTCATTTTTGTATATATTTTTTATTTTTAATATAATATTTATCAGTTCTTTTTTATAAAAATTGTAAATAATTTGGATATAATTGTTTTTTAGTATAGAATAAATTTGTTACAGTTGTTGTTATAAACTTGTTGTCCATGTTATTATTGATCTACTCACTACAGAAAAAATCTGATTCACAGAATTCAAAATATAACATATTACATATTTTACACATTATGATATTATTTATTTAAACAATATTAATTATTATTCAGAATATGACACAACAAAATCATATAGTATAAGATTATTTAAGTCATAATTTATTATTGAAAAATACTGCCATGTAACTAAGTATATTTCTTATTGCCCCATATTGTTCACATTATACCATACTTATAATATGCCACATGAGAAATGAAAGAATATGAATAATATTATTATTGTTATCATTATTATTAGCAGTAACCAGATTATTGAGTATTAAATATTATACTAAATGTTAGTTAGATTAAGTATAGCAGTATTATTTATTATTATTATTGTTTAGGTGTAGTTAGGAATAATACAAAATCCCTTATCATACTTGGCTACAGAAGATTATAAATTAATTAGAGATTTTATTTAAAGAACATGAGATAATTATATTTTAAGAACATAATTTTTTAAAACTTATTTAGTAATATTATATTTGATTATTTATAATATTTTTAAAGTTTTAAGAATGTGATGGTTTTATATTTCTATTTGAAATAAAAGGGGGGGGGGTAGTGTTCTTATGTCACTGAGATTGTATCTTTTGGGATATATGCTCAATGTAGTCCTACTACTTTACCTTTCACCAATGTCTCATGATGATATTATTTATTTATATAAAACGAACCATATTCTTTATTATTAATTTGAGCAAGTCTAGTTGTCAAACTTAACATAAGCTATTATTAACACTTGTTTCTATTATATTAAGAGTGAAAGTTTTAACCGGAGCATTATTTTATTTATGTTCATTTTACTTGATCAATCCGATGGTGAGGGTACAATAAATATATGTGCCCAGCAGAAATAGAAATTGGTCAATATTTTCATTAGGTATTGCCATACATAATAAATTCCTAAAAATAGTTAATTTTATCATTAATATTATTTAAGTTATTTAATTTATTAACATTATTTACTTGTGCTGCCTATAGAATTCATAAAAACTTATAATCTTATATAAGGCATTGTTTGATAAATAAATAACCTCTTGCAGGACAAATATTAAAGTCAATACATTGGGAGACCAGTAGAGATCACATCAAACAATTTCTATACATATATAAATACTAGCAGTAAAACAAAATAAGAATTTAAATTGTGGGAATGAGAAGTTTTTGTAGTCTGAAAAAATAGAATCAAATTATTAAAAGTTTTTAAAAATATTCTATTTTTATTACTAGATAAATTTGATATATACATTTATAATTTTTTATAGCTTCACATGGATTTGTAAAGTAATACCAGATACGTTTTTTAAATATTCTTTTCAATATTTTTTATTAATCTCTGATTGAACAACCATTTGTTCTATAATCACTAAAATAATTAATGACCTCATAATCTTAACCCTACCTCTTTTTCAATAAAACAAAAAAACTATTAGTGGACTTAGTCTAAAATATTTTACATTTGCATTTAATCTCCTTTTCTCCAACTTTTTAAAAATGTTTTTCAAAAATTATAATGATTCATTATCATAAATATTTTGTCTATTTTCAGAATTTCATTATAAAATTTCATAATAATACATATTATGGTGTTACAAATCAAATTTTTTTTTTAATCTGGCACTATAATAAAAACAACAACTATGGAACAAATGACATAAGTTGATAAACATTTATTCATGAAATCCTATTGAAAAGATTGTAATTAATAAATATTGCTCCAAAATTTAGATTTAATAGCTAATAAAAAAAATATAAAGTCACCAACATCTTTTGGAAAATAGTACCTATCCAGCTAGCTAATTAGAAAATATGCCTAGGTGCCAAAGAGTAATGATAAGAGACCTTAATTGACTTACTCTCAGGGTTTAATATGTCTAGTGAGACTTGGTTACTCACCAAAATATAAACTGAAAGCCAAGAGGATTTTATTGAATCCTATCTATATTTTCAGATAGATGATTATATGCAAAACAATATATTAAATTAGTTACGGCTTATGCATGTAAGCATAAATTTGAATATTCACAAAACATAAAAAATTATCATTCCAGTAAATTCTCAATCTCAAGCAATGCATAATGACAATTGTATTGAAAAAAAAAAAACGTAAAAAAATTCCAAATAAATCACAGTTATTTTTTTTATAGAACAAATGGATATATCTTTTACTTTGATTAAGGTTTAATTTTCTTTTCCGATGGAATTAGCAATAATCAAACAATATACAGTATGTTTCTTTCTGAGTTTTCATTTTATCTCAATATCATTCACATGCACAATTTTTGTTAGCAGTATGCATGGATTGATGTTTGTAACTGAATAAGAAACCTTTACTGTTTAACATAAAGAAAGATGCAATAATAGACAATAATGATCGTAATAGTTTCTTAAAATAGCCCAGTTCAGAATCATAGATACGTTCTAAAAGGCCAGATCACTTAACTCTTACACAAAATTATCAACATTCTCTTCATACTGTGCTGAATATGGATATACTCTGTTTTCTGCTAAAACTATACTTCTAATTTTGCAAGCAGCTGGTTTTATCAATTTTTCCACAACATTATGTAGTTTAATACATTTCCCTATTAACAACGCTAAGACCTTTGTCAAGTTCAGCTGCCAAATCTTTGAAAAAATTTACCATATTTTATAACTGTCAAACATCTTTTTTTAAAAATTAGATAAACAATCTACATCTTTCCTTATTAAATGCTCTTTCATTCTTGAAGTCTTTACTGCCTCATTAGAAAACATTTGCTTGTATTTATGGCACATTAATGTTTGCTAATTATTAAGTGACACAGTAAAACTTAATTTTAAATATCCAATTGAATATTCATGGCATTTTCATTTCCAAGGCATGGACTCAGTTTCAATTCCTAAAAATAAATTTTAAATGAATTACTAAAATAATATATACTACAGATAAATTAAATTAGAAATATGAAAATAGTTATAAAAATATAAAGTTATGTTTTGCAATAAGAAAATAAAACTACAATATTTTTTTTTCATTTATTAATATTTTACTAATATTATTATAACAGCCATATAATATTAAAAAGCACAAAGTTAAATATATCTATGTAAAATACACTAAAATACAAAACTGCAAATAAGTCAATGGAGATTTTCTTTGACAATATAAAAACCATTGAAAAAATGCTGAATCCCTCTACAATAATTATAGTAATTATATCTACTTAAGTTTATATTGCATATGATATCACAATAATCTAATGATAACCTACCCTAGCACCTCTCTGAGGAGTGCCAGAACATGAAACCATGATCAGAGGTTGGGGGGAGGGGGTCCTGACAGATATTTTAAATGCTTTCTCTAGCTAAGCATTTATCACAAAGCTTGTTGAGCAATTAGCAATCCTCATTGTTTATAACTTACAAGCTTAAGAGAATAGGGCCATGTGATCTATGACTCTTATTTTGACTAATGATAACTTGTTTGACTAGTCCAATCCAGCAAGTTATCAGCAACACAATGTAATAATGTATTAACTACAAACTAGTCAAGCGTTGTTAACCGAGAGGTCATCGCATCTGCCTTGCAAGCAAGTAGTTGGTTGTAGACGGTTGTGGGTTTGCATCCCGGCAAGATGCTATGACATATGAAAAAAAAAAAAAACTACAAACTGCTAAACCTCCTTATAGCCAAGCCACATTGCAAAAATAAAATAAAAAAATATTCATTCATTGCTAAATTTCCCAGCAAATTTTAATTTGCCCCCAAATTGTAAAAAAGAGCTTATATCCTCTTAAAGCACAATAAATAGCTAGGTTGCGAAAGAATGCTTTTAAACAATTTTTTTATAATCTATTCTAAATTACATATATTTTGTATGATTGTGCTAATATTAATTTCAAAGTTTTCTACTTCTAGTGAAAACACTGAAATTTTGGTGCTTTAACAGTAAGTACCAAGTTTATTGGTTTTCTTAATTTTCATTAATATGTACATATACTTTATTTTTATATTGTATTTTCCATGCATAATAATTTTTTTCAAAATTTGAAACTATATTTTCCTGTCATTACTATTTTGGAATTTTTTGTTACATTTTCCGAAATTGTAAATCTTTTCATACTTTATAATGATACTTTCCAAATGGACATTAAGCTTCTATGTGACTATAACTCAAAAATGTAACTCTAGTTGAAAGTTTTTAACATTTATTCAAAAATAAAGCATATATATGCAGTAACACGTATATATAGTTTTATATCCTAGTCTTATCAAATTTTTTTTTTTTTTTAAAAATGATCTTATTTATAAATGTACAGATATATCATGAGCCTTATAGGGTTTGAGGCTACTGGCATTATATGTTCCCCTAATGTTATATGCTCCTTCCAACATGAAAGCATTATTGCCATCCTGCTTCTGAATAATAAAAGGGCTGTCATACAAAGGGAAAAAATGTATTGGTTTTGCAGAAAGTTACTCATGTGGGGTGAGTCCAGTCATCAGCATGATCAACACAGTATTAACTATATTTATCAATATACAACAGTATTTTGTGAGTGTTCATATTTTTTGATATTACTGTTGGATTGAATCTGAACTCTGCAATTTAGCCAAATACATCAGATTTGACGCAATTGGCAGGATGAAATATTTTTCCCCATTGACTGGAAAAATAGTATAAAATATGCCAAATTCAACAGATATGGTGCAATTCCACAAAAGTATAGAATAAATATGCGAGTGCACACTTAAAGACATTTGTTGTATTAAAATCACTATTCTACCTGAATAAAAATCAGATTCGGCAGTTTGGAAAAAATATGTGAGTGCAAAGCAAATATATTCATCATATTTACAAATCAGTGATAAATATATCACTTAGATCTGCCTGAATGAATATACAACAGATTCAACGGATATAAAAGAAATATTTTTCCCCATTGACTGGAAAAATAGTATAAAATAAGCCAGTTCCAACAGAATTGGCTGAAAAATAAAGGAAATAAATGAGTGCGGCTAAAGACATTTGCCATATTTACATTATGGTGATTATTAAAATCACTTAAATTTATTCAAATGAAAAAATTGACTACAAACATAGAGATGTGTCAATTAAAAGTTTCATCCAACCACAAGAGCTTCACTGTGTTGTGATGCACTGTGACTTCTCCTTATACGGAGTCAGGAATCTCTCAGCAACTATGCCCAGAGAAACCTATTAGCCACTTTGAACCCCTTTCCATCCTCACCCCAAGTTTTTCCATATTTTTTTTTACCCTGCTCCATCCCATTTCCACAACATAATCTTTGTCAACTCCATAGCCTTTAGATCTAAAACCCCCTTATCTTTTCTCAAACCCAAAAAAACAATAAACCACTTTGTATATAATCACTTTGTTCATATTTATGCTTCTACAACTTCATTATTTGTATCCTTTCTGCTTTCAGGCATTTACATTCAATTAACTGATGTCTAATATTTTCTATATCTTCCTTACACAGCTTGCAGTCTAAATCACCCATATTTCTCCATTTACGTGTATATTCTCTTGTTGCTAAAGATCCCAATCAAGTCTTAAACAGTAAACTACTTTCCTTGCTATTATCATAAATTAACTGGCACCGAATATTCTGTTTACTTCTATAAATATTTAAACTTTTTACTCTCCATACTAGAACATTCCAACTTATTCTTGTGCCATCTACTTTCTGTAAAATTAATCAAAAATGAACATATAAAGACAATATTAAAAATATTAGTTTGTATGAACTGAATATACAAACATATATAAAGCAATGATTAAAATATTTTACTATATTATTAGGAATTCTGGACATTGCTTGCAAAATAAAAAAAAAAGTAAATAGAAAACGAAAATTTTTACCGTAGAAAAAAGTAAATAGAAAACGTGTGATAAAATTAAAAGGAAAATATAAAGCAACAAATGAATAAGAATGAAAAAAACAAGTGATAATGCAAATAAAACAATTGATTATACGTAAGTATACAGAATATGTATGACAATAGACTACAAGAGGGACAATGAAGACCATACTAACAGATAAATGGAAAAGATAAATCTGCAAAAATAATAATGCAATGAATGAAATTTATATTAGATAAAGCTAAAAGACATTCTTCACTAAACAGATATGTAAAATTTTATTAAAATACTGTGGAAACAACCTATATTTGATATTATTAATTATGAGTTAAACACAGACATTTCACGCCCAGTGCAGTTTAACATTAGCTGTAAGAGTGATAGAATAATGAGCTAAAGATTCATGGATTAAAGTTTAATCTGTCATTTCAGCAATTAAAATGTTAAGGAGACTCCCAATCAACAAACTATTCGACTGTTTAAATATATAAGGATTTGCATTACCATGAGTATATAAACATATATAAAACTGAAAATTTAAAAACTAATATCTATGTTTTAAAAAATATTTTAATATATATTATGAAACAAATTATAATAAAATAATTAATTTTAAAAAGTTTTGTTTTAGCGGAATTCATTGCTATAAACAACTTTTTGAAAACCAATTTGAAATTTAAAATATCCAATCGATGATGCCGTTTCTTTTGTTTCAAAGGAATAAATAACCACCCATGCATGACATCATCTTAAAAAGCCAATGATTATGAAGATGGCACAAATTTTGCATTTACATTTTGACATGTATGCATCAAATAAATAAGACTTTAAACAGATCTGAGTAAGTTAAAATATTAGTTTAATTTCCCGCAAATTTCACATATATACATTATTGTTACATATGTCGCTTAAAGCACTCCTTTAAAGTTGGGTATCATAGGTCTGCCCATTAGGGCCACCGTAGTCTAAAATTTTTCAACTAATGCTGTGCTGATTCTCCCTCAACATCCCACTTATATACCCCGACTTCTGGAGTTCTAACAAAACATCTCTCATTCCATAAATACCTCTCCTTACATGCTCTGTTAGCTGAACCCTTCGCTAGTCCCTATGGGTTTTGATTTATCCTCATTTTTACCTTATAAGGCGAGACATTTTGGAAGTACATTTTACTTAACCTTCAACCCATATATGGTTATTTTTACATGACAATTCACATTAACAATTCCAATATTTTTTTATACACTTATATTATTTATGAATCCCCTTAAATTTACAATACTAATTTTACATAAAATATATCAATAAATCTTAAATCAACTTGTCCATGATACTACACTTCTCCTCCCACTCCAGAAGTATCGGTTATTCCACAAAGTCTCTTTTGGTTTGTTCACATTGTTTTCGTCAGGGTATCTTTCCTTCCAGCTTGGAACACTCTGGAGGCGAATGTGATTAAAATGTCTTTTGTACTCCATCTCACCAATGATGAACTTCTCATGCTCAATCCGTAATCTTATAGCTTCTTCTCTCTGCCTTTTTTCAAATTCTTTCTGTTGGAGCCATTCTTGATGCCTTTGTCAGGCTGCTTCATGTAATACTCTTTCATGTTGTTGCTGCCGTTCATGAATTCGTTCTTCCTTACTTTTATCAAAAGTTTGCAAGTTCCTTTCCCAAGTTTGCTTGTCAGATTTTCAGATTTGGAAGCAAATTTCACTTCTGCCACTCTTAACCTTCACAATTGGTTTTCCTTTGTTTTTATCCAAATTGTGTGAACTCACATTATTTACTTCAGACGCTTCATCCATCTTGCTCCGCTGTGCATGTGATATTTTCCGGCTTTTGCATATTACAGGCATTGAGTGATCCCTTAACTGTAGTTGCACTGGTGTTGTTTGTTTTTGACCCAACCTTATTCTAAATCGAAGTGGGAATTTATTTTGTATTTCATTCCGATATAAATTTTTTTTATTATCTTGATCATAATTCCCAGTGGTCGGAACCAGTTCCTACCGATCAATGGGTTTATTTGGTTATACACTATAAATAATGGTAGCACTCTGCTACTCTCACCAAAACTCTTCTGACAATCTCAACTGTGTTTCCATTGATATCTCTAGTGCAAACTTCAGTCCTCTCGATTTTTTTAGAAAAACTGCTTTCTTTAGTAATGTTCTTCCAATCTCTTAAATATATCAGAGTTACTCCCAAGCCGCTATCTATTTCCATTTTGAAACGCTTTCCTTCTATGTACAATGTCTGCTTAATTTCGGACCTTGCGCTCCTTAACGATTTTATCTCGTACATTTCTGTTGTTTTCTTAAACTTAAATCATTGAGATCTCTTACTAGAGGTCCTCGCACTTCATGGCTTGATGGGTTGTACTGGAATTAATACAATTTCGCTCGAGGTGTCCTGGTTTTCTGCAGCTGTAACATACGCGATTGCACCTATAATCTTTCAGGCTCCTGTCTTTCCTTCTCGTTCGACTATTCTCTGGATGGATGGATACTGTATATGCTGCGATGTGTTAATTATATATTTATTATCTTGGTTGATTACTGATTCATGTGCCATTCCTCTTTTTATTGCTTCCTTCCCAGTAATAATTGTTTGAGGAGTGCTTCTTCTATGAACTGGCCGTAAACATAATTTTTTGCTAATTCGCGTAGTGTTGCATTGAATTCTCTAAAAGTTTCATTTTTTTCCCTGTCGTCATAATCTGAAATGTAATCTCGCGATATGTTTTGACAGTAGAGGGCAGAACTCTGCAGTTAATTTTGCGACTACCTCATTATATGGTAATGTTTCAGGCTCACACAAATGATTGGCTATATCCAATACTTTTATTCCTGCAAAACCCAAAAGAGTAGCTATTTTTATTTCATTTTCCTTGACGCTATTTACCAGGAAATGTTTTTCTACTAGTTTACATATAATGGCCAGTTGCCTGGATTTTCAACATCGAAGTCTGCTATTCGCAATTGTATGTTGGCTGCCACTTTCGATGCACGAATTTATCTCCGGTCGCGGTTCCCTTTTTTGGTTTAATACTGAAGTCCGACGTATGTTTATTGTTCCCAAAATCTGTCTACGGTGATCCTGTCGACTGCGCTAGCTTTGACAGGTATGCGTCAAATAAATGAGACTTTAGACAGATCTGAGTGAGTTAAAATATTAGTTTAATTTCCCACAAATTTCACATATATACATTATTGTTACATATGTCGGTTAAAGCACTCCTTTAAAGTTGGGTATCATATATCTGCCCATTAGGGCCAACATCTCTCATTCCATAAATACCTCTCCTTACATGGTCTGTTAGCTAAACCCTTCGCTAGTCCCTATGGGTTTTGATTTATCCCCTTATTAACTTATAAGATGATGCATTTTGGAAATACATTTTACTTAACCTTCAACCCATATTTGGTTATTTTTACATGACAATTCACATTAACAATTCCAATATTTTTTATACACTTATAATATTGTTTATGAATCCCCTTAAATTTACAATACTAATTTTATATAAAATATTTCAATAAATCTTAAATCAACCTGTCCGTGACACTACACATTTAATAATTCATCAATTCATGAGCAATAAACTTCCTCTCTCTGGTCAAAATGGCCATCAGTTATGTATTACAACCCTGTCCCCCCAGGTACTGTATTCAAACAATAATTCACCTGAAATATTCAATCATTTGTCAGGTGAGTGACTAACAATCAGACATTCCTGTAAAGTATAGCAGACTGGCCTTGTAACATGAATTATGTAATAGCCAATGAAAATCTGAAATTCCTTTAAATAGAAATGACTCATCATTTAAAATATTGATGTGATGAACTGTGACTTCTCCTTAAATGGAATCAGGAATCTCTTAGCAACTATGCCCAAAGAAACCTGTTAGCCACTTTATCCTCCCCTTCCATTTCTCAACCTAAGTTTTCCCATAATCTGCTCCATCCCATTTCCACAACATAATCTAAGTCAACTCTATGGCCTTTATATCTAAATCCCCCTTATCCTTTCCCAAACTCAGAATAAAAACCAATAACCCACTTTCTGTATAATCACTTTGTTCATATCTATTCTTCCATAACTTCATTATTTATACCCTTTCTGCTTTCAAGCATTTATATTCAATCAACAGATGCCTAATATTTTCTATGCCTTCCTTACACAATTTGCAGACTAAATCACCCATCTTTTTTCCATTTACATGTATATTCTCTTGTTGCTAATGATCTCATTCTAGCTTTAAACAATAAACTACTTTCCTCGCTATTATCATAAATTAACTTGCACCCAATGTTCCATTTACTTCTATATATATATTTAAATTGTTTTTACCCTCCATACTAGTTCTCCATCTCTGCAACTCCCTATTTTTTATTAATGTGATTCTTTTCTCCCATTCCTTACCACTATAACACTCAACAATCCTCCTAAAAACAATCATCCCATCTTTTATACAAGTATACTGATATAAATTCTTTATCCAAATCTTTTGCATACCGCATTACCTTTATCACCCATCTCGTTGCCTGCCCTTTACTCATAACCCAAATTAAATACTATTTTGGCTATTCCTTTATTATCCATAAACTGCAACCTACCAAACATTTTCATTTTACTTTTTGCAGCTCTCAAAGTTCCTTTACATGTTGCGGTGGCATCACTGGAGTCAAGGATTACTAAATAATTTTAAACCAAGAACAGCAAATATTGCACTAATTTTTAATATATATATATATATTACTATTATTTATTATTAGTTTTAAAATTAAATTAATATATAAATAAATATATATGTACATCATACTCAATGCTCATATTAATTGGTATCTTTAAAAATTATGTTAGTGATCAGCAATATCTAAAAAGTTGCCGACTGCTGACCTAAATAATATAAAGTTTGGATGTAGTAAGCTAATCATAACACTGGGTATTGCAGCAATAATTGTGACAATAAAATTATGTTTGTGTAACCAGATTTCCATGTTTAAATTAATAAAAACCATGATGCAAAGAATGTACAAATAGTAAAATATATAAAGTTCTCAGCATTGATAAGCATTAATACTTCTGTGATAAGGACAGGTTTAGCAGATCGGAAATATATGAAACAGCACAAGTGCATTGGGAGAAATATGGGACATTTTTAAGAGACTGCAATGAATTGCACAGGAATTGAATTTAGAAGAAGATTTTTTTCTCATTAATGATTAGTTGAATAATAATCTTATTAAAATATTTCCTTATTCCATATTAAAATGAAGCAGATAGAAGCTCACCCAAGTGGATTGTTAGCTTTGACACTATCAATTTTTTTTTTAGACTGATACAAACCATAGCTATAAAATTAAAATTACGAGTGGTAACTCCCAAAAATAAAAATCGATTTCTTAGACAGTTACAAAGTGTAGCTGTAAAATTAAAATTATGAGTGGTAACTCGAAAAAATTAAAATTAAGAGTGGTAACTTTCAAAAAATATATATATATATATTATTTCTCTCATCAGTTAAAAAGAAATAAATAAATCAATGGCGAATGTGATGTGGCTTTATGGAAGCCTTTGATCCAGCCCAGCATGAAGGCTGGACAAGTTATAGAGCAGTTGATATTTTATCTACAAGCTAATTAGATCAAGAAGTCAGGTAAAATTAGCCACATTAATGACCTCAGACTTACGAGATTTTCAACTACAGCAGAAAAACCAGCTAACCTATATGTTGATAAAACATTAACTACTCTCACAGATTACCCCCACCCCACCCAACTCTGACAATATTACAGAGATATTATTTCAATCTCTGCATTCAAAAACGAAGAGAAAAAGCTAAAGAGTTTGCAACATGAATCTGCACATTGGCATTAAAATGCAAGTTCAAAGGCTTCCTTAATGAAGTGCTTCGTGATTGTTTTATTTGTGGCATAAATGATTTAAACAATCCAAAACAAAGCAAAACTCTCCATATAGTAGTGCCATCTTGTGCTAACAAGAGCAATCAATGGCATAAATGATCTTAACCTAAGACTCAAACTACTAATGATGCCAGATTTAAACTTTGAATCGAAGGATGAATCAATAGCTAATCAGGCAAACCCATTAAAAAAATACCAAGTAATTACGAAGTATGAAGTGCAAAAAATTGAACATAATATTGGGTTAGTCAGACACTCAGTCAGCTCAGATATTCAGCATCAAATGGTCTAATGTATTGCTATAGATGCAAGGCACATACATACAGAATGCCTGCACCACTATATGACATTTATTTTCCAAGTGGGTCAGACATATAAAGATTGTGTGTTTGCAATTAAAAAGTCAGACAACCGATATGAGAATGGAAAAATCCATTAAAAAGAACATCAACACAATTATAAGAAAAATAAACAATTTGCCTGTATAAATCATATTAAAGACTATCAGTCTGGATTTATACATAGTATAATTAATGAGATGCCATGTACAATGGAATTGGACAGGTGTTCTGCAGTGTCTATTGATAAAAAAAACCTGAGCTATCATTACTAAGAATAATGAATATAAGCTGCATCTTAGCAGCACACCAATCTCAGACTATCAGAGCAATAAAGTAAAACTGTTGGGCCAAACAATAGTTAAAATTACAATGCCTAACAAAACCATATATCTACCACTGGTGGTGGCATCAGGTGATCATAGTAACTTATTAGTCCATGACTGGTTCCATCACAGACTTTGCATTGATAAAAGTGAACCAGGTCGCAACATTAAGGAAAATGAATATAGAAAGCTGGAACACCAGGATTGCCAGAACACTATGAGCACAACACTCCACACCAAGTACAGCAACAGGAAAGACTCCAGCAGAACTACTATTCAATAAATAGATATCTGTGAACTAACCTGTCAGCCTTGAAACCTGATTCAAACTATGGTAAAAAAAGGAAAATACAATATAAAAATGCAAATAGGCACTCAGGTGCTATGCAGAATGTACTATAGATCCATAAAATGAATACCAGCAGTGGTTACACAACTAAAGGACTCTACACTATAGTAATTCAAACAGCAGATGGGTATCAACATCATCACCGCCTAAAACAAATGAGACTGAATCACCCAGAAACTAAGTACATCAAGCAAAAATAATAGCCATCAAACAAGAAAGAACAAGACAAGAACAGCAAAAAATCTGAGAAACCAACAAAGCAGACAACCTATCATCCACCTCATCTCCTTCTAGGGCTAAATTTAGCCAGGGCAAGGGAAGTCATATCTGACTTTACCTTCAGAAATGGACTAGTCCAGATTCCTTCCTTATCTGATTGGATTGAGCATGCATTGCTGCTAACCAATGTGTAAACATGTGGATAACCAATATATAAATATAGCCAAAGACTATGGTCAATGTGTAAACATGTTTAAAATCCTGAAATTGGTTAGGCTCTCTGAATCTGATTGCTATCAGTAAGGGAGAGGATCTGGCAATTAATAGTCAGCCTTTTTGGAGGCAAGCCAGAGAATGTCTGTCTAATCTAAATGATAGAATGCGCTCTCAAGGGAGAGAATGTCTATCTACTTGAACATGCTCTCTATTGAAACCACTTCCAACAGTGGTGTTGTATTATATTCACTACTGATATGTCTATGCAGTGATGTAAGTCCAGTAGGACTGGAAGTTGCTATGACTATGCTAGAATCGAGGCAAACTGTCTAGTACAGCCGGAAATCATTTAACAAACTCACGGCAAGCTGTCCAGTACAGCTGGAAGAGTTAAGACTAGAACTCATGAGGCAAGCTAATATATACAGCTGGAAATGAGTCCAGTCATTGGCATGACCAACATAGTATTAATTATGTTTATCTATATACAACTGTATTTTGTGAGTGTTCATATTTTTTGATATTACTGTTAGTTTAAATCTGAACCTTGCAATTCAATCAAACACAACAGATTATAAAGAGGATAGAAAAAATATCTGAGTTGAAATATAGGACATTTTCTGTGTCTAACTAATTTTTTTGCACAGTTAATATACTACATGATATATTATCTCTATTTTGCAAATCACATGCAATATTTATTTTCTCAGATTATGACATCTTAAGGTTTGGTTTTTATTTTGGAGATCTATTAAATAAAAAGAAATGCAAGGAACTAAAACACAAATTCATTTGTCTGTTTTAATGATTAGTTTACTTGGTAAAACAACAAATATAATGCAAAACATTTTAAAAAAAAAAAAAAACCAAAAAAAATTTTTTTAAGAGTCAAATCTTTTTAATATATATATAATAGGAAATTCATCAAAAATTACTAACTGAATGAAAATCAAGAAGAAAAATGGTAAATAATTGGCTTTAGAAAAATAAATAAATTTATAAGGCAAAGCCAGTCATTATTATTATTATAATTATTGTTCTTAGTATTATTCCTATTAAAATTTCTTTCCACTTCACCTTATTTGCATTGATTAATTATATATATACCGTATAATTAATCAATGCAAATAAGGAGAAATAGAAAGAAATTTTAATACTTCAATAAAAAAAGTTAGTACACTAATATCAAAATTAATAAGAAACAGTATTAGGATATATACAAGTATATAATTATGGAAAAAGCAAAAAGAAATAAATTATATGTTAAACGTTAATTAAGAAGTATATGGTATATTATGTATTATTCCTATTGTTTTATCATTATTATCACCAACATTTTTTTCCCTACATGGGATTTAGACTTATTGCCTCATTTAAAAAAAAAAAGTGCAGTTGAGTTTTTTAATCGCCAAAATTTAAACTTTTGAATTTTTTAACATATAAACTTTAATTTTTAGTCTCCTGACTATATTTATTTCTTTTATGATTAATTAAATTAATTATATTTTATTCATGCATATATATTTATTTTTAAAATATAGTTTGCTAGTGATCTTTCCGCTTAAGTTGCGCAATTGTATAGCAATTTTGAAATTCTGCACGCTGCTCAGCTGTCTCTGCATGCTCCAGACATTTCAATACTTGAATTATTAATCCCATTTCTTTTTACATTTAAACACATAAATTGAATTCAGACAAATAACTTTGCTAAAATGGATTGCTGTAGGGGAGGGAATACTTTTATAGGGACTTCAGTCTAATAGTGTTGTGTCTTGTCCGAAACAGAGTACATTCCAATGCTATTACATTTCAGCTTCTATATAAGAGCACTGACCAAGTATGATCTTGCCTCCACAAGCCATTGCCATGGTAGGATGTTTGGTGCAATTGCTACTGCAGTTAAAGTGTGATGAGACTTACTATTATAATTTAAAAAAAAAAATCATCCAGCATATATTTTATTTTAGACCCTGTCAATATAATTTTGATCACTTAAAATTGTAATGATAGTGTCATTAAAAAATATGACTATTGTATTAAGCATGGATGTTTTTAGTTATCAAAGCAATGTAGATGACATTACTTGTAAAATATGCTGTCAAAAGGTGACTTTACTACTAGTAAAAAATAGGCTGTATGGAAAAGAGACTATTTAAAGAGAGAGTTGCATTGGCAAAGGTGGTATTTATTAAGTGAAAGAAAGTAATTTGTGGACCTTTGAAGAGATAATTGAAAAAAAGATTAATTAAATGTTGTATGTGGAGTGTATTATTATATAACTGTGAATCTTGGATAGTGAATAAAATAAACGAGGAACAAATTAGAAGCCTTTGTAATTATGGAGAAGGCTGGAAAAAATTAGTTGGATAAATAAAATGATAAATGAAGAAGTTATGATAAAAGAGTAAATGAAAAAAATAAGATTGATTGAGTAAATTAGAGATAAAAAAGAAATTAAATATATATTAAGAATAAAGAAGTTTAATGAAAGATGTTTGTGATGGAATGTTGAGTAAAAATGAGAAGATCCAAAATATTGAACTTGCTGGGTGATGTAAGGGATGGGAAGAGATATGTGGAATGGAAGAGCTGGTAAATGAAGAGAAATGAGTGGAGAAATGCACAAATTTGTGATATGACTGTTCTTTGAATCTGTTCATAGGACATAATACTTTTGATAATGATTATGGATAAAATAGTTTTATAGAGAAAATAACCTTGATTTGCAAAACTGGTTGTTTATTTCTGCAAGATCAGGAAAAACAAATGGTATGGTTGCTTGTCTAGGAAATATTATTTCATATTGGAGTTTGACAGTACTTGATGGCTCACAAAGAAGAAAATAGATGTTGCATGGAAATAAGTTCCATTTATTAAGAATATTGAAACTCTTATAAGGAGGATATATATTATGTTTTAATAGATCATCTATAAGAATTGAAAAATTTAAAGAATTGACCAACATTTCAGAAATTGATATGTCATTCAAACCTCTCAATGAACTAAAGCAGGTACCTAAATATTTCATACTAAATACTTTGGTAAGAAAATATGACATTTTAATAAGCACAGTAGAAGAACTCAATGAACCAATAAATAAATATTGTTTGAAAAACCCACAATACCAAATAATGTGTGATTCTTCAAAATGTATTTGCAGAATTGTTAGCATTAAACAAAACTTTGTCAAGGACTAATTTATCCTTGATGTAGGTACACAAATTTGCAAAGGCAAACTAAGAGCTTAATATCTAGATAATGTCTGCTGGAGTGTGGATGTTGAAACAATTTAGATTCCAATGATTATATAGATACTTCACAAATACTTAAATGTATTCAACTGCTTTGTTGTCATTTGATATTAGATTTCTAGAGGCTATATAAATGAGTAGAATGCCTTGCATCCTTTTGTAATAAAAAAGTAATTTAAATATAGAGTTTGGAAAAAAATTGTCTAAAATGTTTATTTGTAAAATATGAATTTATAATGAATAATAATGACAAAAACGATATAAGTATAGATACAATTTTAAAATATTGAGAATATATTAAAAATCTTAGAACAGCTTTAAACTTTAATGACTTCAGATATATAATAAATATCACAAACATATAAATAACATTTAAAAGTTAAGTATTAAATAGGTCTTATATTTATATACTTACTTAGGTTTGTAAATGTGGGCTATTTTATTAGTCAATAAATGATATAAACATAAGGCAGTTCTGTTTAATATTAAAGGCATTTTGGAATTTTGTAGAATTTGAAATATAATTGCTAATATATCCTTATCTATGACCAGGATTTGAATGTGGATGAGTTTTGAAAATTTTCATAAATAGGTAAAAAATTTTGTAAGCTTTGTATTCCTTTCAAATCACTGATGTATAGGCAACTTAACTAGATAGATATGCAACTGTACATTTTAAATAAGTATATAGCTATTTTTAGTTGGAGAATAAAAATTCATGTTAATCTGGATTAGTCAAATGAGTGTCAATGCAATAAAACAAAAATATGATTGAAATATAGTATGATCGTCATCACAGGAGGTGTCGAAATTGTCACAGTGCTTACTGCTTCAATATTTATTTCAATATTTTAAAATTTTAAATAATTACACTATCAAATCATAGCATTTATATTTCTCAAATTATTATATTTTTAAACCTGCTTATATAAGTCTTTGTGACTAGATGTATAATAAACTCTTGTACATATAATAGTGAATTAATACTATTTATACTAATTGCTTCCCGAAATTAAGTAAATGTTTTGAACAAACTTAAAGCTTTAAACATTACATTCAACATATTAAGTTTATATATATATATATATATACCTGATAAGAAACTTTTATCTAAAAGAAAGTAAATTGAAAAAATTAAGAAAAAAAATAGAAATGTTTAAAAATTATATGGTGAGAACTAAAAAGAAAACTGAAGAAAAGAGGGCACAAAATAACTAGGAGTAACTTGTCCTTACTGTTGGTGACTATTGATGATGATGATTATTTTATAAAGATATTACATAAGATATTAAATATGAGATAAGATTTACAGAGACAGAAGGTCCTTTAAGCTATAAAAAAAAGGTATTTTTTGACAGATGCTGTACAAAAAAAAAAAAAAAACTAAAGAAATAAAATGAGGATAAAGAGGGAAAGCATTATGAAAAAACATAAAAGTTTGATATATTTATAGTAAAGTTAGACATTGTAATTATAAAAAATAATCCTGATAATAGAAATAATGAACTTTACTAAGATTTAATTATTTCTGGAATATTTAAGTTACCTATTGTTTTTATCACTAGTAGGGAAATTTTATTCTGGAAGATTATTTGGCTTTTTGCTTTCCAAATTTTTTAAGAACAATTCATCATTGTGTGCTATTGCCTCCAAAATCTCTTATTAGAAGTCAATAAGATTATCTGATAAAAAAAAACTAATGAGATAAAATACATAAACTCTTATTAAGTAAACTTACACATATGCATTTATATCACCAAATTTTTTTTTAGGATTTCTTTAATATTGCTGCAAGCTTGAACAATTTCACCTCTGCTTCAGATTATGTTCCCATCTAAAGTGATTTTGACATCATTTGCTTCTTGATAAAAATGAATGAGAGGATTTTTTATAATTCTATAAAAATATATACAAAAAAATTAATTATATGTTATCAAGCCATCTTAAAATACAAACACTAATAAAATCTAAACATAGACAGCAACATATAAATTTTACTAGATTAAATTCTCAAATATAGATGTAATAGTAATAATAAATTTAGCTCTAACTTGTATGAGAACTAACAAATTACAAAAAGTAATACTGTATGTGACATAAATTATCTTTAGATACAGATGTGGAGAAGATAAAATCATATAATAACTCTAAAAGATACACCCCTAGATTTAGCAAGCTAGTGAGGATATAGCAAGTCCTCTTTAGGGTGAATCAAACTTCTGAACAATTGGCTTGTTCAGCCAAATATTACAGATTGATTCCAGATAAAAACAAAAAAAAGATATATTTATAAATGGATTGTGTTGGAATCATTATGAATTAGAACAATTTTTATCCTCTAATATTAATTTTTAAATATTTTTAGAACAATTCAAACTTTATTTAAACTTTTCAAATACATTAAACTATAGTAATAGCATATGACATAATGTTTCAGGGGGCAGTCTTCTCTCTTTTCAGGTGTTATTGGTCTGAATGGGACAGTACAAGCATAAGAATTAAATCTACAATCTAAACATTCAAGAATATAGAAATGAAGGCGATGCAGAGTGGCAATATTCATGAACATAAAAATTCCTGATTCAATTCCCATCTAGTACTGTCACCAATCAGGCCAACTACATCTGAAGAGAGGAGAATAATACTACTCAAATTATTGTTTTATATACCAACCTGTATGCTATTACTAACCACTGAATATATTTGAAAAGTTTAAATAAAACTCGAATTTTTCTAAAATATTTAACAATATCAGATGATGGAAATTGTCCAATCATATTCTTTCAGATAAACAATAAAGCTTTTAATACTTTTTGAACTTATTAAGATGTTCTAATGTTGAGATGCTTCTGGGAATTTCAAGGAAACAGGAAGATCTAAAATATAAATGATTTTGTTTACATTATAGGAGATGTTTAGCACTAAAAAAACAAATATGCATTTGCAAATATGGCTGATATTAAATAAAGCAAATAGTATAATATTTTTTTACAGTCAATGCATCTAAACACTTCTGAGAAATTCTGATTATCCTGGAATGAAAATTCTTCAAATACAGTTAGATAGATATCCATTTAATTAATAATACCAGATGATCATGGCTCAACTAATAAATAAAAAAAATCCTAAGATTGTTTAGGAAATCTTCAATCCACCACAGATTTGAACCGTAATATATGCAAATTAATGCAATTAATCATTATGCAAGAAAGTTAACCTTAAATTAAGAATCTTGAGCAGAACTATGCCTAAAAATGCCTTAAAAATTTAAAGACATTCGTTTACTAAATATTTCTGAAAATTAATATGTGAAAAATGTAAAATTGAGCAAAATTTTGCATGAAAAAGTGGGATGTTTGTAAAGGATGACCTGAGTGCAATAAATATAGAAAGATCAACAGAACATCCATGTCCTGGAGGTCTCTAAGACTAGCCAGGCATCAATAAAACTAAAGATCAATATGCATAGAAATTTATATATAACAATATTAGTTCAACAATAATAACAATGATATAAAAAATGTTAAGAATGTAATAATTCATAGATTTAAATGTTATAATTTATCCTGGAGTGAAAATATATTTTATTCTCAATAGGAGTAAACCAATTTTGCGCATGTGTTTTCAAATTTAAAGGCCTCTTGCACATGCATATAAGTATAATAACAAATACTTAGAGTCCTTTTAGAAATAACAAATGTTCAGCACCTTAAATGTCTTTAATGGAGAATATATTACAATTTTGCGCATGTGTTTTCAAATTTAAAGGCCTCTTGCACACGCATATAAGTATAATAACAAATACTTAGAGTCCTTTTAGAAATAACAAATGTTCAGCACCTTAAATGTCTTTAATGGAGAATATATTATTTCTATATACAAATAAATTCTTAAAGTTCGCAATTTAAGTATTTCTTCGCACACACAATTTATGCATTTACTTAATCTATCATTTCTACTATTACTTTTTACTTGTGGTTTGGTTAATTTCTATTAATGACCCTTTCCTCTGGTAACCATTTTATCCAATAGCATCTTTGATTCTTGCATCTATTATGCACCATTTTGACTGCATTGAGTATTATTATTTATTTTGCTAATTTGTACAGAAATGCCTTAATTTGCATACAAATTTTATTCAATTCTTTTTTCTATTGCAGTGATTTCTTTGTATATATTCTAGAAGAGTTTTTTAGCAACAGGGAAATGTTTTTGAAGTGAAATAATCTGTATGTATATAAAAAAGTAAATGATTTTTATTTACATATATGTTTTATATTTTTACGCATTCCAAAAACAAAATTTGTGGCCTTTCATACATTAACATAGTAGTCAAAGTCTTGCATTGGTGGTCGAGAGGTCAGCATGACTGCCTTGCACTTGCAGGCAGTTGCCCGGGTTACGGGTTCGCGTCCCGACCGGTGCTATGACACTTAAAAAAAAACAAAAACATAGTAGTCAAAAATTGCTGTGTCCTTCTTACTCTTCATAATAAATCAGTTATTGCAAAATTTTAGATAAAAAGTGAAGAAAGCTCTCTTAAGATCATTTGACACCCATTATGACATATAGATTTTACAGATCCTATGAGATTTCATCAAGGGAGTATTGACAACAAAGAATATCTACTAATAGGGAGTATTTTAGTCACTCAAACAAATTTTCTAAATAACTTTAAACAACATTCAAGAGAAGTTTTCAATAATATATCATTTCAAATAACATGATGATAGCCAAACTGATAAATTTCCTTCTTGAAAAAAAAAAAAAAAGAACTTTCTTGCACTATACTATAAAAGATATGTAGTCCAATGAGACCAAATATAGTTGGTTGTAATCCCACATATGAAATAAATTCCAATAATTCTGAGTAACTCTTTGCAGAGAAAAATATTTTAATGGTAATGCATTTATTTATACACAGTTCTCGGCTATTTGTAAAATAATCATCTAAAAGCAAAAAACATTAGAAGATAAGGCTTTAATTAGTTTGAGCAAATATTTACTAGAGTACAGAAATGCAAGGTACAAGAAAAAAATGAGATAAACAAAAAATCACTAATCAAAATTTATGAATTATTATCCTAATGTACTTTTTAAAAAAAATTTTTTTTCTAGGATAGTGTATAAACCTGTTTTTTTTTTTGCTACAAGACAATTTTCTTCTCTTTCTCTTGCAATAATATTTCCACCTTCTACTGTCAAATTTCTTGAAAACCTTTTCTGTTATTATCTGTTGAACTTTTTCTTAATTGTCCTCTTGGTCTTTAATGTCTCATTTGTCATTTAAGAAATATAAGCTCTTTCTTATCCTCCATTTTCAACATTACAAGCAATCTCAATCACTTGAAGAGCAACTTGTAGCTGTTCATTTATTTTCTAGTTACTTTCATAATATTACATACAAAGACTAAAGATTATATTCAGTATTTCATTTTCTCTTAATAAATTAAACTGTTAGTGAAGTGGTAAGCAAACTACCAGTAGCAATCAAATGTTATATCTTGTTGTCTATAAAAAAAATCTGAAGTTGCCTTTAGCAGAACTCTTAATATAAAGATATATGCACACACACACATGTCTTCTACAACATCTACTGAAATAGAAAAAGAAATCTTCAAACTAAGTAATTTTAGTGTTTAGTTTTCATTATCATTTCCTTATAAATGTGATAGTAACTTTCTAATCAAAGTTCAAATAAATGAAGTGATTTTTACCTTATATGAATATTAGCCAGAGATGCATATTGTCTTTAGTCTTATTGACATTCAAGAAATTCAAAATAATGTTAGGTATTCAGGGAAAATATTTATATCTGCTGCATTAGCAAAAATCTAAAAGAAAAAAAAAATCCCTTTAAGATTTATTAAATTAGTTTTCTATTACAAAAAGTCATTTTAAATCTAAGTAAAGCAAAGATATGATGCAAAAATGAAGTCATTTAATAATATATAGCTAAAGAACAATAAATTTAATTAATACTTGTGCATAATCAATATTTTATAAATAAAACATTATATTAATAATGTTAAATTATATTCATTATTTTATACATTAATGCTTACAGAACCCTATAATGTTTTTTTTTTTTTAATATAAAATTTATTAATTAACAGTGAGACCCTGCTGAAATGTAGGTACAAAATGGAAGAACTCATTATATTCAATCATATCAATAGTAACATTGTCATTAGTGTGTAAATAGTAAAAGAAAAGTATATTATTTGTATAAAAAAAAAATGTAACTAATATAAATTATACAATATATATTTGCATTGGTCTTGAAATAAGTTTCATTATTCAATGGCTTCATTAATGTATTATTTTCAAGGTAATATCTTTAGAATGCCTTACTTTAGAAGGAATGACAGATTCCCCTGTACTGGAGAAAATCTTTTTACCACTTAAGCTGACAAAATATGATCACTCAAAATTTAAAAAAATGTTAAGCATTTCTTGGTTAGTCGAGAGTCCAGGAATTAAAAAATCAAATATGAAATATTTAATTAACATAACAGGAAAAAAATTTCTGAAAATTTTTTAATCATAGTATTTGAGACATTTTGATTCTTTCAAATAACAGTCTTTAAGTATAACAAATAAAAAATATTTAGTTACAAACTTACATCTATCTGACAAGTGTTGTTAGCCGAGAGGTCATCGCACCCGCCTTGCAAGCAAATAGTTGGTTGCAGACGGGTGTTGGTTCACGTCCCGACCGATGCTATGACATGAAAAAAAAAAAAAACTTACGTCTATCTTATGAATTAGATTTTTGTGAATTAAACATTTATGGCATTAAAACATTTTTTAAAAAACATCCATATACTTAATATAATTACGAATATATTTAGAATGGAATGTATATAATTTTAAGAGATGTAGACAAGTGAAAGAAAATTAGTAGAGTTAAAGAATGTTTTATTACAATAATAAAGCTCAAATAGTTAATTATATATATATATTGTTTATTTTTAAAAAAGTTTCATATAAATAAATAAAAATATGATATGAGAATGGCAGAGTATTACAAATCAGGCTGTAAAATTCAAAACTCCAAATATTACTAATTAAACAAATCATTACATCAGAAAATTAAGATACTCCAATATTAATAATTAGTCAACATAAAATATAATAAACTTAAAAGTAATTGGTAAATGCATTTGAGAGTAATATGATTAGAATAAATGCTGTATTCAATATTCATTAGCGGGCCAACAGATTACAACTCACTTCTTAGTTTGCTAATATGAATAATATGCATTCATCAATATTGATACCTGAAGATAATTATAACAAATAAGTGCGATTAATTATTATATTCAATAACTAAATCCTATTAAGCAGTTTATAAAAAATAAGTTTATTTTTCTTATAGAAAAATGATCATACCACTAAAATGTACGATTTTTATATTTTCAAGATTTCTCAACAATGTATTTCTATCAACTCTATAATAAGCTTTTTCTATATTTAAAAATGCAATAAGTAATTGTTTTTATTCCTTATAAAACAATTCAATAAGCTGAGATATGATAAATAAATTATTCATTAATTTTCTCCCTGAATAAAACATTTTGAATATCTTCCAAAATTTCACTTCAATTCCTATATTTAAGTATTAAAATAAATATGTAAACAATTTCTAAACTATAGAAGTTATTGATATTGACCTATAGTTAATTAACAATATAAAATCTTTTCCTTTATATAATAATTTACTTAATTCTAAGAAATAATACTCCTTTATGTTGTTTATCTTATAATCAATGAAATATAATATAAATCTTTATTATATAATAATAACAACTTGTAAATACATCACAGAAAAATTATATATATAAAAGCCTTTTTCGGTAATTCTCAATTTTTTTTACCCTTCTCAATATGATACCTCGTACTAATACTAACATGTATATTACATATATAGCGACATCTATTGACATTTTCTATAATTCACATTTTTATCATTTTATTTATTTCCCCTTATATTACTTTCCATTCTTTATCCATTACCCAATCATTCATTAAATCAATTGACTTTTTGTAAATGTTCATTCATGTATTTATATTATATTTTATATAATTTGTTTCATATATTTTCCTTCTATTCATTTCCTTTATATAATTTAATGGTCTTATGTTTTTAATACAATCTATTTTATGTCCAGATTTTAAATAATGAACATATAATGCTGATCTATCATCCCTCCTTTCAATAGCACTATTATGTTCTTTTGCTCTTTGTTCTAATTGTTTTGATGTTTGTCCATAGTAAACCATTTTACATATCCCACAAGTAATTTTATATACTGTTCCCTTTATATATTTCATATCATCTTTAATCTTATAATTTCCTATTAATATATCTAAATTTTTACTATTAGACCATCCTATTTTTATATTTTTATTCATATAATTTTTATTTTTAGTTAATATATCATAAATTTTAGGTGTATATGCAATTTTAATCCATTTTGTATTATTTAATATTTTATTCCCTCTAATATTATTTTTATTATCATATAATATATTCCTAATATTTCTAGGATTATATCCATAGCTAGAATATAATTTAATAAATTGTTCTTTTTGTACTTCAGCGGTTTTTTTATCTGTGTTATACCTATCATTTTTAATTTTAAAATTCTTAATTACTGCCATCTTTTGTGTCCATGCTTGTTGTGAATCCTATAAATTCTTTCTTATTTTATCTTCTTTAATAAAATGATTTAATACAATCATGTTATTGTTTATCTTTATTTCTATATCTAAATATTTTACTTTATTATCTATTTCTTTTATTGTAAACTTTATATTATTTTTATTATTATTAAATTCATTATATATATTTTTTATAACTCTTTTATTCCCTATTACTAAGATATCATCTACATATCGAAAATACTCTTTTATTTCTTTATTTATTATTCTATTCTTGACAATATGTAATTCCATTTCATTTATAAATATTGAACCATTAATCCACTTATTGTACATCCCATAACCCATCCCTTATTTATATTCCAATATTCATCTTTATATTTAAAATATAAGCTATTATTTATTAAATTTAACCCCTGTTCCATAATGTCAATTTCATATCCTATATAATATATTTTTTTTTTATTAATATTTTTTTACATTTTTAATTATTTATAAAAAAAAATAAAAAATTAAATATATATAAAAATTAAATATAATAAAAAAAAAAAAAAAATAAAAATATAAAATATAAAAAAATAAATAATATAATGGGTTAAATTTAATAAATAATAGCTATATTTTAAATATAAAGATGAATATTGGAATATAAATAAGGGATGGGTATGGGATGTGCAATAAGTGGATTAATGGCTTCAATATTTATAAATGAAATGGAATTACATATTGTCAAGAATAGAATAATAAATAAAGAAATAAAAGAGTATTTTCGATATGTAGATGATATCTTAGTAATAGGGAATAAAAGAGTTATAAAAATATATATAATGAATTTAATAATAATAAAAATAATATAAAGTTTACAATAAAAGAAATAGATAATAAAATAAAATATTTAGATATAGAAATAAAGATAAACAATAACATGATTGTATTAAATCATTTTATTAAAGAAGATAAAATAAGAAAAGTAATTTATAAGGATTCACAACAAGCATGTACAAAAGATGGCAGTAATTAAGAATTTTAAAATTAAAAATGATAGGTATAACACAGATAAAAAAGCTGAAGTACAAAAAGAACAATTTATTAAATTATATTCTAGCTATGGATATAATCCTAGAAATATTAGGAATATATTATATGATAATAAAAATAATATTAGAGGGAATAAAATATTAAATAATACAAAATGGATTAAAATTGCATATACACCTAAAATTTATGATATATTAACTAAAAATAAAAATTATATGAATAAAAATATAAAAATAGGATGGTCTAATAGTAAAAATTTAGATATATTAATAGGAAATTATAAGATTAAAGATGATATGAAATATATAAAGGGAACAGTATATAAAATTACTTGTGGGATATGTAAAATGGTTTACTATGGACAAACATCAAAACAATTAGAACAAAGGGCAAAAGAACATAATAGTGCTATTGAAAGGAGGGATGATAGATCAGCATTATATGTTCATTATTTAAAATCTGGACATAAAATAGATTGTATTAAAAACATAAGACCATTAAATTATATAAAGGAAATGAATAGAAGGAAAATATATGAAACAAATTATATAAAATATAATATAAATACATGAATGAACATTTACAAAAAGTCAATTGATTTAATGAATGATTGGGTAATGGATAAAGAATGGAAAGTAATATAAGGGGAAATAAATAAAATGATAAAAATGTGAATTATAGAAAATGTCAATAGATGTCGCTATATACGTAATATACGTGTTAGTATTAGTACGAGGTATCATATTGAGAAGGGTAAAAAAAATTGAGAATTACCGAAAAAGGCTTTTATATATATAATTTTTCTGTGATGTATTTACAAGTTGTTATTATTATATAATAAAGATTTATATTATATTTCATTGTTTATATAATAATGTAATTTTCAGACTCTTCCCTTCATCTGGCATCTTATTATCAATTATAATTTTATTAAAATTTTCTCTTAAATTAAATCTTGTCTATATCATCATATTTGATAACATTTCAAAAGCCATAATAGTTGGTCTTTTCCTTCCTTTTTAATTCACCTATTACTCGATTCAATTATAAACTCATTACGGTGATTATCTCATAAATTATGATCTCTAATAAAATCATATTCATTTAACATATCTCTTTCACCCGAAGTTTTTATTACAAATATATTAAATGTTTTTTTTTTCTTTTATTCCCTACTATCACCATCTCTTCTCTCTGCATTTAACAGTATAATATTTTTTTCTTTTTTTTTTACATACATCAAAACTTTTTATAATCTTTCCTTCCCACACTGCTAATTTTCTCCATTATTAACTTATTATATTCATCCATTTCTATCTTAATTTTATCACAGTCATTTCTTTGTTCCTTAAAAGGTTATACTATCTTTGCCTCTTCTACAATTTGGTTCTAAACAATATCTTTATAATATCAATAAGCATTTTTTTCTTTTTTATATCTTTTCTAAAGTTTTTTTATTCTACCTTCTTTTAGCATTGTTAGTTTTAAATGAAATATTATTGCGCAATCTTCTTTACATATTAATCCATTCTTCATTATTTTTATTATCACAATCTTCCATAATCCTTCAAAAATACTATTAAATTTACTGAATTCAACCTCACTTTTTATTTCGCACCCATTCCTGCCAAAACTTCTATAAACTTCATTGATTAGCATTTGAGATATCTTTAATTCTACCAAAAATAAAATTATGATTCCCACTATTCGTATTTCTTCCACATTCAACACTTTAATTTTTTATCTTTTCTAATAACTTCTCTTTACTTACTTAACAGCTGATTCTCCTCAATGATGAAATCTCCCTTATCATAATCTTTTACTCAAAGTCTTAATTTTCAATCCATTATTGTCATACATCTTTTTTAATAATATTCCATTCATATTTTTTACACCACCAATTTCATTAATATGTCCATTCATATCATCTATAAATCATATTTTACAATTATTCTTTTTGAACTTATTTAAAACTTTTATAAACATTCCCAATATTCTCATTCCACACTTTCACATGCTATCATTTTCCAGTGACTTAATGTAATACATCACCCATCAATATTATATCATTAGATAGTAGCTACATCTGTTTGCCATTGTAAAAAGCTATAAAGTAATAATGATCCCAGATGGATAAAGAAAAGATTTACCTACAGTTATTAAAAATTAAGGACATCATAACATATAAATATTGAATAGATTCAGATGCATATAACTATACAAATAAGTTGGCTTAGACTGAAAATATCAATATATTTTTCAATTGGACTGTTGCTTAATAGGTAAACAAAGAAATAAAAAAATGGTAGCTAAAGAAAAAATGCATTGGATTCAGATACTCTGCTGCCAAATTCAAAACTTTTTCAGTGATAAAAGCTATAAATTAAAATCTAGACTTAGAATATTGAATAGGATAACATTAGAAAAGGATTTATTAAACACTATGATATGACATTTATAAATTACTAAAACATACACTAGGTGGCATAACTATAGTGGGAAGAAAAATAATTTGTTATTATAAGGAAAGCTCTATTAGATAAAAATCAATGAACATTTTTTCCTGTAGAGAAAGAACACTCATTTTTACTATATATGTTCAATGGCCAGTTTTTATTCTTAACTTGGTATTTAAATTAATAGCTTGAGATTTTCAAATGCTTTAATATTTTAAGACCCAGCTAATTTGTATAACAGTATAGGGTTAACATTAGATTGATATATGACATTTAATTACATATGGATCTTTTAATAAACAATAGTAAAAACATCAGCTTATTATAGCTAGTATTACTAAACTAAACAATTGTTGATTGAATGTCAGAGAGAGCAAGCAATTAACTTATTAACATGGAATCAAATCCTTAACATGTTTGAATAATTTTAAGTTATTAATCCAAATATCATTAACAGAAGGTAAACTGCTTGAAAGACATAAGCATCTAAAATTCATTATTGATGAGGTTAAAAGCCAGAGATTAATATAAATATTTGATCTTCTGCTGACAAATAATACTTACAGAGACAACTCCAAAGTAGAATAATGTAAAATAATTAATTGATCATATAGTAATTTAAATGTATGTTTGTAAGTCAAGTGGTTTTTTATTTTGGAATACAACTTTTTTTGGCCAAAAAAAGTTAATCCTTATCAGAGTCCTCAAAATATGTTTTACTGATTTAAAATCATACATATTCATGAATTGAACTTTTAAAAATTTCAATGAATTAGTTTGAATAGCAAGATGAAAATAAATTTGCCCTTTATCAACATCTGTTAGCAGAAAATCAAAAATCTAGAAATAGACCTAAAGGTACAATATTTATTGCTATATATAGTATTCATAGATTTGACTCAGTGCTAACTTTATGCTTTTTAGAATTGAAGGCAGATATCATTAATATATATATATTCTCTTAATACTCCTACATAGTTATAAAGATGAAATCCAGTTTTCAGTCAAGAAACTATTACATTGCAAATTTCTTATTCAAAGCTGATAAATCTTCATCTGGAAAAATGGCCCATTGCCTCTCCTGAACTAGGTATATATTCAAAATGGTTCCTAAAACTAACATAAAAATAATACCATGAATCAATTGAGATTAGAATTACTTCATTGTAAACCACTGCATAATAAATATACTGACATTCAATGCTGATGGAAAGCTGTCCCTGCTACAATTGCTTAAAATGATTGAATGAATTCCAGAAATTTAACTCCTGTTGGTTAATAGTTTCAGATTTTCTAGAATTTCTCATCTTGCTTCTTCTTTAGACTTAAATTAAAATATTCTTTGGCTAGATAGTCTTCTTGATGATATTCTCATATTTTCTTGACATAAAATGTGCAACTGACCTCTTCTGCATTGTCTCCATCATTTAAAAAATATATATAAAAATATTTTAATAAGCTTAATTTTTCTTATTGGCATATGCAAATTTTTAAAAGTACCATTCTATATATAAGTTATCAAAAATAAAATAAAAATCATTAAATGTAAATGACATATTTTATTAGTCAATGGCTAAGAATAAAAATATGCCATAATATTCACAGTAAAAAAATTGCTTTATTTACCAGGTATTGTAGCCCTTGAGCAGTAACTAAACTTGGCTGATGACCTTGAGTTACAATCCAATAATAACAATCTAAAATAACATAAAATTAGTTGTACTAAAAAAAAAAAAAATATTAAAGAAAAGATTTTATTCACATAAATGCACTAAAGAATAAACTTATCGTAATTTTCAGTATTCTTGATATCATGTGATGAACATTTATGTTTAGAAATTTTCAAACGCTATTTCTGATCATGAATGCTACGTGCTTATAGTTTGACAATATAATTTCAAGAATACTATAAAAACTGAAGAAAATTTATTTTTCAGTACATTTTTTTTAAATGTTCATGCATTTATAAGACTATAAGCATTTCTTTCAACTTTTTTTTATTTTCTGCTTTTTACTTTTATAACTTTTCAAAATTGAAGAACAAAATGAAAATTTATTGATAAATTGAAAACTATTTTTTTAATACAGAGGTAACTTGTTAAATGCTACAGTTTAATACAAAAATAGAAATCATTAAGTTCATTTACATAAAATTAATAAAAAATTAGTTTAATTTAAAAATCAAAAATTTTCATATAATTAAGATGGCATCTTTTTGTGTCAGGCCATTTTTTAACTTATATTTTGCCACAGTAAAATTATGCTATAATAATATTGAAAAAATTAAAAAATCTAAGAAAAGTTTAGAATTTAACAAATAATATACGATATATAACTTATTTGCAAAATATTCTTTGTAATAAATGGAAAAAGCAATAATGCAAGTTGGTTTTGAAAAAAGATCACTAATACAGTTATCTTTTTTCTCCAAAATTTATTCTTAATTATCATTTTGTTTAAAAAAAAATTTACCATGCAGAATAGTGAATAGAATTCTGCTTTAATGGCATTTTTTTCTCATTTTAATTTACTATTATTTTTTTCTTTCTACAATAACTCACTAGATGTCAGTTTGTAAAAAATATTAAATCCCGTACAAATAAAAATTGCAATTTTTTTTTTTTTCTAAAGGTGTTTTCAAACTCTAAAAAAATGGATTATCAGATTGGAAATGGTGAATTGGTTGAAAACTGAGTTTCAAGATTTCATGCACAAACAGATGAACAAATAAACAGTAAATTAAATAAAAGTATATAAAAATACTTGTTACTACCACATAATAATGCTTTTTTTTTTTTTAAAAAAAAAAGAAAACATTGAGAGAATATCAAAACCAAAAATGGAAATCCTTTACAAATTGATCATTAAAAGTGGAAATCCACAAATTGGCTCATTAATATTGATTTGATTGTATTTCACAAGATTCATCACTTCTCTAATAATATCCATCTTTTTAATTCCTAGATTTACACTGATTATTGATAAAATGTGTTCTAACCATGGTATGGCTATTTTTGATCTCAAATCATATTGCAAAGAAAATAACATTTAAAACTGAAGATAATTTAATCTTAAATGATTTTGCAATCACTACTTGGTCAGATAATTTTATTAATACAATATTGACAAACTTGCAATACAAAGTGGCCATATATTCATCTTTCTGCTTCTGTATTTATAGATTTAAATTCTCATAGTAAATTTTGAGGACATATAAATGAAGATTAGGCAAGTTATCAATGTTTAGAATCCAATTGACATAGTGCTTAATTTACAATGCCAAACAAAAAGGAATACTCTATTCAGACAGATGGAGAACAAAATTAACAAATGATTTATATTTTATTTCAACAAAAAATAATGGATCATTTTCACAATAGACAACATAAACCAAATCTAATCATTCTTGGAAACCACTTTCCTATAGTTAAAGTCATCCTATTTCAGAATAGAATTTAGGGAAAACTAACTATAGCATATACACGGGATGTCTTATATATAGAATAGTTATAAAATTTCTCCAATTCGCTCCTGTTATAATAGTTTATTAAATACATAACATTTGCTAAAGAGTCCATATCCCACAGATATAAAAACAACTCATTCAAGTGCAACAAAAACAGAAGTATTCAATTTAAATTTCTGGTTATTTTAAATATCCAAAAATGTAAGCTATAGAATCTGTAAAAGCATCTCTAAAAGAACTACTATTGTCACTGTTAATGAGATTGTCAACCTTATAAATCAGATTTCTAAATATAACAATGGTAAAATGAAAAAAAAAAAAACACCATTAGAGCAAAATCTCTTTCACAATGTTCCTTGAATTTGTTCTGAATTTCTAAAACTGAAAAGACTCCAGGAGAAAATAGCACATTTTCACATTTCATAAAAAACACTTATGACTTAAAATCATGGTTAGCAAACTATTCAATAACATTATTCATATAAAAATTATTCCAAAAAATTTAGCACAAAAGAATTACTATACCAATTTTAAAACAGAGTTCAGCAATGGTGAAAATATTATTACCCAACATCACTATTATGAACTTACAACAAAAGAATCATAATAACAAGAATTTTGATTATATGTGAAAACCATCTACCTACAGAGCAGACTGTGTTTGGGCTAGGAAAAAACTGCTGTAAACAAGTTTCTTTTTAACAACTTATACTATTGAAAAAGCTTTTCAAAATAAATTAAAAACTGATGCTATCTTTATTGATCTAACCTCAGCCCATAATTCCATTTGGAAACATGGTCTTCTAACTATTAATACACTTAATAGAATGCTGCCAAATAAAAAACTTCAAATGACACTAAATGATAATTGTAATGGATTTAAAATATTACAGAATAATCTACCACAGAGTTTAATTCATGAGTAATATTTCAGAAACAGATTATACTGATAACATTGCTTTAATTCTCAAAAAAGATTCCTTCCTGAAATAGAAAATTCTCTCAATAAGGACAAGAAGAATTTATTTTTCCCCCAAAATCCGACATTTTATTCCTTATCTGATATAGATAATTCCATTTTTCAAATAATAAGAAATCATCTCATAATCTGAATATAAAACTTTTGTCATAATAGATGAAAACACAATCCTTATCCCAGACTAATTTAGTTTTAGTTTCTTCGTTATCTGAAGTTAGATCATAATTAATTTCTAAGAATAATCTGTTAGGAAAATTGGCTGATATTATTTGAAGTTGAGATGTAAATACTTTACAAACAAAATCATTAACACTAACATATTCATCTGGTAAATATTGTGCCCCTATTTGAAAAAAAAAAAAAATATTTCCAATATTTAACTTATGGATTCTCAAATAAATATTACTATACAAAATTTATTGGCAGATTTAAGACAATTCCATTGCATATTTTTCTAGCAGATATCAAAACAAAAACTGCCCCACAGAAAATGTATAAAAAGCTACTAAGCAAATCAAATTTGCCAATAACTCAAGAAATAGTTTCACCATCTAAAACTGTCTCAAATCAAGAACTCCTTTTTGGATGTCCAACCAAGAATCTACAAATGAAGAATTATGACATAAAAATAGAATTCCTACAAGGTTAAAAAAAAAAAAAAATGTTTTTTTTTTTCCAGATTCAAAAATAAAACTAACTGGATTTGATCATTTTAGACCCAACTGGAATCTCATCAATAGATTTAATTCAATCCCTTAGTAATTGCACTCATCAACTTCACAAATGAAATTTAACAGCTACTGATCTATGTGAACTACATAGTTAATGATTTCATAAAGCCACTGTGAATCTAACTCCTTGTCGAAATCTGTATAAATTCTTTTATTTATTTTGTTAATAATTAAGCTGAAAAAAGTTTATATATAAATAAAAATCACTCACATTGTAATAAATTATACTTAATAATCATTGGAATAATGATTATATTACCACAAGTCACAGCCAAATAATACATTAAATAATCCTATTTTATTGATACTTATGATGTTTAACATAATAGATAAATAATTTAAATTACTATCATATTTATTTTAAGAGCATTATGAAAATGGCATCTGACATTTCATATCATCTTAAGGATATACAGTTTGGACAATGGTCGAAAATCACTCACAACTTAACTATTATCAATTTGTTAAAAACTAGTAAACAAACTTCAAAAGTACAGACATTTTTTTTCCAAAAGGCTTGCATGATGGGATACAGTGTCAAAATATGGTATACTGAATCTTCAGTTCAATACCAATCCTGGCATTTCTGGTGTTCAAACTTCTTACGAACTTCTCAATAAGAAATCCATTCAATTATTAGACAAAATAATCATTGTAACACAATGTCCAATAAGATATCCAAATTGAACTTAAATACACAAAATTAAAAAGATAATTTCAAGTAAGACTATGGAATGTCAGAAGAATAGTGGTGATGTAATCTACAAAGAAAACTTATAACAATTAAATCTCTTTGTAGGTCGCATAATTTATCAATGTGACATTCAGATCTAGAAAGTTTTTGTAGATTGTTATATCACCAACAATATGACCAACAAGATAAAAATATTGAATTACAAGATATATTGCAATGGCTGATAATGTGTAAAGTAAATTTTTATTGCAAAGATATATGGAAAAGCTCTAAAAGATATTGCATATAGTTTCAGACTGACCAAATGCATTCCACATAACTATCGGCGAACAAGATATAATCATAGACAGATGATGGAAAGAATCCTAAATAAAATGGCAACTAATTAACTTTAGCGACAGAAAATTTCCATATCAAATAAGAGTGTAGCATTCAAGTACACCTGTATGAAAAATATTGAACATTTTAGTTTTAGAAACTTGTGTAACTTAAAAAAAGCTTTTTCTCTCTAATTTATTCACCTTGAGCCTACTTCATGATTAGCTTTGTGTATCATTGTGTTAGTCAATATTGCTAGGAAATCTGATTGCCTGAAAGATGACTGAGATTTTTCTACTACAGGAAAATTGTCAAAATGCAGCTTTAAAGAAGTAAATAATGGAGTCTCTATTTTTTTTATCAATATATATTGAAGATTTAAAATAAACTGAAAAATATTTTTTTCTTTGACAAAATAAGTCAATGCCTTACTGCATGATTGAATTGAAAGAAATAAATTCCTTGAATTATTTTAATTTTTTGATAGTACATTAATGTATGCATAAAGAACTGAATTGCAATGGGAATTTTTGTAGTTTGTATAGAATTGAAAAAAGACTGATAGGTTTGTAATTTCCAATATCTTATTTATCATTTTTTTTAAAATATGAATATTAATACAACATTCTTCCAACCATCTAGTACATCTTTATCATTTAGACATTCAATATATAACTTTGCTAAATTTTTTTCTATTTCTTCACCTCTTCTTTTAAGACATCGATTATAATTCTATCATTATCTGGAGTTTTTCTCTTTATCGATTCAATTGCATTGCTTATTTCTTCATCTGAAATCCTGGACAATTAGAAAAATATAGTTAGTTGTAGAAAATACTTTTTTTTGTTCTTTATAACTCTTCTACATCTTTTGAGAATTTTATTCACTTCTATAGCTTTCCTTACTAATTCATAATTATATTTTCTTATATTATTATCAATTCCTTTTTGTACCATTTTACAAAATTCTAGATATTTAATCTTTCTAAATACACTATTTTTATATATTTTCATATTTTTTTCTTTCTTTCATAAATTGTCAGGTCAGTAGAAATTTTACTGGTCATTGCTGCTTTTGTGTATCAGCTATTTTTATTGCAGTTTTAAAAATGTAACAGATAACTTCATAATGATTTCTTTCAAATCTGAATCTTGTTCAAAATATGTTAATACATAAAAACGATTTGCAAATTCTAATTAAAATTCACTGGAATGTTTGTAAAAATTAGTAATGTCAACTGTGAATATTGTTTTTCTTAATACATTTTTATTTCTCTAATTTTGCATTAACATGTATTTTACATTTCATTATTTAATGATCACTTCCTGCATTGAATTTATTAAGAACATTACAATCTTGAAATATACTGTTATTCAAAATATAATCTAATTATGCTGTATCTTCATTTAGATGCTTCCATGTCCATTTATCTCAATAAAAAAAAAAAAGCATTCATAATATAAAGTTTACATTTTTCTGCAAATTCCACAAATCTAGGTCCTCTCTCGTTTCTATAATCATAACCAAATTTACCAATAGCACTTTCATCTTTCAATTGTTTAACAATTCTAACGTTACAGTCTCTTATAATAATTTTAAAATGTTATTTGTATGATCAAAAGCCTTTTATAAATTCATATAAAAATCCTCTACTTCATCATAATAAGAACTTGTTGGGCATAAACTTAAATTATCTGCATTTAGTATTTACCATTAAGTTGAATTAATCAGTCACTTTATCTGACATACAATCAATCCCCAGAATGTTCTTCTTCCATTTTTTTTTATTTATAATAAATCTTACTCCATTCGTATTCCCAATGTTTGTGTCTTTGTAATATAGTATATGTCTACTTTTTAAATCAATTATCTCTTCACCTTTTCTTCTAACTTCATAAAGTTCAATAATATCCCATTTAATATTAGACAGATGGCCCAAATAAAAGACTTACATGTAACCATTTTTTTTATAGTCGAATAAAGTTCTTTGAAAGATAATTGCAAGTTATATATAAAACAAATAGTTTTACATAAAATCTATTAATTAGTATTAAAAGTTGAAAATGTAAACAGAAAATTAGAGATTAATTAAGACTTGTATAAAGTTTACAAGATTCTTTAGTTACTTAATGAAATGAGTTTCATAGGTGATGGAAACAGTCCAATATATAATAGCAAGAAAATCATCACCATCACAAACTGTCAGATTTATAAAAAGTTTAGACTACTAAAAATGTGAAATATATAGCTATTCTAGTTAAAACAAAAAATATTCCAGAGGATTAAAAATTAACTGAACTATTTGAGAGATTTTAAGCTCATATGAAAAATATTGAAAATATTGATTGAGAACAGGACTAACAACTCAACCTCACAGGCTTCTAAAGGAATGGCCAAAATGAAATTCTTGTTACAATCTAATTACTCTGAAGACAAAAATATTAAATTCAGACAAGATATCTAAAAAAAAAAATCAACTTAATCTTATTTATTAAGCTTTTGAATCACGTGCAAAACAGGACATAGCAAACTAATGCAGTTAATACTGCCAGGGGCAAAATATCTAAACTTAAGGGAAATCTAAGACAATAAATTATTAAAGTTGACACTTAATAGTATTGAATATAATACAGAGTGTCCATAAAGTATGTGTGCAATTTAAAAAATTTATAACTTGATTAGTATTTGTGATAGAGAAATTATGTACAATGTAGTGGAAATAAAAACATCTATATATTTTTTTTATTGTTTTATTATATTTTATTAAGTTTCCACATGTCCACCATCATTAATAATACAAAGGGTAATATGATTTTGTAGTTCTCTAAAAGCATTTGCCAACTGATTTGCAGTAATATCTGAAATCACATTAGTTATTTTAGCTTTCAAGTTTTCTAATGATGAAGGTTTGGTTGCATAGACTGTTGTTTTCACATGTTTCCATAAAAAAAAACCTAATGGAGTCAAGTCTGGTAAGTGTGATGGCCAAGAAAATGGTCCACCTCTTTCAATCCATCTGTTAGGAAATTTCTGATTTACAAACTGTCTAACATGCAGAGCAAAGTGGCAAGGAGCTCCATCTTGTTGAAATACTGTATCATCTTTTAATCCCAATTGTTGAAGCTGAGGAATAAAATAATTCGGCAGCATATCTAAGTAGAAGTCACCATTAATAACACAACCTTCAAAAAGAATTTGGCCCTATGATTTTATTTTTACTTTAACTTTAGGAGAGTCTCTTTTATCTTCAGCAATGTCATTTGAGTTTTCACTTCCCCAAATCTGGCAATTATGCCTGCTGGCCTTACTACTGTGAAATATTGATTCATCAGAGAACATTAAACTACTCACAAAGGCATCCTCATTGCCAAGTTTTTCATTGAACTGATGGCAGAAAGTTAGCCATGCATTATAGTCCTCTTCTAACAACATTTTATGCAATTGAATTTTATAAGGTTTCATGTGAAGTCTTTTCTGCGGAATCTTATGAACAGTGAACTTTGAAAGCCTCAACTCTAGTAATAATTTATCTTAATGAGTTTCTTGGACTTACCTTCAAGGATTGTTTGCGGATACTACAATTTCTTCACTGACATGTGGCCTACCAGACTATGGTTTATCATGGATTGAGCCTGTCTCAGAATTTTTTCATCCATTTGGCAATAGAATTCCTATGAGGTGGTTCTTTACTGCATTCAGTTTTAAACTTTCTTTGTACCACAACAGTAAATTTTAATTCAGCCAACCAAAGGACACAGTTTACTTTTTCTTCAGTTGAAGCTGTGGGTCAAGTAATTCTGAAAAAGAAGTATTTTTAAAGTTTCGAAAAATTATTGAATTATTGTGTTGAAGAGTTACTAAATGATTTTACTCAGGAGGAGGTACATTAAGCTTCCCAATACTTTTTTACAGATTTTTTTCTATCACAAATACTAATAGTTATAAATTTTTAAAATTGCACACAAGAATTTATGGACACCCTGTATATATATATTTACTGTACTGGTTCTAAAAAAGACGATTATTGTCATTATAGAGGATTATATACATAGCATTAATAAAACAAGCATATAAGTCAAAAATGTTGTTATAATATTATTTTTATTCTTCTTAATATTCTATTAAGTTTCAACAAATCTTAAATGAAATTTAAATTTACTGTTGCTAATATGTATATAGTTTCATTAAATAGATATATTTATTTTTTATCAGATATTAATTTTTTTTTTTTATAATATAATTTTATACTGCCGTGTATTTGATATTTCACAACAAATTTTTAAATAATTCGACAAAAAACACTGGTGAAAAAAATTTGAACTACAAAATTTTGTCGTGACCTGGCAAGTTCACGTTTACCATATTATAGGCTATTAATGTTTATGAAAAAAAGTAGTAATTACACAGCAATATAATTATATATTTAATATTTTAGTTTACAGCATATCATTTACTGTTATAAACATAACACTAAGGAAAAATATAAACTCTTATCGTCAGAGGGGGGGGGGTCTTTTAGAGGCGCACCATCTTAACAATGATCAAATCAACATCATTAATTGACATTATAAAAGAGTTTACCCTTTGTTTTAATGATAAAATGCAATCAAAAATAGTTGTAAAATATTTTAATTCGTTTTAATGTTTTCTATATATTTTGCTGTTACAAAAACTTCGAATAACTAATTTATATTAAATCTTTTAAGTTGCAATACAAAAGTATATCATATCACATGCGCTAATATTTAATAAATGTGTCATTGCTATAATTTATTTATTAAAAATAAAATTTTAAAATTGTAAAACCCATAGTTAATGAAATAAAAAATCAATTTGAAAACGAGATACTGAATACTAAAGCGAATATTCAAAATGCTTGCTTCGCAAAAAGTATTTAGTAAAAAAATTATCAAAGAAACCAATTATCTAAAACAAATTAAGTGATTACAATTTACTTCAATATATATATATTTGAATAAAGAAATAAATAAGAAATTCTTATAGCCACGTTATTAAAATGCAAAAACAAATCGAACGAGAGCGTAATTTCAATAGTAAGTTTTCAATATTCAAGCTTTTAAAATTAAACATTTTAAAAATATGTCACATTATTATAATATTCATACTGTCTTTTTTCATATAAAGTCCACCTTGATCTCATCATCATTATTTCTTCCGCTAGAAAATATTGTCCAGCAACAAACCCATAAAAACCGGAAGCAGCTTACAGTTCCATAAAATACTCATGCGTCAAATGTGTATTTCCGATTTTTGACTGTTATCTTCCTGAACTGTTCCTAATAAATATTTTAAATGTAACTTTTATTTAGATTATTTTATTAATAATTACATTATTTATATTTTATATGTAAATATGTTAGATGTTTAAAACTTTAAATAATTATTCAATAAATAGAAGTAGTTCACCGTAAAGGAAAGATTAACAATAAAAAACTAAAACTTAGCACTGCTTTTATATTGTTATAATTAATGTTCTATTTAATAGTTCCACAAACCTTAATTAAAATTTGAATTTACTATTGATAATATGCATATAGTTTCATTAAGTAGCTATAAATTGTATTATAGACTTAATGTGCTTTTGATTATTGAGAACATTTTTTTTTCTATTCGTATTCAGTGATGCACAGATATTTGAAGAAGAAAGGATTTTTAAATTTGAAATTCCTTACTTTACACATATAAATATGGTGTGTTCTCAGGTATGACAAATCCTTTTATCAAACACTTTTGTATCTATAATGCGGCACATTTCAAATATAACTGCAGCTGTTCTAAGGATTCCACGCAGAACATTAAATGAGCTATTTTCTGAAAATGCCTTGAGATAACGAGAAATAAATATACGAATTAACTTGAACTTCTTAAAAAGTTATTGCTAAATTAGATAATCTTTATAAAGACAAATTGGTCATATACCTAAGCCAAAATTAATTTATTATGACTTTGTTCTAAGTAATCTCGCATTTAACATGTTTACGTATATAAACATAAATATATATGATGTTTGAATAGATCTCCGTTAAGATAAAGTGTATTTATTTACATCTAATGTAGAATAATTAAAATAATCCGCAATTGCTAATAGTAAATAATTTAAAAAATATATATTGTCTAACAAACAAAATATACATCAATATTCAGTTCAATTTTTGTTATCTTATATTTATATTCAATTAAATTAACTGCTGCACAAACGAATCCCAGTGCAATCGTGTTGATTAATGGTAATCTAAATTAGCTAACTAATGATCTCCAAGACTTTATTTAATATCGCATTACAATCAACTTACTCAGTTATATAGAATAGCATGTAAAATATGTCTATATCTATTATGGCCAACAAGTTTTATTGTTTTGAATTAACAAAAATATTTTTCAAATAGTTTAAATCTTCATATTTATTCTATTTGCAAAATTATGTTATCAAAAGAAGACTGCTTACAATTATATTAATTTTAATCAGTTGCATATTTTTATATACATTATAAGATAAGATAAAACCACCACTGAATTAAAAAGCTTTAGAGTTTCCCTTAGATCTTATTACATTTCACTATTCTTAATTAAACCCAAATATATATTATTTATTTATATATCAATATTCTATTGTTGAATTTTTATATCTATGCGTCTCTTATCACCTGCAATCATTAGTTTTTGCTATTCTCTTTCTTATTATATAAAAATGCTATTTAGAGTGTGACTTTTGGCATAGGATGGAGCCACCATCTACATATCAATGAAAGTAAGTAAAAACTTATTAATAAGCTTCATTTTTTTTTTATTAAAAAAAATCAATAATATAAAAATATGTTTAAAACCCAAGTATGAAATAATTTATTTAACAATCATGTCAATGCATAAATGATTACAAATGCATTTAATAAGTATGACCTTTAAGAAATTTACTTAGTGGTGGGGTAAAATGCAACAGTGTTATAAATTAAATTACAAAACCAATCTATGGATTAAATGTAAGTAAGGATTTAACAGGCACAACAATTAAAAAAACAAGTCATGTAATCCAAAAGAAAATAATTCATGCAACAAATTCATAAATTAAATTTCAAAATTAACCATATATGAGAAAAATAAACTCTCTGCTTAAAAAGTGCAACGGCTAAATTATTTATTAATGACAGATAAATATTATTAAACCCAACTATAAAAAGTGAACCCTCTAGTCCATAAGAAAATAACAGCAATAAATACATAAATTATTTAAAAAAAAAAAAAAACTCCATAAACAGGGTGAAGGAAAAATGTGTATTTATAAAAAATACAGTTTATGTTATAAATGTACATTTCTATCTCGTTATTTATTTTTACATATATATTTCATACAGTTATTATTACCATTTTTTAATATGTCAAAGCATCGGCTGGGAAGCGAACCTGCAAACCCGGGACAACTGCTTGTAAGGCAGCTGTGCTAATCACTCGACCACCAATGCTTGACTTCATACAGTAATTGTAGTAAATATACAGAGAAAATGAATTTTATAAAAAGTACATAGGTGAAATGTACATTCACTATAATAACTTAAATACAGTCATAAAAGTAAATAACAAGATTAATATGTTTATTTATGACAATAACTACTTTTTATGATATGCACAATCTTCAATTTTATTTTCACAGGTATTTTTTACAAATGTAATTTCTTAAAATTACATGATTTCCTTTTTGGGATTGTTATGTTTAAGTATATATTTTTGCCTACACATTATTTATTGTCACTGTGTTTTTCATTTTCTTTGTGCATAAATAATATTCTGGATTTTAATTCTTAAGGATTTATTGCCATTAATTATTTTCCTATAAATTACATGGTTTATTTTTTGTATTATTGTGGCTATTAAATACTTATTTGTGATATGTTTTGTGGCCACACAGAATGTTTTGGTAATTTAATTTCTTATGGATTTACATTTGCCTTCTTTACTAATATTTTTTCATGGTATTTGTATTGGTCACACTTATTGAATGTAAAGTGGAGCCTCGAACTATGCTGTATCTAAGTATGCAATTTCAATTGTATGCTATCCAAAGTGAAATATAAATAAACAAAAATTTAAATAAATCAAAAAAAATTTGCAAATTTTAATATTTGACAGCCATTTTTTTTTCTCTGAACCGAATACATACAAATTACATTAATGAAATATCTTCAGTTTATGTTGAAAGCACATATATTGTAGTCTTCTTTTATTTTTTTCACTGAATTTGATGTATAGCATTTTGCTTAATCAAATATTTTCTAAATGTAAAAGTTTTTACAAGATTTTAGAATATTCATTAAATTTTAACATAATTGGGGGGATAATAATTTCTTTACACTTCATTTTATTTATTCATGGGTAATCTTGGATAACTATAAAAAGAAAAGTCAAACACTTGATTTGACTCACTAGATACATTTTTTAGACTTTAATATAATGCAATCATGTACAGAAAGGTTTTATTATAATAGGACATAAAAAAAAAAGATAATATCATTGTTAAAAATAGGAAAAGCTATTTAGTAAAAGAAAATACAGCATAATAAAAAAAGGAAGGTAATATTATTATTAAAAATATCTTGCACAAAACAACTACAGAATCAATCCTAGGATACCACATTCCACAGTCTGTCAATTTACCACTATTATAAACTGAAAAATATATGTGAGCTCTGTAAAATGCCATTGATAAAGACTTTCTTCAAATGCAGAATTACTGTAATTATAAGTCAATATTTTTAGAACAAGTTTTATTTTTAAATAAATTATTAATAATAATATGTTAATTTTGTTATAAATTAGGATATTTAAATAAAAGTAATTGGAAGTGTAAACATTTTTATTTACATATAAATTTTATTAATTATAATAAAAGGGTGTCAGCTTGTTTGTTTTATGCAATGGTAGAATATATATGAAATATATTTCGAGGCTTAAGCAATTGTCACAACAAATCTAAATAAATATTCTTTTTATATTTAAATAAAAAATATTTACAATCAGAACTATGTTTCTAACAATAAAGTGATTTGGAAATCTAAAATATTACGTATAAGTTTTATTAACTTTTGTGATTATAGGACCAATGTTTTGTCAGTCAAGAAGTCATGAAATTCAATCAGCATCTTTAGTCCTCTATTGAGAGATTTTGCTAACTTTTTTTTTTTAAAACTTTAAAATTCACATTTTTTTTTTTTTGATATTTTAGTTTCAAACAAATTCTGAAGATGTCAGGATAATCAAAAAAGTAGGAATTTCATTGTATGGTAAGCTGTGGCCACTATGATAAGTATTCATTGTATTCTTGGTGATCTCAAATCTTGCAACAATTTTGCAATATTTCTTTGAGACAATATTATGATAGCTAAAAACTTTGTTTTTTGGAAAGTTTATCATTATTTTTGCATAATAATTGAATGATAATTATTAGGAATCAAGAATATATGTTATTACATATTGTAATGCTACAGGGAAATAAAAGAGTCATACCTGAGGTGGAGATTACCACTATTGATATCAGTAACCCAAAGTTGGGTCACCACTTGTAACACTATGGAAAATAAGTGTCTAAGCCATCGGGGATTTGAGGAATTGTTTGTTTATCCTTGAGTAAAAAAAATATAAAATTTAGTATCAAAGAGATGAGCATGATAGATCACTCAGAGATTAACCCAGTTAACTCACTAGAGTAACTATAAGAATATTTAAATAAGAATTCACCAGCATTATAAATAAGTATAAGCCATACTCATTCATAATGAATGATTATCAATACAAATAAATCAACAGTCAGTCTAGTGACTGGATTTAAAATGGGTCTGTTATAGACCAGACTAACTACTGAGCCCTCACCTGCTTGGGGCAATTATTTAAATCTTAATTTGGATACACAATATTAACTGCTATTACTTCTTGTTTTTCAGAAGCAGGATTAAGATTTGATTGCTCTCTTCAACAGTTAAGTTAGCAACAACCTTTCTAGACACTTGCATATTATCACTAATTTACACACCCACGTATTTTTTTTCTAGAACAATCTTGTCCACAAGCCAATTACATTTCGTCTCTTTCATGACCAATTAGATAAAATTTTAAAAATACAATTGTTCAGCCAGTTTCCTTCTTAATCATAGATATTTAAAACAAGTCAAGAACTTAATATTATAAAATTATTGACATTCCTTTATAATTAAAAACAAATCTTGCAAAAAACAATAAGATAATCAGTTAATTGCACTGATTTGATTTTTCTTTTTTATTTAAGAGATTAAAAAAACAACTCTGATTAAGTAAAAATAAAATTTACAAAGTTATTAAAATCTTACTTTGTTATTCCCTCTCTTTTATTTATAATGAAAACTCTTTAAATATATTTAATGTTTGAAAATTCTCATACAATCTTATGGAGATTTTAAAAATATTGAGTTAAATAATAACTTTAAAAAATAGGTCTAAGAAAATTTTAAGTATTATTTTTCTCCATTACTAAAATATTTCTTTATTCTCAAACTTGAGGAACAGGCTGCAAACTATCTAATTATTTATTTTTTTCTGCTATGTAACCTACTGGTTACACTTTATTTTTTATAGAAATGTTTCATTTTTAAATATAAAAGATATTTTTTTGAGTAATGTTGCTATGGAAATTGCAGTCACAGGTAAATATGATTTGTGAAAATATCATGACAGTTTGTTTGAAAATATCATAAAAATTACTAATTTTACTAATTTTTTTTAAACCTTTAAAGCATAAGTTGATAGATTTACTAGATAATAATTATTTGCTGAGATTTTAAAAACAAACATCAAACAAAAAAGATCTTGTGCTTTGTTTTGATTAAAATCTAATTTTTAAAATAATGTGACTTTTTTTAGAATTTATTTAATTTCTAGTTAAAATTATCAAATAAAAGTGAAATTTATTACATTCTGATATATAATAATGGTTTAATATTAAAATAAAAGTTGAAAGCTTATAACGAGTGAGAACAAAGAGAACATGGTTAATTATCATGATAAAATGGTGACCACACACATGTAAAAAAGATAAATGATCTCCAATAAATGTTTTTGTGCTGAACCAGCACTCATCACTTGATCCAGATCATTATTCCCCCTCACATATATATAATCAGTGTTTCAATTATATTAAGATAGCAAATATTCAAACTCATGGATAGGCCTTAATCTCCTACATCCTTCAACTCTTTAGCCATCCATACCATTGAAAATCTGATGATGGAACACCCAAATCCTTTATTGCCAGGTCCATGTTGACTTAATTGATCCCAAACACTGATGAGGGATGGGCAGGACAAGGCTGAATTTGTAATATTTAAGTACCAGTATACTTAAATACATGGAGTTTAGACATAATATAGAAGATTTGATCACAGATTTTCAAGCTCCTTTTGGCTATCCACTCTATCTTATGCAATCAACTCACATGAAAAAGATAAATGATCTCCAATATATATATTTTGGTCTGAACCAGCACTCATCAGATGGATCATCCCCTCCCCACACACACACACATATATATATATATAATCAGTGCTCTGATTATATCAAGATAAATCTTCAAACTTTATTGGATAGGCTTCAATCTACTACACCCTCCAAATTTTCATCATCTCCATCATTGGTGATGATGGAATACCCATATCTCTTGCTGATTCCAATGTTATCATGCCCATGTTTACTTTAAGTCACAGAGTCCTCATATATAGGACCTTATCCATTCAAATATATATGTTGGAGGGTGCAAAAGATTGAAGCTTGCCATTAATGTTGGAAGATTTGCTATCTTAATATAAACCGAGCACTGATTATTTATATATGTGTGTGAGATGATGATCTGGACCAACTGATGAGTGCTGGTTTAGCACAGAATTTATATATTGGAGATCATTTATCTTTTTCCTGTGTGTGGCCATGTGTGTCATTTGTTTAAGATAGAGTGGATAGGTGAAGGGAACTTGAAAGTCTGCATTCAAATCCCCTATATTACATCTAATCTTCAGGTATTTAAGTATACTTGGATTTAAAAATTACAGATTCAGCCTGCATCCTGCCCATCCATCTCATCTGTGTATTTGAATGGAAAAGACCCTATATATGAGGGGTCAGAGTGATTTGGAGTCAATATGGGCACAACAGTGATATTGGCATCAGCAAGGGATTTGGACATTCTAAAATCAGGTTTTCAATAGTATGGATGGTGGAAGATTTGGAGGGTATAGTAGATTGAAGCCTATCCATTAAAGTTTGAAGCTTTGCTATCTTAATATAAACTGAGTGCTTAATATGTATGTGTGTATGGGAGATGATGATCTGGACCAACTGATGAGAGCTGGCTCAGCACAAAATATGCATGTTGGAGATCATTTATCTTTTTCACACGTATGAGATAGAATATAGCTGAAGAGGACTTGAAAGTCTGTGTTCAAATTCTCTATATTAACAGATTATAATAATTAAGTTAAATTATTGGTAGAGATACCGATATATTTTATATTCTAATGAATATATCTGAAATCTTCAAGTAAATGAGTTGGATATTATAAATTTGAAGTGGGTATACTTAAAATTTTTACTGATTGTTATTAGTACCATTTAGTGACCTTTATAATGTATTTTAAGATTTTGTGTTAGTGTTTGTCAATGTAGGGGGGGGGGGGTAATTTAGTATTTTTTTTATATATATAAAAATCAATACATAATTTTCATTCTAACAAAAATATTAAAGATAAATCTTTTTGTTTTAAAAAAAGCAAATATATAAATAAAAACTAATTTAAAACTGGTTATATAAAACATTAAACATTTTTCTCATATAATTGCAGTCTAAATCATTAGTAATATTCACATCGTAAAATATTCCACTATTTACAAAGAATTCTTAACAAGATTTAATAAATTTTTAGTTTGTTTTTGGAACAAAAGAGGGCAGAGTATGCCATTTTAATACAGAGACTATAAATGCATTAATAAAAATAAAGTCTTGCTTTGTTAGCCGAGAGGTATCGCAGCCGCCATGCAAGCAAGTAGTTGGTTGCAGATGGTTGTGGGTTCGCGTCCCGGCCGATGCTATGACATATGAAAAAATAATAATAATAAAGAAAGGGGAAAGGATATTAAATTGGAAAACTGTTTAATTAAAAAGAAGTTGGCGAAAATAGATAATTATATAGAGAGAATGAAATTAAATATTAAATTATTGGAGGATATTAATAAAAGTGGAAGAGATGGGAGTAAGAAATTTTGGAAATATATTAAAAGATGGAATGTAGGGGAGAGAGAAATAATATTACTAAGTGATGAGGAGAAAGAGTAGTTCTAGAAAATAGATACAGATAAGATGCTAAATATGATGGACAATGATAACAAACATAAAAGCTCATACCAATAGATATTAATTTTACAGAAAATATGAGGCAGAGAAGAAGTGGAAATGCAAGACATTTAGATGGATGGGCAACAAAGATGGCAATGAATTTGGGAAATAGGGCAAAATTAAATCTATTATTAAGTTTTAATAAGATGACATAGAAGACAATTTTCAGATAGCAGCAATAATACAATAGTGAGGCTATTATTTTAAGGAAAGGATAATAGAAAACTAAACACTTATAGACTGGTAGCGGTAATATTGGTGTTGTATAAAGTTTTTGCATATATGGTGGCTTTAGAACATACGTATAGGGGATAGTTTATGTGTATTCACACAACTTATAATTTATAAGTAGGAATACAGGTAGGTAGTTATATATGGTCATTACAGATATAGAGAAGGCATATGATAGAGTAAATAGATTATGGGTAAGTTTAGTAAATTTGGCAATGCATGGAGTTTTAGTGTAATTTATTAAGAGATTATATATAAGATATTATTTTATAGAGCACAATGTTTTTAAACTGTAATAATAATCAGCCATTAAGCTAAGACACACGCTTTGTGGATTTTAATTATAAATGAATACTCTCACTTTCCAAGTACAAGATAACATCTTCATGAAAAGATAGAATGAATCCATCTATCCTTTCAACCCAAACATTTAAGTATGGGCAAATCTTAAGCATTTGGAAATGAGAGGGTGAAAATATTAAACAATCACTTTAAATTAGCTTTACTATGCCTGAATGAATGATTCAAAATTTACTAGAATTTACAATACATCATTCTTAATTGAAATTAAACGTATGTAAATAAGATATTATTTTATCAAACAATGTTTGATAAAATATATTCAAAATAGTGATTCCATTTCCCCTTCTCTTTCATTATTAACCAATCCTCAAAATTCTTAAATAGTTATTTATTTCTATTTTTGTATTATAAAAAAGTTAAATAAATTTTCTTCAAGGATAATTTTGATTTAATATACTTTGTACTAAACACAGCATTTCTGAAATTTTTGCTTTGGTAAACTTTCCTATTTGTTATTTTTTTGTAGTGATGCAGTTCTATTCATGATGACAAATAACTCATGCTACTTTATGCATGCTACAGAAGATAAATTCCATGATATAGTATAATTCCAGTGAGAAAAAAAAGACATAGATAACAAAAATATCACATTGACAATTTTCAAACTGTCTGCTTATGCGTTTAATTAATATTACTGTCAATATTCTACTATCCAACCATAAGATCGTACCTGTCAACTAAAGTAATGAATATTACCCCAAAGTTGTTGCAATCTCCTTTTTTCAGTGACTGTATCACAATGTGTTCCAGAAGATTGGTAGAACATTAATATTAACAACACAGCAATACACATGTGCAATTCTGATTATATGGGTGTGTGTACAATATTATAATGAAGATATTCACAGTTGTATGTTGAAAATAAAAATTAATTGCAAACTCATTTTAATGGAAATACAACAGTTCTTCATTACAATCTTAGTTTTGACAAAGATAAAAGTGATTTCTTTGAAATGTTGGCAATCTAATTTAGTGAAAAAATTTTCTGTTTGGTAGATGAAGGCTTTTTTTTTTTTTTGAGATTTTAGAATTTTTAAACATAATTCTCTAGGTGCTATACAAAGTAATTTCTCTATGTGGAAAAGTAATAATTGCATGACTCAAAAAAGTTTTTATTTTCATATTGTAACTGTCAAATATGTACATTTGCGCAACAAAACCTAGAACTCCGATAGATCATCCTAAGGCCAACCAGGGTTACGGTGATGGAAGCCACGGCTCTGGTCTAACCCTAGTTCCTCTACCATTGCTCATAGACTTACAACCTTACAAATGACACAGTTGATGTCACAGCAGCGTTTTAATCCCTAACGTGCCGGCAGTAGCTCAACAGTTGTACATAAGACGTGGAGCAATGGGTATTTGTATAGCACATCTATATAGGTATCATGTGGCACACTTATCATTATAAATTATATATATAATTTCAATAACACTGTAAAATTAATTATTAATTATTAAATAAAATTGAGTCGGTGAGCAAGACTAAGACAAGAAACTAGATTAAATTTTAAATCAATTTAATAATATTTAAAGTAAACAGTTATTTAAAATCATAATAAATAAACAAAGGTTTAGTTTCACACGCAGGTGAATAAGGGATTTTACAGTTTAAAAGGGTTCACACGTAAGTGATGCTGTTTGGGTAATAATTTTGGATGTACATGATTAACTGGTTTGGTTTACATATACACAGGTTATTTATTTAATAGTGAATTTAGCTTTATCTACAATTAATAATGTTTTAGAGGTTTTGCATTTCCGTTCTATATATGTGTAGCCTTATATCACACGCAGGTGATAATACGTAAATTTCAATTATATATTTGGCTTATACACATATATTTCAATCACTCGCAGGTGATAAAATAATATTACAGTGAATTTATACATGAGCTTATTATAAATTTTAATGCAGAACGATTTGAATTTTCTCATGGTTTTTTATTTTCTATGCCAGGTTTATGCTATAAGGATTTAGATTTGCATATTAGTAAAAGTGATAATTAATTTAGTAAAGAACATAAATTAACATAATTTACTTAGCGCGAATATTTCAATATATTCTCTACACAGTAAAATACTACTTAGATTGGATTCTGTATCAGATCAACGCTGATTTACTTATTTAAGTGGAGGGTTGAACTGACTAACGGAAGTTATATTTCAGATACTAGTGCGTATAGAAAAACATATAACTTTTAAGTGTTATTGCATCTCATATGTTCCTTACTCATGGGATTTTTACCAAGTAACAGTTCCCGAGGACTGATTCTCATTGCTGTAATGTAGGAGACCATTTGGTTCGGCAGGTTAGGCAATTTATAAAATATGGGAGTCTTACGCTCTATTTGAGTCACATGCTCCTTTTATGGACGAGGAATGTGGAGACTTACGCTCTGGATTGAGTCTCATGCTCCATGATAAGATAAGCGAGATGGGTTGGCGTGTACCAGTCACCATCTAAAGTAATAATTGCCCGAACTAAGGTAATGATGCAGGGCGACGGTATGCAACCATTGCAGAAATATAGCAAAAAGAATATATGCCATAGCGTTTCGTAAGGAGACATATGCACCACTGACTAATAATCATATTTAAAATTACGACGCTAAAAATCCAAGTTTCTTTCATGAAACTGTCCCACATCAGTTCATATTATAGTACTTTGAAATAGTACAAATAAAGGGGATTTATGAATCCAATCTATAGAGTTAGCTATATAGGCTACGACTTATTTAGCTTAAGGGGGATTTACAGCATATGGGGAATTGAAATATAAACATAAAAATTTATGCTGAAGTTATATCACTTTACCTAGATATTAACTTAAAATATCAATTTAAAAGGCAAATCGATTTTAAGGTGGTGATACGTTTGTAATAACCCTTAATTGTAGACATATTATCCTTTCCAAAACAGAGATTTTTATTTCGTATATAATTATACGTTGTATATATATGCGCACTTACATATATATATGCGAGCGAATTTTTATTTAACACTCGCGAATAGTTTAAACTAAGAATAAAGCTCGGTTTTGCAATTTTATAGCATAAACAATATAACGTAACTAAATAATAATAATATTGGCATAGATCATCTCAAGAAATGCAATTTTAAATCATAATAAATTTAAATAAGTGAAGTTTGATAATTGCTTATTTAAAAAGAGCAAGTTGTATAAAGTTCGCTAAAACATGTTTGATTCAGTCTTTTAATGCTATCTTAGAAATCAACGATTACGAATATTATCGTTAATTTATAACATACAAATTATTATAAAAATCTTAAATATTATTTAAATTATTATATAAATTAATTTCCACATTAAACAAATTGAAATAGATAGCATTTAATTATTTAATTTAAATCAATACGTAACCAAATCAAACTATATTTTGCGAGTAAACCAAAACATAAAATAATGCAATTTCATTAATAAAAGATGTGTGTGAATGCGCGTATTTTAGATCATAAAATAATAAAGCATAATTAAACTAAAATACGTTAAATCATTTAACATTTTATCTCTCAGGTAAATTATTTCTATCAATAAATTAGTATCTTTATATCAGGACTTAAATTTATATCAGGAATCATAATCATTTTTATAATCAGGTTTAAATTATAATCATTATAATCATAATCAGTTTATAACTAGGTTTACACTCTTATCATATTTATAATCAGGCAAGACTCTAGGGTTTAATTACAGTTATTAATTATTATACTTTTAGGTGAGTTTTAGATTAAAGTTATCAAATAAAATACATATTTTAATATGGCCATTAGTTTGAAGTTAAGCTAGCATTTACTGAGAATTGATCGAAGGTTTTAGATGAGAAGAATATTTACCATAATTGAACTTGGTGTTTCTTTGTACTGCGGGTTTCCTTGGACAGCGAGCATGTTTTAGGTTTTCACGGTGATCTGCTCCTCTTCTTGGCTTAGATGGTTCTTTGCCTGTCAGAAGGCTAGGTTTGAAGCCTTTCTACCCCGACATTTTATTAATTTACAATTTTAATACTTCTTGGTTACTCTTTAGAAAATTTTTACTGAATTTTTTGCAAAGATGGCTGCTACCTCTTATATACCATTACCCCCCCTCCCTTTTTTTCATTACTGTATTTTCCGAGAATTGTTTTCTTGGGCTGTACGTCAGTGGTCAATCACCACGGGAGCCTGCTGTTTTTAATTTTAAATAGGTCAAAAAATCGCAATTCACAGGCTATAATTTATTCAGTTTTCCCCGTTTTATTCTAATTATACATTTTTAATTAATGTATTTTTGGTAAGGATTAACTATATTGGCGACAGTATGTCCAGAAAACAACTCTAAGATTTAGAAAAACATTTTATTATATATGTAACTTGACCGTTCTAATTTACCGATATATGCAGAATTATATAATTTTGAAAATGCATAATTTAATAAATATCTAAAATTATGGGAAAAAAATGTTTTTTAATCTATTAACATTTATATTCTAGCATATATGTAATCTACAGTTACACATACAATTAGTTTTTCATCTAGCAATTATTAATAATCTATATATGTGCGCATTTTGACTAAAGGAGTATATAAATGAATACTTGAATACATATTAAACGATACACACACACACACACACACACATGATAGATTTAATTAGATTCAAATTTAGATGGAACTTATTAGGAATATTATTATTAAACATATGAGGGTTGGTGGCATTTATATATGAATGAATACTGCTATATAGCACATATAGCAGGTGAAAGAGTCATGTTGAAAACTGACTGTTTCAATATATATAAAATTAAATTATGACCCTTGTTTAGAAGAAGCTATGAAGTCACCAGCCGTGATAATATCTTCCAGTTGAAAACAAGATAAAATAAGTAATTCTATGAGCATTTATTGACTTCCAAAAAAAAAAAGATTAACATCTTTATTGCTTATTATTGCATTGGCCAACTGAGGTAAAAGCCTAACATTTTAATTAGTCAATTTCACAAAGTCAAGTGTCAAAATACAAATTCAATCATCAAAATATATTCAACTTCCCTTGTTATATTCACTTTAGTTTCGTTTATAAAAAGTATATTAATTATTTGTCAGATTATGAAAGTAAACGAAAGTTTTTTCAAAAATAAATTTCTCTTTATAATTGTAGAAATGTTTACGAGCAGTAAAGGTAAAACAAAATCGAAAAATGAATCAAAATGTTTATGTGACGATATGATTTGTTTGACAGCTTTACTTTGCAGAAAAAGTTAATAATTTTGGTTAGTTTTTCTTAAAATCTTAACTATTTTTTTTTAAATAATTTGATTTTCAGATATTTTATGAAAATAATTTACAATATTTCAAAAAAACCTTTTAGAATTATCTAAAACATTCGTTTATTGCTTTCGAAATAAAACAAAAGAAATTGAAGTGATTTCGTTTTTGACAAGGGATTTTCTTTGTTGTCAAAATTTATTAGCCAATCAGATCTAAGATAAGTCCGCCTCTCTTCTTTGTTTAACCTTAACTGACAGGTTTATTGATTTTTTACTTGTAAAATAATTCACGAGAGGGCAGTAGCAGGATTAACATATGGTAATGATGCATTGTATGTTAGTAAAAAGATATTAGATTACTTAGAAAAAGCTCAAAGGGAAGTAGGAAGACATGCATTAGATTCAGAAGTATAAACAGCAAGGGAGGCAATTCAAGGAGAAATGGGATGGTCAAGTTTTCATATAAGAGATGCAAAAAGTAAAATGAAAATGTTAGGTAGATTGCAGTTTATGGATAATAAAAGAATAGCTAAAATAGTATTTAATTGGGTTATGAGTAAAGGGCAGGTAACAAGATGGGTGAGAAAGTAATGTGGTATGCAAAAGATTTGGATAAAGAATTTATATCAATATATTTGTACAAAGGATGGGATGATTGTGTTAAGAGGATTATTGAGTGTTATAGTAGTAAGAAATGGGATAAAAAAATAAATTTATTAATAAAGACTAGGGAGTTAGAGAGATGGAGAAATAGTATGGAGAGTAAAAAGAGTTTAAATATATATATAGAAATAAACAGAATATTAGATGTGAGTTAATATATGATAATAGTAAGGAAAGTAGTTTATTGTTTAAGGCTCGAACGGGATCTTTAGCTACAAAAGAATATGCATGTAAATGGAAAAATATGGATGATTTATTTTGTAAATTATGTAAGGAAGGAATAGAAAATATTAGGCATTTGTTAATTGAATGTAAATGTTTGAAAACAGAAAGGGTACATATAATAAAGTTGTGGAAAAATAAATATGAAAAGAGTAATTATACAGAAAGTAAATTATTGGTTTTTATGCTGGGTTTGGGAAAAGATAAGGGGGATTTAGATATAAAGGTTATAGAGTTGACAAAGATTATGTTGTGGAAATGGGATAGAGCAGATTATGGGTAAATTTAGAGTGGAGAATGTAAAATAAAGTGGCTAACAGGTTTTTCTGAGCATAATTGCTGAGATATTCTTGACTTCGTTTAAGGAGAAGTCATAATACATCACATCAAATCACAAAATCTCTCGTTTCACATAAAAATCTTTATTTTCCATCTAAAATTGCCAGGATTTGAATGATGGAAAGTTTGTCATGTTTTTAACCGTGAATGGCAACCATTAAGTTAATTTATTAAATTATGCCTTCAATCTAAAAAATCATATTTACAGCACTCAAACTGAGTGGCTAGCACTAGTATTAAGAGAAAATAACCTAGGTTAAAAGCATTGCTCAAAATTTAAATAAATTCATCTCTTTGGAAGTGAATAAACCCTTATCACAGAACTACATTGTAAAAGAAAAGTAAAAATGGTTATAGAATATGGAATATGTAGATAGTAATAGAAATAGTCTCATAACAGTCATGTGCCTAATGAAATTAACATAAGAAGTAATCATTACTGAAAGTTTCATACAAAGGAAAAGCTTGAAAGACCAAATGCTATTAAGCAGAGAAGTTAATAGGTGATATTTCTATCCTTGAAATTTTTTCACCGACTTAAATTTATCATACAAATCATTTTAATGATTCAATAGCATTCATCATGATAGTACATCACTACTGATGACATCACTATTCCTTTGGCTTTAGTAAAATAATATTGATTTATTAATTTAAAAATAAATCACAAGATGTCAGTAATAAACAGATAACATTTATTACAAATGAACTGATTTCCTGTGCACGACATCAATGATTGATAATTTCTCACTCTTTTATCACTAAAGAGTGTATTTGAGTGCTTTCACATATGTTCTTTTTTTTCAGCAATATTCTTTTTCCTACTGTAAGCTTTAGCAAATAATAGAGGCAATGGATAGTGTGTAACAAATCCTTATTTTATACTGTCCTGTACAATAGACTAGTTTCAAACTTATGGCTTTCATCATTGAGAAGCATTGCATTTTGGGCTAGTGTCTGGATCTTTAGATCTAATGCAACTTTCTTCTGCCAACCATCATTTACCTTTCTTGGTTTCTGTCAGAACAACACTGCATAAAGATTTATTATATCTGTTTATTACTTACTAAAGTTTCTGTACATGGCATAGATGTGGTGAAAAAGAAAAGAATGTTTCTGAAATAACAATGAGTAAGCTGAACTCATGATGTCATGAGGTATTTTAATGGATTTATATTGATTTTTTATAAGATTTAGGAAATATATTTTGTTTATATATTTATGATTAGTTTTGTAGAATTCTTGTAAAATATTTTTAATTTTAGAAGAAGAATGTGATTAGATTCAATTTTTTTACAAAAATACTTATTTTTACAAGATAACTCATGAGAAGTTGATAGCTTTCAAGCATATTCATTTTTTTTGTGTGTTCATTTTCAAAAGCAAAACTTATTTTCCATCATTCATTTACATACGTATGACTATTTTGCAAAATGTTTGTATGTTTTTTTTTTTTTTGAAGAATAATGTTATTATATTCATATTTTCCTAGATAATATTTACTTTTAGAAAAATTCAAGTCAAGAAAAATGAATAATATATGATGACAACTTGTGATTGGCTGAAAAAAAAAGTATTTTATATTTATTTTGTTAAAATTATAAATAATGTTTTAAATTGTAAATATAATGTCATTAGCTTTAAGTGGACTGAACAGTAATTTAGTTGGTTTTTCAAATCATGTTCAAATAATTTTGATTTTTTTTTGCTTTAATATTTTTATAAACAATGTGATAACCATCTGATTAGAAAAGAGAAGTTGTTCTTTATAAATATTATTATTTATTTCAGTTAAATGTTTTTTTTTTTATATTTGAAAAGTTAAAGTAATATTTTTAAGAGTAATTTTTGATTGTAAACATGTTTTTTCTAACAAATAATTCCAAAATTTTTGAAAATATTATAAAGACTAAGATAAATTTGTTAAAATAGAAAATTGGAAATTTATTTCAACCTGCTACTAAAGCTGTCAAAAAATATCAATTATTGAAAGGTTAAGATGTTAAAGTATAATGATGTCTTATATTAAAATGTGGTCATCAAGAACATAACGGAGATTTTTCTACAAAACAAAGCAGTAACTGAAATATCAATTATTAAATAAATAACCATTGAAGCAAAACGATTGCATATAAGAAAATATAAGTTTAAAAATAATTAGACACCCCATGTAGAAGAAACAGCTATATAAAATTTTTATAAACCTGTACAAGAGTAACATAATTTATATCATTATAAAATGTAAATTTCAAAGTTGCAAAATAACGTCTTGATTTTATAATTGCACTAAAACTTGTAAAATATATTTGACTTTTAATAAAGATTTATAAAACCACAAACACTATGGACATTTTATTTATAGTTTATTTATTCATTATTATTGTTAGTGGAGAAAAGTAACAAATATATATAAAATAATTCAAGTGTATAATGCTATACTGAAATAAATATATAAATATTAAGCATTAAATCACCCCACATGGTTAAGAAATCCAGTACCGCCCTTTGTGAACTAATATATAAATACATTAGAGTTCATATTTTGTATTGTTTTGAGCTGGCTATTTTGAAATATGAACTCTAATTTATTTATATATTAGTTCACAGAGGGCAGTACTGGATTTCTTAACCATGTGGGGTGATTTAATGCTTAATATTTATATATATGTTTTCATTTTTTTAAAAAAAACAATTCTAGTTATTTATGATGTTTGAGAATAATAAAATTTGTCCTTCATTTTCAAGTAGCATTAAACATTTTATGAATAAAACATTAAATACAAAATTTGATTAGCTTATTTATACAATCATATAAAAATTTGAACTCCGAAAAGTTGTAATTCAAGAAACATTTGTGTTTTCAAGAAGATTTGTGATGATGGTCTTTTAGTTGTATTTATATAGTGCACTATTTCCATCATTTAATATTTAATATTGAATACAATACCAAAAAAAAATAATAATAATAAGGTTAAGAAAAATAATGATTATCATTAAAAACTATTACTTTATTCTTTGATTATCATTTATGATAATTAAACTTTTAAATTATATTTTTATTGATAAATTTCATTTACATAACTCATAAAATTCTGGTTCAGAGCATGTATAATATTTCTTACCTAAGATATTTTATTATTTGAATACATACAGAAATAGAAAAATGTTTTTTCCGTAATAAAAGATAAAATAAATATTAATCAACAATAATTATTGTGAATCAAATATGAAATTGTTTAACAAATTATACAAAAAAGAAATAAAATTCAGTAAACATGATATCGTAATAAGAAAAAAAAGTGAGGGGGAAGAGAGTAATAAAATCATCAATTGATATTGCTTACCAATATAAATACAATAAGTAAAATGGTATACAATTTGAAATTCCAAATAAGATCACCATGGTACTATGCACATGTACATCATAAAGCTGATGTTTATATATGTACGCATCATGAAAATTCTTGAAAAGCAAGATGTACTACAGATTTGAGTTCTACATTTCTCATTCCTCACTCAAAACTATTTTGATTATACTTTTGGTAAACCGACTTTGTTAAACCAACATCATACTGAATAACTATCACCAATACAGATATCATGACAATATAATATTCATTCAAATGACAAAAACAATTTATAAATGTAGAATCTGCAAGAAATTTTCACTTCCAGAGGCAGGCAAAGATTTTGAGAAAGAAAAATATGCAGGTATATATAATTCAGTTTTTTATAATTTATAATTAAACATATTTTCTTAATAAACATATTTTTATATTTTACTAAAAAAATTAAAAATCCTATGGCACACATTTGTAAAAAAACTATTTTACTTTTTTTCATAGTATAAGTCTTGCAGATGTGTATACTAAATGCAAAATATTACATATATTATTTCATACTATTGTTATTAATAAAAGATAACACATTCCAGACATTCTGTTTTCCTATTGGCAAAAGTAATCAGAAATAAAACTGACCCAATTCTAATACATGAAAGGCCATCAAACAAACATATGCCCCTCAAATATAAAATAAAGATAATAATAACCAAGTTATGTAAATAATATTTTTATAAAGCGCAGTCGATATTGAAATAAATGAGAGAGTGCACTGGGACAGAAAATTTTAATAAGAAAGGAGCGGCTCCACTCTTTTCTTTACTTGTCTCAATATATATCCAAGCCAGTCCAAAGTATCTATATTTGAAAGCATGAATCTTAAATATCATCACACTTAATTAACTGAAATCAAGTTATAAACATACAGCGTGAAATCTTTCGATTTACTACGCAGTAGTTTTTCGATGTTATAAATTTGCAGCAATATATGTAAATAATATTATTTTTATAAAGCGCAGTCGATATTGAAATAAATGAGAGAGTGCAAATCTCTCAAGCGCTTATGACTACAACCAGCCAATCAAATCTTAAGCACTGGGACAGAGAATTTTAATAAGAAAAGAGCGGTTCCACTCTTTTCTTTACTTGTCTCAATATATATCCAAACCAGTCAAAAGTACCTATATTTGAAAGTGTGAATCTTAAATATCATCACACTTAATTAACTGAAATCAAGTTATAAACATACAGCGTGAAATCTTTCGATTTACTAGGCAGTAGTTTTTCGATGTTATAAATTTGCAGCAATATATGTAAATAATATTATTTTTATAAAGCGCAGTCGATATTGAAATAAATTTAAGATTCACGTTTTCAAATATAGGTACTTTGGACTGGCTTGGATATATATTGAGACAAGTAAAGAAAAGAGTGGAACCGCTCTTTTCTTATTAAAATTCTCTGTCCCAATGCTTAAGATTTGATTGGCTGGTTGTAGTCATAAGCGCCTGAGAGATTTTCACTCTCTCATTTATTTCAATAACCAAGTTAATAAAACAAAGAATATATTTGCCTGAAAGTTTGTGATGATGGTATATTAGATGTGGTAATATGATGGACTATTTCCATCATCTATCAATAAATGTTGAATGTATAGACAATTTTTAACTTTTCAAATACAAACAACTTGTGAGTAATAACACTTACGTAGACAACACGTTAATAATTACAGTGTTTCAAATAGTATTATTTTTCATTCTTCTTCACATGTTGCTGACCTGACTAATAATAGTATTAGCATAGAGTCCAACTTACACCTTTAGATTTTCAAATATCAGAATTTAAGGCAAATGCTCTAACCAATGGCCATTCTGTCAAAGACAACAGATAGTAGAAATTTGATATATTTATATATGAGGATAGATTCAAATTCTCCCGAGTCTTTCAATTTTTTAAGTACTTTTTTCTAAGAGAAAGATTAATTAGAGGCTTCCATATATTGTGTATTGCCATACTGGATTGACATATAGGATTATTTACCATTGTCATATGAGCAGCTTCTTTGAATTTTATTTTTGCAATTTTTCCTCTCCAATATTTTTGGTTTTTCCCAATTGAACATATGGTCATTAATACATACATAGTCTGCTACTGTAGATATATCTTTTTTTCTCTTTTTTAACCATTAGTTTGTGTTCTTTCAATCATTGTCAACAGAGTGACAGGTCTCACCAATTAATATAAACAAAGGTAGTAAAACAAAAATTAATAAAACCTATTATAGACTAATACAAAAATGACTAAATAATATTAAAAAAAACAGTGCTAGAGAGAAGCAAATTGTAAATAAAGTCTATATGGTGCTAATGATTTAGTTTTCACTTTGTGCTGGTAGCTAAAATAAACCAAGAAAACTTTTTTGATTTACTGCAATGCAGACTAATAAAAATGATATTGCGTTTCATTATCAGTACTACCTTTCACCTTGTAACAATCAGCCTTTGTTGAATTGAATCTACATAAACTCAAAAGATTATCAACAATTGATAACCTACAAATAATATTTCATATAAATCGTGCTGAAAATACAGATAACTTGCCCATTAGAATGTACAATTCATATCTTTATCTGAGCATCAAGTATAGACATTTGTATTTGGAAAACGTTTGACACACATATGTTATTCAGAATCCTGGTAAGTCCATTTGTAATGAAAGTGCACAAGGTCTTATTTGAAGTAAAAGTAAAAGACAACAGATGGCATATTATCACATTTTGAGTATGATTAAAAAAAAGCATTCTTTGCAAAGGTAATGCAAAAAGTACCAATTCACATTCCAAATAACCAATGAAAGTTTCAGGTGTTAGGATTTTGGATGTGCAACACATACACATTAGACTGTTATAGCAATAGAGCTATACATGTGTATAGTATCCATGTGATTGCTACTCCAGATGTAGAAATAGATGGACATTTGGACCATATTTTTTCCTTGAATATTAATTGATAATCATGTGAGACAGGCTATCTGAAATTCTAAATGAGTTTTAGCTTTCAAATGTTTAGTTACCATATAAATGGAATACAAAATGTAAGATTTAGAAATTACTGCATTAAAACAGTGCCAGAATTCAAACATTATGGGGTCCACTTTTGATTGGACAAATGAAGACCACTCATATAAGTGTTATATATTTTTACTGCAGTTTGGTCTGGATATGTTTGCCATGATCCATCTTTATTTCTCCAGCTGACAACATTGCTTCTGTAAAGTGGATTATATGTTCATAATCATTGTTTTCTTGTCCATCCATACCAGAAAATGAAAGTCATCATTATCAATGACAAAATAAGATTCCCTCTTTTAATTTTATATTTTTATACACTTCAGTGATGCTATCTAGAATATTTTTGTGTAATATTTATTGTTCCACAAATATATAATTTATTTGCATTTAGTTCTTTTGCTAGCTGTAGACTTTACTGTCACAGAAAATAATGTTTTGCAAAATGTGGCAAACTATTGACATTACAGGATGAGTTTCAATGCATAGGTTAAGCATCTGTACTACAATTTTTGACTATATACAATTCTATGTTGGATACATAATCATTGTAGCTATCAGCATACACACACCATTTGAAACCTCTCCTTATTGGTTTCAAAAGCTCATATTGTTGCATTGCATTGAGATCAATATATTTTGTGGTTGCCTCATCAACTGCAATCTTTCTATAAATCTGATAAACAGCTTTAAAATATACATTGCACTGGTCTATAATGAAACAAATTTTATAGATATAATCAAATATTTTTCTTATTAGCATTTTTTTCACTATCATTAAAATACAGACATGTTAATGTTACTAAACCTTTTAAGAACCATCATCACTGCAAAATAAAGGCTGCCTTAAACTTGAATCAGAATCTTAAATGTGCTTTGCATAAAATTTTCAATACTGTTTCAAAAACACAGATAATTCATGACCTGACACATTTTCTCAATTACGCTTTTTTTTTCTTTTAGTAATATACTTATTAGTTTCATCTATTATTTTAGCATACATTAAAAAGTAAATTTTAAAAATCTAAAATTGAATATTCATATTGAAGCAGTCAAATCTGTTGCACATATTTTGCTTCACTGTCTAGTGATGTTTGAAACCTTCAAACAGGGGTTCGAACTTAGTTGTGTAATAATAAATCACTAAGGAGTGCAGGTATACAGATATACGTGGTTGTTTACCTTTTGTAGTTAAGCTTTATTCTCAGTTAATAACATCAATTTAGTTATAAAACGTATAAATTTCTATCATGGTAAACAATCATTCATGTGTGTATGTGTAACAGATAAACATTATAATAATGTTATTAAATGCGTTTAGATTATATATATATTTTTATTTGTGTATTTTTGTTTGAGAGGAGGTTCGAGAGAGTAACGTAAAAATTAGCAAACAAAAGGTTTGCCTTATTTTAATTTAAGAAGAGTTTTTTTATTTGACATAGGTTTATTTTTAAAAAATCACGTTATTTAACATTTATCCTGCAGGTTTATTTTCAGCACAAAATAGACTAAAACCGGCTCTCTCGAATTTTATCTCGTTCATATTTTAAAATTAGAGGTATCACAGTTGACCGTTAGCAGACATCCGGGGATTACCAGAGGCAGCCAAAATGGATATAAATACAGCCGCACTTTCCAGCTAAAGGAGATCTGCATTTGATTTCTAAAAGAGGTGGTAGAATGAATCTACGTCACTCAAAATTTCAACATGAATAGTGAGTAGAAAGAAAGTTTGCTTCCCCGATCTTTCTAAGATCAGATCCATGCTAATGTACTCGTAAGCAATTGCCTCATGAATAGTGCCAAAATGAACTCTCAAATACACTAGGAAAGGTTGTTAGCCACTATTTTCCCAAAATTATGCCAAATTGACTGTATTTCTCCAAAACAACATGTGCGTACATGGCCATCAAATCATCAAACAGAAAGGTAATTTCCCCGCCGCCATATGAACTCTAAAACCTTCATCTAAATTTTTTTTATATTCTTAAACTGTAAAATTCAACCTCCAAGTATGTAAAGTTATTTCGTTTAAATTATATCTTTGTAATATTTCCATTTTGTAGTCTTTTTGCTCATTAAAAATGTAATCTGCTTATTTTCTCAATCGGTAATGCCGAGCCGATTTTTAACTGCTTAAACAATGACTTTCTTTTAGCATTAATCTACAAATTTTGTTATTTGATTTTCTAAACTCGATTGCTGGGTTTTCACTCTTACTGTTTTATTATTTTTGAATGTGGTACTTTTATTTGATTTTATGTTAATCATACCTATTTTAATATGCTAATAATTCAACTGGCAAACCAATCTTATCTCATTTTATCATTCCACCATTTTGGAATTTTTTTTAAATCGTAAACATAAGCTTTCTTACTAAATTATAAAAGTTCGCCCGGTTGAAAAATATTCCTAAATTGTTTTTATCAATTTACATCATGCTATCCATTATCATTTCAAAGATATCATTTACTATTATTTCACGCTATTGATTTAGTATTAAGTAAATTTAGTATTGAATAAGTTAAAGTCTGTCTCCTTACCTTTAGCTGATGATTCAGTATATAATTAGCCCACCATCTAATGATAAGTTAATTAAATATTTTTTTAAGGGTATTGATATGTGTTTAACGAAGGGAATCCTAATTTTCATTTTTATTATTGATATTCTAAATAATCTTTTAGGCAAATTGTGTGCCTTTTGGGATTGCTTATATCTTATCATTTCATTATGCTAGGCTTACTCAATCTCTAAGGCCATAATAAATCAGTGTTAATACAGATCTGAAAGCCTCTGCATTGCATATCGATGATAATGTTCATAAATCTAAATGTTGCTTTGTCAGACTTTCCTTCGTTACCAGAATATTTAAAGCACATTTCTCAGCAGAGTGTGGAGGCCCTGACTCCAAAGGTTGTATTTGATTGCAGTAGGCTCTATTATGGGTTAACATTCGGAATCCATGAAACCATAGTATCTTGCCAACCACGTCTTTGAATGCCATCTGTCACAAACACAGATGAGCTCACATATTTTCGTTATAAAGTTGATGAAGCTTCTCGTCCCTCTTGATGTTATCATTCAGTCCGCACACTATCATTTATATCTCCTCGTACACTTTATTTATCTGTAAGTCATAATGCTACGATTTCTTAAGCCATCCCAAGCTTGTATTTTATCATATAAATTTAGCTAGCTTGATCACGTGTTAAAGCATATTTGAGATGTCTGCCCTCTCATTAAACAGCCTTAAAATGCGTTGAGAACTAATTCCTTATAAATCTTATAAAAGGTCAAATCATGTGACCAAATGTAAAGATAACTATGCTCTTTCCCTGCTCAAATGTAAATCTTAGATTTGAATACATTTTATAATTTCAAATATAATTAATCTGCAATCAATGTAATTGCGATAAAAACCTAATTATAATTATTGAAATTTGTTATATTATTTGTTATTTAAATGTCATAGTGTTAGTAATAGAAGCCCCATGTATAATTATTGAAATCCATTAGATTATTTGTTATTTAAGTTATTATAGCGTTCATGATAGAAGCCCCGTAAATATGATATCTTAATTAGCATATTAAGCTGCATCATTTTGATTAATTACTGTTTTCATTAATATGGGTATTTGGTATTTGCATATCTATCAATCCTTAAGTTATGTTGCTAAGGTCAATATGGAATGCAGAAGTAAATATTATGTGAAACCCAGATAGAGTATTTATTATGTGTAATTAGATTTATGACGTATTTAATCCTTTATATCCAATTGCTTACATACAAATTTAACCACATTATTAATATTGTTATAAATAAATTCATCGTTAATAATTTATTCTTTGGATATTGCATTCATTCATGCATACACATCTGTGATTATATTGCGTCATCCTTTAGTCAATCCTGAGATCTCTTGTCTTTCTGCTGATGCTCTGGGACAGGAATTGTTAGAAATTTCATTTGCTATTGTCAGAAGTGTTGTTCGTAATGTTATAGATTTGGGGAATGGGCAATAGGGCGGAGTTCATGAGTATTCCTGACCTGTGTATCTCACATATGATTGAACTCTAGGTACTTTTGCTTAGATGCTAGTTCTTGTTAGACGAACATACAATTCTGACTGGTACAATATATAATGAGAAACTTTAAACCTGAAGTCATCGTAAATTACCTATATTCATTTCTTATTCCATTATGTCAGGTGAAATATTCCAAAGTTATTGGGATGAAGATCATGATCTACTAACTTCAGAAGGTACATATTGTCTAACTTTCTTTGCCTTTTTGCTGAAAGCAGCTTTTTTCCCTTCTGAGGATAAATTAGGATTAGATGATTCATTTGAACTACTGGATGATAAACTATCTTTGGAGTCTAAAGACCTATACACTGGAAAATTGTCAATACATTTTTTTTAGTTTAAAAAATTAACATTGTGTTTTTTCCATACAATCTAATAAAGTGAGGGGAAAAAATAAATGAAATTATTTAAATAGAAATTCATAAGAAAGTCAATTCTTGTTAGAGAAAAACATGGCATGTATTTCTTAAAAGAGAAAAAAAATGAAAAAAATGGCATAATTCATGCATATGTAGTTTTCTCAGTTTTTCCCACAAATTTGAACTGAAGACAAAGAAATTACAAACATTTAAAATTAACACTGTTATCTTGACTGGACCAAAGCATATTCAATAATACTTTTTTTTTCAGATGTCTTAGCATCGGCCGGGATGCGAACCCACAACCATCTGCAACCAACTACTTGCTTGCAAGGTGGCTACGATGACCTCCCGGCTAACAATACTTTTTAGATTTTTTTTTAAATGTATATACTCATCTATACATTTGAAAGGAGACATATTTAAAAAAAACACACATTTTCAATCCAAACTAAATTTTAAATTCTGTAAGAAGAAGGAGCAAATTGTTTTTTCATGTTCTTTAACAAAATTAAAAATTATGTTATGATAATTAAACTACAATTTAAGCTATAAATAATCAAATAAAAAATAGAGTCATAGATCACATGACCCCATTCTTTTAAGCTTGTAAGATATAAACAATGAGCATTGCCAATTGCTCAACAAGCTTTGTGATAAATGCTTAACTGCTTCTAACTCAATTTAAAAGAAGAAACAAAACAGACTTTTCAAAAATAATTCTTATCACTTAAGTGCATATCTATATAAATATGTTAAATATTTCTCTACAGAAATTCTTTTTGTATCTTATTGTGATATTCCATAGTTTATACTGGAATTTTCCTCACAGATATATATATATGTTTAGGCATATTTGGGGTGATAGCTTCCATAATTTCCATTGTTGTATTATTTTTAATATTGGGTGTTTGGTGTGTTATATATATTTTTTCTTGATCACTATTACTGTGTGAGTTTATTTGTTCTTTTATTATCTCTTTTTCATCAGTATCTTTGGTAGGTTGACTTAGATTGTGCGCTATTTTTTCCATTGGAGCCTCTTGAGGTTGTTGACTTTCTGTTTTTTTATCAGTGGGGGTTTGAATTCTATTGGTTGATTTTGTTGATAAATCCAGAATTTCAGGTGCTAGCAACGTGTGTGCAGTTTTTTTATTATTCAATTGCTGTTGATCTGTGGGTTTTTTATTAATTTTTTCTTGTTTATTAGTTGTTTTCATTATCTGTTTTGTACTGTTTGATTCCAGTTGGTGAGCTTCTGTTGGTTGATCTTCAGAGCTCGGTTGGTTTTTCTGGTTGATTTTGGTGTTGCAATCGATTGCTAAGTGTCCGGTTTCACCGCACGCAAAACATCTCGGCCTTAATCCTTTTATGTGAATAGTCAGTATTGCATTCTGGTCAATTATTTGTGTTGGAATATCCTCCGGGTTTACATTGTCATTCAGCTTTATTTTGAAATGAAAGTTGTTGCTGAAAACCGGTATGGGGGTGTCAGATAAGTAGATTTGTTTTATATAAATAGCTTTGCCAAATGACTGTATTAATTTTTGAAAATCCTGAATGGTATATCCGAAGTAAGTGTTTTTAATTATTCCGTTACAATAGTTTTGCAAGCTTTGATTGACTATTATTAGTGCGTAGCTTCCCAAAGTTTTTACTTTAGTTTAAAATCTTGCACGCTGATGTTCATCGAAAAACTGAATTGCAACGTATCGCGAGTTTGGATGCTCTCCAATACTAGAGACTGTATCCCACAATGCTGTTGCTGTCAGCTCCTAGTAAAGAAGCTCTCTGGGGAATTTATAGAGTGTTAAATTCCTATCAGTGACAGCTAACACTAATGATCTCGGTGAAAAAATTTTTTGGAAAGTTGCAAATAATTTTTTTGGGATGGTGCTGTTGAAATTAACGTTTATTTCTTGCAGTTCATCTTGATTCCATATCGTTGGGGAGGGCTCTTCATTATTGTTTTCCATGAGGTTTAAATTATTTTTGTCGGCTTGATTTACCTTCCTAAATCTTGCTGTCAGTGTTAATGCTGGACTTTTTTCAATGCTGTGAAGCTGCTGGTTTATTTTTGTTACGTTTGCATATGTTTTTGCGATAGTCGCAGTTTTCATTTTATCGCTGTTTGAACGCAATTTATGTTGTTTGCTTCTTGACGCGATGCCATGCTTGTTTATGACCTTAGAATTTATTTTTTGTTATGAACGACCGTATTACTTACTTTTTGCTAGAAAACGACTGTTCAGTAATCAGCCATCACTGTCTTTATCTATCACAGATATATATCACAGTTTTTAAGTGTGAAAACGATTAGAATATGGGGAAAAAAAGATTATTAATAAAACCTTCATTCTTGATGACTTAGGCATACACGCGCATGCGCATTCTATATTATTATTATTATTATTATTATTATTATTATTATTATTATTATTATTATTGTTGTTGTTGTTATTATTATTATTATTATTATTATTATTATTATTATTATTATTATTATTATTATTATGTTTCAAAGGATAAACTTTATTAGTATTCTAAAAGGTTATACAAGTTACATTTGACACATAGTTCTTACATATAAATTAGTTTCATAAAACTGCATATGTACAATGATTTGATCAGTAACTGTATGCGTTATTAAACTAGAAGTTTCTAAGAAAAAAAAAAGTTCAACAAAATCAATGATGATCACTCAATCATATGATAATATTCAATTAGATATACTTCAATTAAATTAAAGCAGGAATGCATCTAGTTTGTGTCAGTTGGCTTTAAAACTGGCACAAGGATCCATGTTAGATATAGTTTTTTTTTCTTTGTTAGTACTTTTATATAAGTTCTTGTATATTCCAGGTGTCAATGTACTTAGATTGATCTGTATTCTTCATGTCTCTTTCACGTATGGTTTGCAGCTTATTTCTGAACATGTTTGGATGTCTTCTGGGATTATAATTGTATATGAAATTACACCTTGTACACCATAAGGCATCGAGTAAAAATGTGCAGATTCTTATTTCAGCAAAGATACCCCTTTTAAAAGAGTCAAAAAGGGTTTTCATATTGATTTTTTTACCCTTGAGTGAAGTGCTAATAATTTCATGAATGTTTTCTAGACTTGAGCATGAGAAAAAAAGGTGGTTTTGTGTCTCCGAGTCCCTATGGCAAAGATTACATATATCATCTATATCTTTATAGTTTCTTTGATATTTCAAAAAGTGTTGTGTAGGTAGCGAGTCTAGATTTATCTTTAGGAGAAAGTCAAAATATTTTGGTTCAAATGACCATAGTTTGAATTTGCGACATAATTGTTTATTATTAATATGAAGTGGAGTTTGTACATCATCTTGATTTGGATGTAGAAGTTGATAAACTTCCCAATATTTATATTTAGCTTGTGGTGGTTTAAAATTAAGAGTGTGAATTGTTAATAATGGTGTAAGTAGTGTGTTCAGATATCTTTGGAGAGGAGGTGGTCTATCTGTAGGGGTAATCTTGGCAGCAATTTCTAAATATGGGAATTTTTGTGCACATGTAGATATTATGTTCAATGTTTTTTGTATCCTGAAGACATGTATTGAGTGAAGGCCAATGCCATTTTGTGAAAGGGGTTTTCTTGGGCGTTTTATTGATATTGAAATAATCTTTTTTCCCCAGAATAATTTTCTGCATAAGGAGTCTATTGTATTTGTAAATGCCTTGGTATAAATGATTGTTGGAGTAAAATAAGAGATTTTTGTAATCACTAGCATGTTAAGCAAGGCCATTTTTGTATATAGAGAGAGGTAGGCTTTGGAAAGTGAATTGACAGTCTTTTCCACTTTCTCTATCAAATTTTTCTGTATGAGCGATCTCATAGGTGAATGTCACAAATAAAAGTTGAACCCAAGAAATGCGCTTGGTCTACCTTTGAAAACTTTATTAATGCTATTACCGGTGAAGATCTGCCATGCACACGATTTCTCCATATTGAATGTTAGCTTGTATTCTTTTGTAAAATTATTAAGTATCTTAAGAAGTTTGGGAATTTGTTTTTGAGATGATAGAAATATTGCTATATCATCCATATATGCGACACATGAGATGTTGTCATTGATGGTGGGCACGTAGATTCCTGAAAATTCATTTTCTATTATTTTTATAAGATGGTTGATATAGGCAGTGAACAGTAAGGCACTGAGAGGTGAGCCCTGAGGAATGGACTGATGTGGCACTATTGGTGGTGAAGTTTTCCCATTTAAGGAAACATAAATCTCACAGTTTAAAAGCAAGTTAGCAAGCAAGTTTAGATATGCGTTCAGAACTGAGTATTTTTGCAGAGTTTTAAGAAGAGTACTGATGGAAACCATGTCAAAAGCAGCGTCAATATCTAGTTGAATAACAACTGGACTGTTTATTATCTCTAACAGTTTCTATAGTTGACTTGAATAGAAAGGCTGCCTGTCCTGTTGAGGATTCTTTTTTGGCAAATTGCATTTTTGATAGGTTTGGCAAAATGAATGGCTCTATTTTATCTTTTATCACTGATTCTATTATCTTTATGCCAAGAGAGCACATTGAAATTGGACGTAGGTTAGTGGTGATTGAGATTAATTGTTTCTTTTTCATAAATGGCACAAGCATAATTTGATTTAAGCCCTGTATTTTATAGATGCCTTTAGTGAGGTAGGAGACTAGGTTAAGCATATATTGTGCAGCGATTTTATCAATATGTTTGTATACAAACTTGGGAATTCCATCTATGCCAGGATGACATGAATCTGGCATCGCTTCTATTTTTTTAATGAAATCTTTTAAAGAAATTTTAAATTCATTTTCTGATCTATCTTGTGAAAAGGCCATTAGACTTGGAGAGGATACCCTCTGGAATTTTTCTCTATACAATATGTAAAGCCGCTCCAACATAAAATCTCCATAGACAATTTCAGTTTGAACTTTAATAGCTGCTGGAACTCGCACCTGGGAGGGGTGGCCTAGCGCCCATCTAATGAAATTTCTGGTATACATGTGTGGCTTATTTAAATATAACCTTTTCTTTTTAATGGAGATATATTCTTTAAGCTGGTTTGTTAACTCTTGATATGTCTTCTTTAATGCCATCAGTCAGGGACGATTGAGATTTGATTGAGAAGTGCCAATAATTTTTTTATAGGTATCATCCATAAGCTTTAATAGTTTTGTTGGGGATGTTGTTGTCCTGGTAAGATGATCAGTATTAAATGAAAGCAGGTTAGTAAAAGCACACCATGATTGGACTGGATCCATTGTAATATTCTTCAACTTGTGTAGATATATGTATACTTCTGAAAAAAGATACTCTGGTGTGCGTGATGGTAGTAGAACTCTGATGGTTTTTCCTGTATTAATTGTTGTTCTATTATCAAAATTAATTTCCAGTGACACTAAAACAGCTGCATGATCAGAGAGGAAGGAATTCTTTAATTGAATGCATATCATGTTATGTAATGATGGCGAATAGAAAACCAGATCTATAAGTGATGAATGTCTACCATTGTTAAATGACACGGCCTTCTCCGGCAGAAAGCCTCTTCCACTCATCATCAGAAAGGACAGCTGATGTAACCATTTGCCAGTGAAGGTCTGAAATGTCATGTTGAAATCTCCCAAAATAATCGTCGGATACATAGCATTTATGAACCTAGAGTTAAGTGTTTGTATAATTCTATTTATAATAGTGGGACCTGGGGGAATATAAACAATTGCTATGTTTAAGGTAATGGCTTTATGAGTGAATGTAATTATCAGCAAGTGTGCATCAATATGTAGGATTTTGAAAGAACTAAATGGGCAGGCTTTATCAATGATGATGCCTGTACCCGCTGATGGAGTGTCAGATGTGTTTGAGAAGGCTGTAAAGCCCTTGGAATTTAGCTTGTCTGTAGGGTTGATTAATGAGCCACTGTAGATTTTTGTTTCGATAATGCCCATTATCTGCGGTTTAACAATGTTGTACCATTTAGCGAGGAGGTCATTTTTTTGTGGGGAGTTTAACCCTCTAACATTAAAAACTCCTATTTTAAAATCCATTATTTGTATGTGTGTGCGCGTATATATCAGAATCTAAGCCTAGCATAGGAAAGTTTTATTCTAAAATAAAGTTAAATATTTTAATAAGGGAATCTGTAGTATATTTTAATGGATCAATAAATATGCATTGTTCAATTATTGTCTGTAGATTTGAGAGAAATATCATTGGATCTCATTTTCCTGTCTGTGAATGGGTTTTCAAGTGAAACTTTATTTATGTTTGTAATACTATCAGTTTCCTCTTCCATTGGACTATTTTCTGATGAGTATGTGGCAATTAGAGAGGCATTGTAACTTTGCGTGATGTTAGCTTTTTTCTAGACACTGGAGGAGGGGAATCATTATCACTACTTTCACATTCTAGAGCCATGAGTTTCTTGGGATTATTACCTGATTTTTTTTTAGGTGGCCGACCTGGTTTTCTAGTGATTTGAGGAGTTTCTAGAATTTGTAGGGGCGGCAACACTGTGAGAGATTCCATTATTTTGAGAGATGTTTTATTAAGAGGGGGTGAGATTTCCGGATTAGGAGAGGAGGAAACTTCAATGCTATCGGACCCTGTAGTATGTAGAATCACATTTCCACTATTGCTAATGTTAATATCATTTTTTCCTCAATATTATGGTCTGTCGATTGCACATCTTCATCTACAGTCACTTCTTGATCACAATGAAAGTCTTCTTTTGGGCATTGATGTAAGGGGGATGCACTCATATTACAATTATTACAATATAAAGCCGGACAGTTACTAATAAGATGACCGCATTCTTTGCAATGAAAGCATTGCGGTTTTAGACCGTTTATAACTAGAAATAATGTCACTTCTTCATCTGCAACTTGTGTTGGAATATTTTCGGGATTAATGTTCTCTCCCAGTTTTACTTTAAATCTATAATTATTACTAAATATTGGGATGGGTGTATTTTTAATCTGTAAAGGCTGAAAATCTATCACCTTCCCGAATGGTTTCATAAGTTTAATGAAATCTGTTTCTGAGTAACCTAGGTAAGTTTTTTTAATTAAACCAGTAATAAAGTTTTCTCTGTTGGGATTGACTACAACTAATGCGTATTGCCCCAGAGTTTTCATTTCTTGTTGGAACAATTCTTTGCTTTCTTCGTTTACAAATTCAATAGCCAGATAACGCGGATTCGGATGATCTCCCATGCGAACTATCAAATTCCATAGTTTTTTATTATTTATCTCTTCGAATAGAAGCTCCTTAGGGAATCTATATAGCGAACAGTTTCTATCTGTAATTGCTATGACAACGGAGCATTCAGTGAAAAAACGTTTAAATGAATTGAAGAGTTCCCTAGGGATCGTCTGGTTAAACACTTCAGATATTTTATTAAGGCTATCATTAGACCAAGGCTCTTTTATTGTGTTAACATAGGTTTCAATGGTTTTTGGGGTAAGATCTAGTTTCATCAGATCTCCTGCTGTAGAACGGTGAAATCTAGACGCTAGCTGCGTTTTTCTTGAGAAAAACAATCGCGTATTATTTTCACTTTTTTTTATAACCGTTGATGGTAATTTTGCAACTTGTGCATAAGAACTTTTAAACGTGTCTGAGCTGACAGACATCATGGCTGGATTTTGGACATCTAAGTCCATTATGCAATCAATCTGTGTTGCCTTTTTGTATTTCTCTTCTTTTTTTAATTAATCTATTAGTTTTTTTATTTTATAGTTATTAGAGATATAAAACTCTTACCTGTAATCGGTATATTTTATGATATTTTAATAAATTGAGGAGCACGATCTGAACGAGTGGTAAGCTAGAGGCGACGTCTGGTGCTATCAATTATTATTATTATTATTTCTAAGTAAATGTTAAAATATCACGTATAAGCTTCATTGATAGGATCAATTTTTCTTCCTTTGCTTAAAGTTTTATTTAATGAAAATTTCTATATAAATACTTGCTGGTTTTCCATAAAATTCAGTTGCATTGTGAGTTGGAACTTATTTCGAATATCATTTCAAGTTAATAAATATTGGTTCCAAGGTAGTTCAGGCAACTTAGTGACTTTTCTTACTTCTTATACAATAAATATATATATAATGTTCTGCTTCAAAAACCAGAAGTAAAATAGAGAGCTAACCTCTCTAGATATATTCCGATTAACCTCTTTGTTTTTCGTAATCTTAGATATCTTAATTACATTTAATTACTAAAAAATATTTTATGCACAATAATTATATATTTAATCAAATTCTTATCTTGAAATAAAAACTACTTTAAATGTATCTAATCATCATTTGTTTTCTTAATCTATTGTCTCTAAAGACAAAAATGAAATCTTAAAATTTAAATAAATCTTAATCTTTTTAATCTTATTTTTTTAAAAATTTAAACCAAAAGTGTAGATGCTTTGATTAAATTTATCTTTTTTCACTATACTTTCTTTTTACTCTATCGTAATTATGTTGTTTATGAAGTAAACACATATGCCAACATAAATTCTAATATCGATTCTTTTAAGTACATTTTGCCCCACTTCTAAATCTTTTAGTTTCTGTTAACAAACACTACCTACATTATTTTATTCAGTATTATAAAACACTGTTATTTAGTTTTTCCTTAATATTTAAACCCTTTATATTTTAATAGTAAAATCTATTGCATTATCGTTTTTAAATATTTATTATAAAACGTTATTTTTTGTAACACTTTAGTAAAGAATTAGAATGCTACTTTTTATTATCCAGCCTCATAAATACTGTTAACCAGCGCCCTCTATATACAGTTCAGTATATATATATATGAGTATGTATTTGCCCAATCATCATTAAAAAAGATTCAAATTTAAAAAAAAGGTTGAATAGTTAGTTGTTAAGTTTTGAAAATATAAGTAGAAGTTCTGAAGTAGATTGCTGGAACAATCGAAAACATTAATATTATAATTATATGAAGCATTTTAAAAATAATAAAGAAAATTAAATGGTATTAATATTTTACTAACCTATTTTATTTATAAAATTTGTAATATAATTAATTTTTTTAAATAATTTTATTTTTAAATCACAGTAGCAATTCTTTTTGCAGCAATTTTTTCTTTCAACCATAACTCGGTTGTGTTTTTATAAAATTTGACGAAAATAAAGAAGTATATTTTTTAACTTTATTAATGGTTAGTATTTATTAATAATTTATTATTTAATAGATTGAAATAATAATTATTTTTTTTCTACTTTTAAATTTCTAAATGATAAGCATTAGATTTCCAATAAAAAAAGCAAATATTTAAAATTTTATTTGAAAATATTTCAACCATTTCACGTCCAATTTTGAGCTAGCTTGAAGTAGCACGGCTGTTTGTATTTGTCAATCATAAATTACTTGTGACGACAGTTATTGATTCGTTATATTATAACTTTATATTAAACAGTTTGAAAAACAGTAAAGAATTTATATTTTAGTTTACTTTTTCGTTCCTAGATGGCAGAGATTGTCAAGAGATAAAATTTCTAAAGTATAGAATTTAATTTGCAGAAGTTAACTTTCACAAAAGACTTGCACTTACTTGTTCATGTTATGATTATAAAGCAGAAACAATTTTATAAGTGTATTTTTGCTCCACTGTTATTTTGTTATTTTTGAAAATATTTATAATCTACCTAATAAAAAAGAAAGTATTGTTGTTGTTTTTTTATTTCCTTAATTAAATTTATAACTTTTAATATTTGTTGTTTTTTTAAATTCCATTAAACTTTTAAAATAATTATGCTTAAAAATAATTTTATTTTGCCATATATATATTATTTTATTTACAGTAAAAGCCACACAAGTTGAAATAATTCCGTTTTGCAATACTAATCTTGATTTATTTATGTTAACTGGTCATGGAGTGAATAAAATATATTATTACTTTTATTTAAATTTCAAAAGATATATTTCATATCAATGTAATATGAAATACATTTCTTTAACAAATTTCCTAAAAAATACACTGCTTGTCTACTTTCAAACACACTTAAAAATGCTTTTTTTAAAAAAAAAAAAAGAGTACTGTTTTATGCAAGCTCATACTTAAAGATTAGATCATGTTCTCAGGCATTTAAGAACGTTTTATTAAATATTAGTTATATTGTATTGATAATAGACATTAAGACTATATTTTATATTAATTTGACTTCCTCTTAATAAAAAGTAACCCACCAACTCTTCAGATATGTTTTGCACATGATGAAGAATAATGTAATATATCTTGTAGCTTCTTGGGAAACAGTGAAACTACATTGCACTAAATTACATTTTTAATAATTTTCAGAATGCAATAGAAGTTATGTAATCATACTATTTTTCAACTTTATAAGCTTCTCTCTTATGTTATAACCTATAAATTCACCGCCTCTTCCACCACCATTGTATAAAGCTTATATATATTGCTCTTTCTAAATACATATATTTTGCAAACAACTTTTGAAAATAAAGTAAGCTAGAGAGTTAATAGTAAAATGCTTATATATATTATGTGATAATCAATACAATGCTTAAAATACCAACATGTATTAGTTCATCTTATGGATAAGAAACATTGCAATAATGATTACAATGACATCGTTCAAAAAGTTAATGGCAGCCTAGTCATTCTCAATCATTTAAAAACATTTTTTATCTTCAAACTAAATTAGATTTAGGAACCACTTTTTTATAGACAGAACACTTCTGGAAAAGCATTATCAGTGATTATCATCATCTCAACAAATGTTTGTTATCCCAGCATCTCTCCCATGGGATTATATGATTTCTCAGGTTTAATGTATTAATTGTAGGTATCTGAATGAGTTCAATAACAAAATAACTATATCTGGTAATAAAAGAATATAATTTATAATACGTTTGCAAACAATAATAGAATCAAATTACAAAAATATTTACAACTAACAAAGTGTCATAAATATTAAATTTAAATGTAATTATGAATGAATATATACAAACCCATACTAATAATTATTGTAAAGTGATATATTCAAATATAAAAGAAAATTCTTACCCATATAATAAATTTTTTTATCATAATATAATAAGAGTACCAAATATCATAAAGTAGTGCCACCAAGTGAACACTTTTGTAATCAATGGATGCAGGGAGGTTTGTGCATAAAATCCCTATCTAGTGCTTACTCACCCAACCTTGCCAGACTAGTTTCTAGCTTAAGGCTTTCATCAGTGAGGAGACTTAGATTTGAGAGCAGTGGACTAAGATCTAGGTGCAGTGCTCTCAAATTCAAGACTCCTCACTGATAAAAGTTACAAACTAAAAACTAGTCTGGGGATGTAAGATGTGTATGCACTAGATAGGGATTTTATGCAAATCTTTCCTGCAACCATTGATTACTAAGGCTTGCACTTGGTGGCACTACTGTATAGAGAGTTTGGTACTATTATTAATGGTATATGTATGCATATGAAATAAATCATGTAATGTTTTGATAATTTTATACCTATCTTACCCATAGAATAATGGTAAATGTGATTTTTGAAAAACCAAAGAAACCTTAACGTATAGATACTGAACTGATTTCAGAATGTATATGACTATACAAACAAAGATATTGAGTTGGAAACATTATGGTGTTTTCATCTTGGGCGACTAGCTTGATAGTTAAGCAAATAGGTAAAAGGTACCTGCTAGATAATTGCATTAGATCCTAAGATCTCAGTGCAGTGCTTTCAAATCGAAGGCTCCTCACTGATGACAGCCACAAACTATAAACTAATCTGGGGTGTTGGGTGAGTATGTACTAGATAAGGATTTTATGCACAAAGCTTCCTGCATCCATTGATTACAAAGGATTACACTTGGAACTAATGTATGGAGAGTTTGGTACTCTTATTAACAGCATGTGTAAGCATATGAAATAGTGATCATGTGATGTTTTTATCATTTTGTTAGTATCAGAAACTTATGAGTTTATTAATTATGTATATCATAGATTATAATCTGTACAACTTTAGTCTTTCTCTATTTCAATTAGCCTTTTTGTACATTGATGATTGTAGACATAAGGAAATGATTCTCACTATAATCAAATATATGCTAAAGTCTTATGGCAGGGTATTGTTTTTGCTTGTGGCATATTTTTTTTTGGGGGGGAGGAACAGGTAAAGTTGCATCTTATGCAATATTAATGTTCATATCTGCATAAAAATACATAATATCAGATGTTAGATTGGAGTGTTTCCAATTCCTTAGCCTTCAAATAGCAAATACTTTCATAATAATAAATATTGTCGTAATTGCTGTATTAGATTTAGTATTGAAAAATATTTTTAAACAATGAGGCATTAATTTGCAATATAAAGTTAAAGTAACCAGAAGACTGCATGATGGGTGAAACCAGAACTCAAAGTGGACATATGGATTTATACAGGCTATCAGTGCCTTTTTATTATTTATCATAAGCCGCAAAGCCAGTTTTATGTAAGCACCATCCTTACCTATTAATTATTTTTTAGTGTTGAGAAGAGGCTATTGAAAGATTGACTCACATTGCCAGTTTTGCTTCTGAGATGATGAGACACTTCACCATATTTTTTTTTAATTGTCCTTCTCTATCTCCACTCAATTTTTTTAGGAAATCATATTTCCACTTAGTAATAAAGAAGTGCTCTCAAAAGCCATCAAAAGTGGTATTTGTTCAAAAATAAGAATGGCTATTTTTCTGTTATTTGTAGTGTGGATTACCAGATGTAAGCTCTTGTTTCACCAGGGTGACAATGGAATTCTGAATATTTTTATTACTGTTATCAAAAAAATCAAAATTAGGGACAGACTTTTTGCACCTGACTCTTTATATAACGATTCTTGGTCTATGTGTAACTTTCCTGATACTTTGTTTTCTTCGAAGCCTCAGTGATCTCAGAGTGCTGCTATCTTCATCATGGATGATTAACTTTGTTTCTGGTTCATTACTATGTATTTTACTTATTGATTTTTGTTCATGATAATTTCAGTTTTAAAACTAAAGTTAAAGTTTTTTTGTTTTTTTTTTACTAAAATTATCACAGCAGACATGGACAACTCAACTTCTCCCCCAGCATTTTTTTTCTTGAAAGCAGTCTGCACTTTTCTATGATTCAAATCTAAAAACTACCGTTATTTTCAGACTTACTTATATTTTTGATATATATGTATCAAGGACACTATATCTCACCATCCTAAGTTTATAATGATGTTTATTTATTCATTCTTTTTGATAAACATGTTTATCATGTTGAACAAAATAATTAAATCTTAATTAATTTACATTGGAATGTTTTAATATATGAATTTTTTTCCCTACTGTACAGGCTTTTTCATACCTGCACTTCAATATGTAATATATAGGGGGTTTGAACTCAGACTTTTACACGACCCTCAACTATCCACGCAATCTCATAATGCTGACACACTTGATCACACACATGACGAAAAGATAAATAATCACAATTATTATGTATTTTGTGCTAAAACAGCACTCGTCATTTGGTCCAGATTATCATCACACATATATAAAATCAATGTTCGGCTTATATTAAGATAGCCAATCTTCATTCTTTAATAGACAGGCTTCAATCCACTCCACCCCACAACTCTTCAGGCGTTTTCTAAAACACTTTTATCTCAAATTTAAATGCAATATTTTAATTATAGGAATTTATTTTTAGTACTATTAGTTTTTTCAAATAATTATAAATTAACTTTAATTTACAGAAAATAGTAAGAAAAGAAAAAAAAAAAACTATGACTGATTATCAAAATTACTTTTCTGACCTATCTAATTTTAATTCCCTATGCTTTTCAATAAAATATTTGCATTTACTATTAAATTTATCACCAGAAAATGACACCTTATTTTGTTAAACTTCTTTGAGAAGGCAAATCTAAAAGATCATAAATAAGATACATCTTTTTTTTTTAAATGTCCATTCATTTGCTTGTCAAATGGTAAAAGTTAACTATTTTTCATCCTGTTTATAATTTTACTGTTTTTAATTTTATATAATACATTTTTTTTTTTTTTTACAAAATATAAATTGTTTGGTAGAATTATTACATCTATAAACCTTTTTTTTAAAAATCAATATAATTAAATGCTACTCATATATACTTAATGCTTGCACACACGTACTATAGTCTACAAAATTTAGAAATCAGTTTATTATATTATTTTATTAAGCTAACTTTAATAATTTGTCAAGCGTTGGTGGCTTAGCGGTTAGCATATCTGCCTTCCAAGCAGCTGGCTCAGGTTCGCTTCCTGGGCATTTGACATTTGGGAGAAAAAAAAGGAAAAAAAAAATTAATAATTTAATGACAAAACAGCTTTTGTAGGCTAAACGATGCTACTTGCCATAGGTTCAAACGATGTGATCTATTTTAAGTTTATAATTATTTACAATCAAATAACCGTTTCTACTACTTTTAATCCTTTAAATATAAGACTTCCAAGACAGTCTTACATAAAATAAAAAGATTTTGCTTTGAATTTAATGATTATATAAAAAAAAAATATTCAACGGAAATCAAGCTCCGATAATACGCTATTTCTTAAATATTATAAATCTTCACGCATTCTCCTGCGGTAAGAATTTAAAAAAACAAGTTAATCACTTAAGTTTAGAGCGTACATTCTATATACACCAACTCTTATAGACCATGCTTAAATCAGGGCTTACATTTATAAGTCATGTTTGTCTTATTGTAGGTGGTTAAAAATGAGACACCGTCTTTCTCCTGCGATGGGTTAAATAGATTTGTACAATTGAATATTTGATTATAACATCATGCACACAATATACTCAAGCCCGGATTCAAGCATGGTTTTTAAGAGTTGGTGTATATAGAATATACGCTGCTCTAAACTTAAGTGATTAACATAAGTTTTTTAAATTCTTACCGGCAGGAGAGTGCGGAAATTTATAATATTTAAAAAAAATAGCGCATTATCGGAGATTGACTTCTGTTTGAATAATTTCAAAATTTGCAGCGCTTTATAATAATAGGCTTTGATTATAAAACAACAAACAGATTATAAACATTTTGATTATAAATAATTCCAAATATAAAAATGAAATCGGTCACATTTACATAACATATAAATATCGAAGTATCAACATGTGTGAAAAGATCCCGATGTTTCAAGCATTTAAATCATCTAATGATTGAAAATTATTTTAAAATATTGTACACCGAATGTTAGTTGACACATAACGTCTTATTAGATAAAAGGAGGGTTTATATATTTAGAAGAAAAAATAGCTTGATATATATATGTTACAGCGTTTCATTAATTATTAAAATTTTTAATTCACTCTCTTACAAAGTGCTGTTAAAATACATTATCCAGCCTGCAAAACAATAATGTGAAGAGAAGTAGAGAGAAAACCTAACCTCTGCTTGACGCTTTTTTTTCTACAAAAGTATTGTTAATTATTATTTATATTATTACTACTGCCATCTATTATATATATGCACTAAGAAAGAGAAGCAGAAAAGTGAATGAATTATTATGCTGAAGAATTGCGTTGATGGGCAAAAAAAGAGAAGAAATCATGCGTTGGTGGCCTAGCGGTTAGCATAGCTTTCTTCCAAGCAGCTAGCCCGGGATTCGCTTCCCGGTTAACGCTTTGACATATATATAAAAGAATTGTATTTCAGATAATATGTGTTAAACTTAAAAAAGACCAATATCCTGCTGCGATTTGATAACATTCTATAGTGATAATGATATATATATATTCACCAAATCGAATAGCAAGCTTTCTATTTCAGTACTACCTTTTTTTTTCATGTGTCAAAGCATCGGCCGGGAAGCGAAGCCGCAAACCCGGGACAACTGCTTGTAAGGTGGCTGTGCTGACCACTCGATCAACAACGTCAGAAATCCATATATAGTTATTTGTATACATTATTCTCATAACGATTATAAAACAAAATTAAATCAAATTACATTTTGATAAACTTTAAACATAAGGTTTCACTACTTACAGGTTTTGACAAGTTTTCAAGAGCTTATTATCGTCTTTTTGTCAAAATCTTCTGAAAAAAAAAAGTAATCTTTTAAGACTTGAAGATAGGCTAAAAGCAAACTAACATTGATTCATTTTCTTCTTTTTTTATATATATAAAGGGTAATATTAGTATTTATTGATTTTTATTATTTTCGGTCTTAAATAACATTTTTATTTGATAATACTATTACCTATATACATATTGTTTTCAATAAAAAAACTAATCAAATGACGTTATTGCTTACAATAAATTATTCAATCGCCGGAAGTGCTAGAACTCTTCACTGACGTCACGTTCAAAATCTGGCACTCTGACATAGAATTAATCCACTTACCAATGTGGGAATTAAATTCAACTATTTCAAAGGAGACCGTTTTGTTAATGCCAGTTTAATGACTTTAAATGTTTTTTTTTTGTTTTTTTTTAATATAATTTGATATATATGTATGAAAATGGACGTAATCATTGCATACATATTTCAGTTATACAATTATAGGATTTGTTTTTTGTATTAAACACATATACGAATGCCTATTTTATATCTGTCTATTTATCTATCAATCCATCTATTTAATAACCTATTGACTATTAAATCTGTTATTCTTATCTATCTATCTGCTTACTTATTTATATTTTGATGTGCCACCTCTCTGCATATCTTTTCTATCTAGCTATTTATTCATTTAGTTAGTAGCTATCTCAGCCCACTCTTAAACCCCCGTTATCTTTATTTAAGAAGAAATTCGCGTCAATAAGTTTGGAATATACTACATTCAAACGTTATGGTGACCACAAGTAGAAGCAATATCTTCATCATTTATATAGATAGTATGAAAAGAGACTTAATTTTTTAATTAAGTAATTGTAATATAATGATATTAAACTTCTATGATTGGTTGCACTAATAAAAAACTGAAGAAATAACACTTCTTTTTTTTTTTTTCACATCAGAAACCTACAAATAATTTATTAATATTCTCATTACAATTCCAACAGTATCTTTTTAAAAAATATTTTAGTTAAGTTATATATTAATTGACCGGTCTTTGACTACATTAGATCAAGATGCAATTTTATTTGATAGAATAATTTAAAGTATAAATATACAAATATATTATCATAATATATTGTATTTCAGATAAGAAAAAAACAAAAAAACAATTTCATTTCAATGTGAATTGTATAAATAAAATAAATAATCAGTGAATACTATATTAAAATTATTTAAGCATATAAAAATTAACTCTTTCAGTCCAGACCAAAAATCAAAGCGTCTATAAATTTTTTAGCCAAATTTACATCACTCCTTGCAATAATTAGAATAGTAAAACAATGGATATATGAAGAAAAATCAGGTAAATCAGAAATCCACTTTCTCTTTTTTTTCACATACTTCAATTCTGAACAAAATGTAAAGTTGGCTATTTTTTCTTGTTTACTCAATACATTACAGAACAAACCAACTTAATAGAGAACTCAAGAAAATATAAAAAGAAACAATTGTAATAATAAAATATTATAGTTTAATATTAATTAATATTAGGAAATTTCAGGTTCTCATTTCTATTAAATACCTTTTTATATTTTTTATCTATTTATAAACTACTTTGAAATTCAATTAATTGTACAAATGTTACAAAGTTACCCACTAATCTTCTCTTTGGAATTCAATCATTATTATTCTGCCATATTAAAATGGTAAAAATTCTAGATACTATGCATAATCGCAATGTTGGTTACTATTCACTTGCTTATTAATTTTTCTATTCTTTAATAAAAGATTGTTCTTTGGTTGGATTAAATATAGAGAGTAATTGAGTTATAAAATTTTCAATAAAGATAATGTATATATGTTAGAATACTAATAAACAATGCAAAACGTAGAGTCATCACCGCTCTTATATAAACCAGTAATTGGCATCCCCCCCTCTCTCTCTCAAAATACAAAAAAAAACCATTCTATATGATTTCATATATATTTTAATGTTTTATTAAAGATGACAATGAAGAATATCATATTACATAATTATAAATTTACTTTCTGAGCTTTTACAGAACTAAAGTTAAATAATATTATCAATATTATTAGAGTATTGCATATATCATTCTCTATAGTTATCACTGACAAATCTACCAACTAATCTTGTGACATTGTTAAGCATAAATCATTTTTTTATAATTTGTAACTTGCAAAATGATATCTTTCTGCTAGCTATATTTGTAGGAAGAGTTAGTAATACTTTTAATGTTTGGTAAATTTGGGAGTAAAATGCTCAAATCATTTTCATGAATATAAATAGTTATATATTTTGAATTGAGGTAATTCACTTGAAAATAAATGTTTAAGCATACTTTTTCAAACAACTCCTCTTCACTTATGTCTTTATTATCATTATCACTCAAATGAATTTCTGATATGGTGTAGATTGATCAATCTTATTTTAGGTTTTTAAAATCAGCTTCACAGAGTTTATTTATATTAGACAAAAATTCAAACTGTTTGTTGTAGGATTTTCATTTGCTCAAATCTCACATTAAGAAATGCAATTTTGTGAAAAAGACCAATACACTATATCAAAATATATTGTGTCAACTACTGAATTTATTTCTACATGCACATAAATTTATATATTGTAACTTGCATGCATTTTTCTAATGATTATCAGGTGCTGCTACAAGGTAATGTTTTGATATGTATATATAAATTGCATGGATAATAATAATAAAATAGATTGTTCCATTTTTGCATAACATAGTGATCTGATGTGAAATATGGACCATGTAAATGCTGCATGAACAGACATAACTGAAAATATCATAAAAGAAAAATAAATTGTAGGAAATTACAATTAACAAATCACATTTCAAGAAGTGATTGTTTATTGTAGAAATAATGAATCAAGTCACATCGATAAGTAACATAACAAAAATGTATTCTTAATTTTAGCACCCTCTAAAGCAGCACCCTCATGCCTCGCTGACTTTGTTTACCACCTTCCACTGGCTCTGCTGATAAGTCTATGTATTTTTTATATTTTGTGTTGTGTTTATATCATAATGTGATCAATAGTAATATTTCTGGTCACATAAGAATAACCCACAATTCTATAAATAAATACAATGATATTTATTATGTGCCATTATAATATAATTTATAGACAGTATACACAGCATCTATTCTACATTTTGATATGATGATTCATCTCCATTATGATTGGTCAACTGCGTAAATCTAGGTCTTAGTAATACAGCTATGTTTGGGAATGATGCTATGACCTCCCTTTACAATGCTGATATTTTTTATTGTTCAGGTGGCTTGTTTAGAGTACAGGTACAATGATGACTGTAGATAGCAGATACCTGCTTCAAGCTTTTATCATGCAATGTAGAAATTTCTATAATATTGTGAATAACATACGCTGTCATTCAATGTCTGACAGTTTTCCGATTTTATCTGAACATTTTAAAATTGTTGTTGTCTCCTTTTAAAATAAAATTCATGTCTTTACTAGAAATGATTGAATTTACTAACCTAGATCTGTAATTAGCTATTTATTTTCTTTTATTGTTATTCTGTGAGTCAGTGTCATTGTGACTTGAATTTTATCTTGATAATCTTAGAGTAATACAAGCCCAATTTTGAGAAGAGGTTTTAGTTGAGTTAATCCCTATGATAAATTTAATTTTGGATGACACAGTTTTTAAAACAGCTTGGTGGACATCCAGGTCAATTTATTTCTTTTACCATGTTTCATTATTCTTGTATCCACTTTTGTAATTATGTCTGTTTTTTTCATCTCATCTGGATTCTTCATCTGGCCTGGATTGTTCTTGAAGTTTGTTTTTTTCCATCAGATATGGTAAAATCATTCTTGCATGATATTCATAATTCAGCTATAATAAATATCTTTATCTAGATGGTATTATTTATCAACAGGCTGGAAAATCACTGCATGCAAACCTTTTATATATATGATTGTTGTTGAAACCCATTTTGATCCCTTTGAACACATAGTGTAACATTTGAATACCTATCTATATTTTCACCAATTTTACTACTGTTTTCATGACCATGTTGATTAAGCCTAGTCCCTTTACAAATTTGATCTATTGTGATCTGGTTCACATTAATTATTGTGTAACCTAAATGATTGAATCAGTCATCTCCTAATAGATTATTGTACTCACTAGATAACACACTACCAGGCAAGTAAATAGTTATATTTGGAGCAATAACTTTCATGCTTGCTTACCCAAATTGTCATTTATTTGTCTTAGTAATCAGTAATGACTGTAGTGCTAGGTTGCAAACAAGATTACTTTTTTTTATTAATAAAAGCCAACATAAATTCTGATACAATAGCATTGACACTCTAGTATTCAATGCCATTGTTATTGACTGTATCATTAATTATATTTCAGGTTTGAGGAGTGAATTAGTGCTTCTAATTATAATTTACATAGATATTAATTTTATTTGATTTTACTTCATCCCTCTGGTTTTTTAAAATGAACTCTTTCATTCTTTTCTGAGCAACTTACTTTGTATTTTAAAGCATGCAGTTTCTATAAATCTGAAACTATTAAAATATCTACACATTGTATACTGATGTGGATTTTTGGTTGGGCGTGTTTTACCTTGTCACAGGCATTTTTTTTTTTTTGCTAATTAATCATGGCATTTGTTAAAAATGTCACCTGAGTATTGTTTGACTCGTTTTTCTGACTGACAATTTTAATATTGAGGTCTGTTTTCATTAATGAATTGACTGACTATACATACATTTAGAATCACCAGGGAAATTTCCAAAAGAAAAGAGATATTACAATCCATTAACACCTTTATCTTGTCTTTTATTTCGCAAATAAAACAATTTTTGGAGCTATGTTAAAAAATCCTTGATATAGTTTAGCACATGCTTTCTTCTAAGTTATGTGTCAAAAATCTTTACCTTTTTTCTTCCTGAATACAGAGGTTAAATTATATCTTATTAATATTTTTAGAGGTTTGAAAAATAATAATCAATTTTTGTGTACAAACTGCTTCAGATAGATATGTAAGAGCTGACTGAGAGCGTAAGATTTCATACTCTGAAGAAACACAAATATTTATAAAAGTTGCTAATTTTAATTTCATTTTTTGATTTGTAATTAGAAAGAAGTGAACTCTATCCACATATGAATTTTTTGGATTATTAGGATCAACGTTTTCTAGGAAACCAACTTTCCCCATTTAAACTTTTTTTTTTTACTGAAAATTAACAACTACTAGTGTTGGACTTTTTCTTGTATATGCAGTAATAATGCTATCTGTCAATTTTGTCTTGAAAAAATAATAATTCAAGATCTACCAACCCTGTTGTAAACAAATCATGTAGGGTTAATTCTGTTGTGTTTATTCTACAATGTGACAGGGAGTATTATTTGTGGTCACTTAAGAATAGCATACAACTCTGTAAATAAATGTAGTGATATTGATACAGTGGCCAATCATTCATATTATCCACATTAAATTCATTATATTGACTTGTGATAGGCCCACCATTTTCTCTGTTAGTACAAATCTAGTCATGACTATTACAGTTTGCTGTTTAGGCAGTTACTTAAGATTCAACTCCTATGATGACTGCACCAATTAGCTGTTCATGTGAGCAGCAAGTAAATAACTGATAAAGGCAAATTGAGATGGTAAGCTAATAGTTTAAATAATGTGTGAGCATATTTATAAATGTACATAGTCTATTTAAGGTGCAATAAAATAAAAGGTTGTGGTGACCTGCACATAATAAACCCTAGTCCTGCTTTGGACTTACAGAGGCAGGTTTCTCTGACTTGCATTAATATCAGAACTTATAGATCAGATTCTGGGGATTTATATACTCCTCAAGACTTCTGGAGTTTTTACATGCCTTACAATATATGATGTTTTTTACATACACATGGTAATTTTACACTCCTCCCTATATATGACATTTTTTGCAATTCTCTGACCTTACAAAGCCAGGTACGTAACTCTATAACCTAGCAACATTGCTACACATTGATGGTTACATTGCTACACATTTATTGTTACAATTATTTATATCATCATTTTATATATATAATTATTTCACACAATTATTATACATAATTACTGTACAAAGTTATTATTTTTATTCTATACGATTATTATACATTTATTATTGTACACACATATATATTCCTTGCTTGACCTTCAACACTGCAATATAATTATTAAAATCCAAAATAACTTTCATTCTCTTTATATATCTTGGATATTTGATCATTGTATATATATTTGAGTTTTATATATTTCAGCATTGTAACAATTTTTTGAATATTATTGTATACAGAATTTTAAATATGGACAAATCTTATGGAAATAATATGTGGACATTTTTATATTTAAAGTTGGATAAAATGAATGTTAATGTCTTTAAACAATTACGGAACATTTAAAAGAGAATTGAAGGATTAAAATACCAGTTATCATTTTTAAATAAATATAAAAAGAATGGTATAATGTCTATATCATGTAAGTTCCGAATTAAAAATATGAAAATTTATAAAAATAAAGGTTTATGTAATAAAATTCAAGTGACAATTTTAAATTGGTTTTTAAAAGAAAAAGGTGTTGAAATTAATTATAATATTAAAAAATATAATCATCATCATCATTGTCAACATGATATTAAACAATATATCAACAAATAAAAAATCCTTCTCCTTTTTTCTTTTCAAAAACTTTATTTTTTATCTCAATACTGAACATATATATACATTAATATACAAAACTCCAATGTTTCAACTGTTTTATCTCATACAATTATTTTCAAGGATCTGCAACAATATTAAATACATATCAACAAATAAACTTCAATTACATAAAAACTTTCTCTTATATTAACATAATAACAAACATATTAAACATATATAAATATATTTTACTTACAGCTTTCTACCACTGCTATATTTTATTACTCTTTTTTTTGATTATTTACATTGTTTAATTACAGATATATCTTAAAATCATCCAAGAAACTTTCTATACAAATTTAAATACAACTCTAATTTCCAAAAACCTCCCCCTTTCTTTAAATTTTATCTAAAACCCATTTTAAAACTACATTCCTAAACTATATATTTAAATGAATATAAAACAAATTAAACATCCCCCGTCCCCTCTCTCTCTCTCTCTTTTATACAAAAAAAACTTCTAACAATTTACCTAAACCTATTAAGCATTTATTTTAATTATACAGTAATTTATATTCCTTATCTACTCTATTAATTTTATTTAGAGTAGGATTATATTTTTTTATATAAAAAAATTCTTTAACCATCCTTTTCCTGTAATTTTTAACCCTTTCTAACATTTTAATACTAAATTCTTTATGACCTAAACCTTTACAATGAATGTAAATATTTGAATTTTTGTCATACAAATGCTGTCTAAGTCTAGTTTTTAATTTATTCTTAGTTGTACCAATATATGAAACCTTACCCCCCTCCCTCTTACAATTTAAACATTCAACTAAATATATTCCATTCATTTTGTCAGTTTCTATAATTTTTGTATCATTGATTAAATTTCCTAAATTCAATTTCTTTTTATATATTGGTTTAATAATTAACCTACTTTCCCCTTTGTATTTATTATTTATACTTTTTATAATCTTTTTAATCTTCATAAAAGTATCTCTAGAAACATTGTAACTATTATATATAAAATTATTTACATCTTTCCCATTGTTTCTCTTCTTTATTATTTTTTTAATATTTCTTTTATTACATAATTTATCAATAATTTTAACTGGATAATTATTTTTTATACCTTCCTCTTTTATATTACTAATTTCTTTTATAAACAATTTTTCTTCAGAACATAAATTAATTGCTCTGTTTATCCTATTATTAATAATATTAATTTTATGTTCATATTCAATATCTGAATCCCAACTACTTAACAAACCATAAAAAGTTTCTTTTCTGAATACACTAGTTTCAATATCAACCTTACAATTTTTAATAACTTTTTTTATTATAACATCCATATAAGTAATTACATTATTTTTTTCTTTTTCCATAGTAAAACTAATGTCATCATCAATTGAATTAATATACCTTATAAAACATTCAGATTTTCTATAATTGACATTGAACACTAAAAAATAATCATCAACATACCTAACCCAAAAAACAGGCTTATATTTTGTAACACAAAAATATTTATCTTCATAATCATCCATAAATATAGCAGCTAACAATCCACTCATACTATTCCCCATACTCAATCCTTTACATTGTCTATAATATATTTCATCATATTTAAATACCACATCTTTATAACAAATATTTAAGATATCATACAATTGATTACATTCCATTTTTATACTCTTATTAGTATCTTTAATATATCTATTCAATATTATATCAAATGCCTTATGTGGTACAATATTCGTGTACATACTACATATATCAAGTTTAACAAAAAACACATTTTTATACTTATTTCCCTCTAAAAAAACATTTAAAGGGAAATAAGTATAAAAATGTGTTTTTTGTTAAACTTGATATATGTAGTATGTACACGAATATTGTACCACATAAGGCATTTGATATAATATTGAATAGATATATTAAAGATACTAATAAGAGTATAAAAATGGAATGTAATCAATTGTATGATATGTTAAATATTTGTTGTAAAGATGTGGTATTTAAATATGATGAAATATATTATAGACAATGTAAAGGATTGAGTATGGGGAATAGTATGAGTGGATTGTTAGCTGCTATATTTATGGATGATTATGAAGATAAATATTTTTGTGTTACAAAATATAAGCCTGTTTTTTGGGTTAGGTATGTTGATGATTATTTTTTAGTGTTCAATGGCAATTATAGAAAATCTGAATGTTTTATAAGGTATATTAATTCAATTGATGATGACATTAGTTTTACTATGGAAAAAGAAAAAAATAATGTAATTACTTATATGGATGTTATAATAAAAAAAGTTATTAAAAATTGTAAGGTTGATATTGAAACTAGTGTATTCAGAAAATAAACTTTTTATGGTTTGTTAAGTAGTTGGGATTCAGATATTGAATATGAACATAAAATTAATATTATTAATAATAGGATAAACAGAGCAATTAATTTATGTTCTGAAGAAAAATTGTTTATAAAAGAAATTAGTAATATAAAAGAGGAAGGTATAAAAAATAATTATCCAGTTAAAATTATTGATAAATTATGTAATAAAAGAAATATTAAAAAAATAATAAAGAAGAGAAACAATGGGAAAGATGTAAATAATTTTATATATAATAGTTACAATGTTTCTAGAGATACTTTTATGAAGATTAAAAAGATTATAAAAAGTATAAATAATAAATACAAAGGGGAAAGTAGGTTAATTATTAAACCAGTATATAAAAAGAAATTGAATTTAGGAAATTTAATCAATGATACAAAAATATAGAAACTGACAAAATGAATGGAATATATTTAGTTGAATGTTTAAATTGTAAAAGTGAGGGGGGTAAGGTTTCATATATTGGTACAACTAAGAATAAATTAAAAACTAGACTTAGACAACATTTGTATGACAAAAATTCAAATATTTACATTCATTGTAAAGGTTTAGGTCATAAAGAATTTAGTATTAAAATGTTAGAAAGGGTTAAAAATTACAGGGAAAGGATGGTTAAAGAATTTTTTTATATAAAAAATATAATCCTACTCTAAATAGAATTAATGGAGTAGATAAGGAATATAAATTACTGTATAATTAAAATAAATGCTTAATGGGTTTAGGTAAATTGTTAGAAGTTTTTTTGTATAAAAGAGAGAGAGAGAGAGAGAGAGAGAGAGAGAGAGAGAGAGAGAGAGAGAGAGAGAGAGAGAGAGAGAGAGAGAGAGAGAGAGAGAGAGAGAGAGAGAGAGAGAGAGGATGTTTAAATTTGTTTTATATTCATTTAAATATATAGTTTAGGAATGTAGTTTTAAAATGGGTTTTAGATAAAATTTAAAGAAAGGGGGAGGTTTTTGGAAATTAGAGTTGTATTTAAATTTGTATAGAAAGTTTCTTGGATGATTTTAAGATATATATGTAATTAAACAATGTAAATAATAAAAAAAAAAGAGTAATAAAATATAGCAGTGGGAGAAAGCTGTAAGTAAAATATATTTCTATATGTTTAATATGTTTGTTATTATGTTAATGTAAGAGAAAGTTTTTATGTAATTGAAGTTTATTTGTTGATATGTATTTAATATTGTTGCAGATCCTTGAAAATGACTGTATGAGATAAAATAGTTGAAATATTGGAGTTTTGTATATTAATGTATATATATATATGTTCAGTATTGAGATAAAAAATAAAGTTTTTGAAAAGAAAAAAGGAGAAGGATTTTTTATTTGTTGATATTATTGTAGAACATATATATTTTAAAAGAAAAAGTGGATGTACCTTTGCTGCATTATTATATATTAAACAACATAATAGAAAGAAATATATCTGAAAATTTATTTGAATGTATAAAGATTATTGGATCGTAATATTGAATTGAGAAATGTACTATGGAAGAAATATGATCATAAATGGAAATGGTTGTGTTATAAAGAAGAAAATTTTAATATGGATTATAGAATATATCTACTGAATGTAAAAAAGAAGAGAAGAATATTATAAATTTATCTAATGTAGAATTTGATAATGAACAATCAAAGGTTTTATATAAAGGAGTTAAATATGTACCATTTGTAAATAATGATGTTCAAAGGGCAATTATTGTAGGTGTGGATGTGGCAAATATAAAGAGTGAATTAAAAATTGAATTATAGTCAAAAATTAATAATTTTGTAAATAAAAGAATTAAATATAATAAGAAGGAATGGAAATCAAAGTCTACAATATATAAAATTGTTGAGAAGGTAAATAAATTTTAATAGTAACAAGTGAAAATAAAGGTTCAATATTTATAATTTTAAATGAGTTGGACTATGAAAGGAAAATACATGAAGATATGGTTAAACAAGAATATAAAAAATTAAGTAAACATTCTAAAAATAAGATTAAAAAGGTATAAATTATTGTTGAATTATATGAAAATGAAGAATTTAATCAAAGAAAAGGAATATAATTGTTTATTTCCTACAAGTTTTGGACATCCATGTATAGTAGGAAAAGTTAAGACACAGAAAGAGAATACACCAATAAGGATTATTTTGGATTTTAATAATTATATACTTAAAAGTATATGTAATTTGGTATATAAAAAGATTGTAAAGTAATTATATTTAAAAATATTATATAAAAAAATTCTGAAGAAATTGTTAATAAATTAAATAATATTAAATTAAATAAAAATAGAATGATTGCATCATTTGATATTGAGAAAATGTATTAAAGTACACCTAGAAACAAGAAGTATAGAAATAGTTATGACAAACTAAAAATAAATGATGTTTTGTCAGAGGATTGAGATGAGTTTTTATATTTTAAATATAAGCAAGATTTTTGAGGTTAAAAAAGGGATTGGGTTATGCAGTGTTCGATAAGTGGGATATTATCATTAGGAATTGTAAGTAGTATAAAGGAAATTATAGTAGCTAAGTTTATAAAGAGTAAAGGAATTATAGAATATTGTAAGTATTCAGATGATATTATTGTTATTGGAAATAGGAGAGGTATTGATAATGTTTTTAATGAATTGAATAATAATAAATATAAAATAAGGTTTACAATGGAGAAAAAGATAAATGGATTAAAATATTTAGATATTTTTGTGAAGAGAGGAATAATGAATGAAATAGTGGTAAAGGATTATATTAAAGATAGAAAAATGGGAGGTTTAATTGATTCAAAGTCATATAAGCCGTAGTGTCAAAAGTAGAAGTTTTAAAGAGATTTCAGTTAAAAAATGATAAACATACATTAGATAAGAAAGAGGCATCTGGGAAAAATTAAAAGCAGGGAATGATTATGTTAAAATAAGAAATAAAAAAAAGTAATTAAAAATATTTTTAGAAATCAAAATAAAAATAAAAAAAATAAAAATGATAAATATAACTATAAACATTGTAAGTGGATATCTATTCCATACTTAAGGAAAGTGTATAAAAAATTAGTAAGAGAGAAATTACAAGATAATGTAAGAATAGCATAAAAATAGTAAGTCTTTGGGTAGATGGTTATGTAATACAAATAGGATAAATTGTATTAATAATAAGAGATGAATGGTTTATAAAATTGAATGTGGAAATAGTAATAAGGTATATATAAGTCAGATAGCATGTACAATAGATAGAGGGAAGGAAGAATGGTTTATAAAATTGAATGTGGAAATTGTATATAAGACAGATAGGATGTACAATAAGTGATAGAGGGAAGGAACATGATAGAACAATTAGTAAGAGAGATATTAGATCAGCATTATATATATATATATATACATTATTTAGATAGAGGTCATAGAATGGAGTATGAGAAGAATATTAGAGGTATAAAACATGTTTAAGATTATTGGAAAAAGATGTTATAATATTTGTACATTCAGAAAAATTTGGATAGATGTGTAAATATAATTAAAGGTCCAGCGAAATTAGGTGGAAAATAGGCATTATTAGATAATCGGAAGATTTAAAAATTATGGTAGAATTATGGGAGGGGGTGTAGAGTAGAATATATATATATATAGGGTATTTAAATAGTTTTAATTTTTTATGTATTTTTTAATGAATTTTTATTTTGTTATTTATTTATATTACAATATTAATTGTATTGTTGAATGTAGAATAATGTTCAATAGATGGAGTAAATGTAATTGATTGGTCATGTGATATATAAAACTTTATATCTTGAAAAGGGTCTCAATAAGAGATGAAAGCCAGGTTGATAATTAAATAATTGTAAATATAATTGGTTATTTGTTTCAATTTTATTTAGATTGATTATTATATTAAGAAGATTTACATTTTAGTAGTATTATATATTTTATTCTTTATACAGTATATTACAGTTCTAATGAAATTATTTGTTCATTTCACATACCCTGGGGTTTTGAGGAGATTAAGTCACCCATATTTATATCATGATCAAACCTTCCCTCTCTCCATTTATTTTTTTTAAATGCTACAACTAGTTCTAGGTAACTATGTATCACCTTTAGGTGTACTGTACTGCTCATCTCAAATAATATTAGAGCCACTTTTAGTTTTTCATCTATCTTGGTTGCTATTATATCTTCCCCTCTTTTTCCCCATTCCATTATACATTTTTTAATTTCTGAATTCCACTGCATTTATCTGTGGCTTGTGATCTTATCTGTAAGATTCTTTTGGTTAGAATTTAAATTCCCTCTCTTTCACATCATATGTCGACCTATTACTAATGAATGCATTTAACAATTCAGTTACCTCTTTGAGAGATTTTTTTCTTTCCACGACGGTAAGAATTTGTTCTACATGTTTAAAAAAATGTACCTCACTATTCTAGTGATTTGATTCTTGGATAGCGGGACAACTGCTAAAGCTCTTGGCTTCACCATCTGCCTAGAAAAAATAGAGTAAATGGTTCTCCAGACTGCCATATTTAAAAAACAACTGATGCTTGATATTTTTTTTTTGGTAGTCCTCCCTCCAATAATTGTTTAACAAAGCCTTCTTATAAACAATAAAACTCTGAGGTTTTTCAAACAAGGAATTTCATCAAACTTTTGAGACCTATATGTAAATGGCTACATGTGATCCCAATTTTAGCTTCTTGACCTAAGTGATTTTGACTAAAATATCTCTCCAAGTGATTGAGATATTTTATTGGAGATTTGCCTGCATGGTCTGTGAAAATGTTTGTTTTTAGAAATTGGTTAATAGTTACAGATTTATTAGACAGTGTGTGTCTAAGTTAAACTTTTCTGTTCAATATTACCTCAATCACTTAATTTATTATTCAATTTTTCATGATTGATTATATCATCTCTACTATGTTTCAAATTGCATGTCCCTTTCATTTATATTTGTTCAATTTTTTTACTATATTTCTTATTTCTTCATGAATCTGCTCTAATGCCCTATTAATTTCTATTTTCACTTCCTCTATAACATCATGTAAACACTATATTTTCCTTTTTTGCTCTATTTTATTTTGCTTCAACTCTTAATGTGCATCTTCCATTCTACTCTTGATCTGTGATAAATCTTTATCTAGCTATTTTATAATATCTTTCTTCAGAAATTATGCATTCCTTTTAATTTGATTGTACAGCTTTTCTAGCATTTTATTTTGATTGCAAATTTTATGACCATATTTTTAATTTGAATTTCAAGTTCTTCTAACATTTTATTGATTTTCTAATTTCTAGAAACATGTTCATCATCATCATCATCATCATCATCATGTTATTGTCTCTTCTTCTATTCAATGCTTCTTCATGTTCTTTCTTTTTCTCTTTTGGAACATTTTTTTATTTTTTTTTTAAACCTACATTTTTGATTTCAATCTTGTAATCATATGATTGGTTATAATATCTACATACAATATTTACCTATTAATAATGTTATTTTTTAATAGATTTTTCTATTTTACTTACTATTTATTTATTTAATTGGTATGCTCATTTGGCCTTCCAATCTGTAACCCTGTCTGTTATATAAATACTTTATACATAATAAAATATGTTTTTTTAGAATTAAATATAACTAAAAGATTGTAAAATAAAACCTAAAATAGTTACGATGACAGTCTGATTGGAGAAACAGTTTTTTATATATGCAAAATGTTTTTGTCAGTTAACAATTCTCCCATAATGGCATGCATTAATTGGTTCAATTTATAATCACTCTTTTTATAATTTGCCATAATGTTCTTTATCAATCTCCTTCCTGAAATTTGAAGTTTACTCAATTTTTTATTCATGTTTAATATAAATTTCTTCTAAACAGCATTCACAGAAAACCCAAGTTAGATTCCGGACAGTTGGCAGGCTTTCCTCTTTTTTACTCAGTCATCTTAAAGTTAGTTGGATGCAATTTGAATAAAGAAAGAATCCTGGGTGATTAATTTCAAGAAAAATAAATAAAATGTTTTTAACATTTTTGATAATCATTTATTTGCAACACTTTATATTTCATTTTAATTAAATGAATTTTTAAAACACTATAATTACTAAATTTCTTGAATTTTTCCCTTGTTATCCAATTTCATATCTAAAAACAGGCTTTTTTTTTCATAACTTAATTTTTAATCTAATTTCTTTTTAACAGTAATATGCTTGAGTTGCTTTACAATACTTTGCATACATTCTTTTATCTTCTAACAAATCCATTTTATTATTTATTATTATTTAAAAATATAACTTGTAATAATTTTATTTTAATATTTGAACATTGCCTGTTATAATTACTTTTAATCCTTTATTTTAAGATTTTTTTACTTTATATAATTTTTTTATAAAGTTTTATTTTGTTATATTTATTAACTATCCTCACAACACTGAAAAACAGCTTACTACCAGGTGGAAGATCACATGACTTACAAAGTAATGAACAGAACCTTATTTGTTTCAATATATTTATATATATATAATGTTATTGATAATAAATCTTGCTTATCCCTTTCATATATAATTTTTTTAAAAACAAAAATGAAAAAATTATGCAAAAAAGTTTTATTCACTGCAGTTAACCAATAATTGTAAAGATAAAACTGTTTTCTGAGAACATTGTTTATAAAATTAAATGTCAGGAACTAAACTGCTCTTAGTCTTACTTAAATGACACAATAGTCACATTAATATAATATTAAAACAATGTGCATATACATATTGACACAGTGCATATCTTCAGGCATATATGCTTGCTTCATGTTTTCTTAAATAGTAGCATACTTCACATCATATATAATTTACTTCTCAATATCTGCACACATAAGTAATATGCATGTGTGTGTATAATTTTATATTTTAAAGTTAAAAGTTAAGTCATGCTATATTATTTTAAGAAAAAAAAAATATCGTTAAAAGCATAATCAATTAAGTAAAGAAATGTTAATAGATTGCATACAATAGTCGGAAAATAGAAAGCCATTACAGAAGAGTGTGTAAGTTCTGTATTTCTCCATCTATAGATAAAATTGGCTGTAATAGTTACAGGCGAACATCTTCAGAGTCTATACACACTTTATGATGTTAAATAAAAGTAAAAAAAGACAATGGCAAGGAAAACAATTTGGCTGCACACAAGGCATGAGGAAGTAGAAAACTAATGGAACATCAATTAAAATCAGAACTAAATTCATTCAGAATTAAAAAAGTGGATCATTGGCATAAAATTAAATATATAAGTGTGAAATGGGGTATTGTATGAAAAAGAGAGAATTGTATATTTGACCCAAGATCATATTAAGAGAAAAAATCAAATATTTGGCACAAGAACCTATTTGGAGAATCATATATTTGGCACAAGATTTTATATATATTCAGTGTAAGTTTCTAATTAATTACCTTGCTTAAAATTCTGCTTGTTACTCTTTTGTTATTTGTGAAGAAGAAGGAAAGAAAATATTAAAAAGTACCTGGCATTATGAGTGAGGAGATCGGCATTGGTTTCACTTTGGTTGTCAGTGAAGTTTGGCATCCAGAAAAGTTCTATTGATATGATTAAGATTTATCTACTTTCTACCATCTCCATGCAAGTCTGAAGACTATGAATTCATATATCCATATGCATAGAAGAAGTCCTGAAAGTCATTATCATCTTACTGGTAAAATGCTTTAATTTTATTTAAAGGTTTTTAACTGTAACTCAGTTTTTTTAAACATATTTTCTTCAGCTAGTTTTAACTTAGTAAATTGTATATAGTATTTATCATTTAGTGGTCTTAATTATTTAGCAAATTTATAAATTTATTTAGCATTTTATTTGCATCACCTTGAATGATGGAGGGAGTTAAATTTTAAATCATTAAATGTGTTTACACTTGTTTGCTCTCAAAGTCCCAAGGGATGGAGTGAGTTAGGAAGACTCTAAATTTAAAGCTGTAAAATTTTAAAGTAATAACAATATGTATCTAAATTGATTATTTTGTTTCTGTTCTTATTCTTATCTCACCCCCCCCCCCCATCATGTCGAGTAAGGTTATTTTTCAATTTCTTAGAATTATGTAAAGAATTAGTGAAGGATTGCAAGCATATTCCCATTCAGTTATATAAATCATTTTTGTTTATCATGCTGTCCTATAAATATAAACCAACTCATGCACTAGAAATTAATTTATAATTGAAGTTATCTATAATAAAACAATATATTAATTCTGTTTAAATTTTATTTTATGTAACACTAAAATTAATAATTCTATTTTGTTAAAATGATCCTATATAATGAAAACTAATATTAAGGCTGTCATATATATAATCCAAGATTCCATTACATGAAAGTAATATTCATAAAGTTATCGAGATGCACATATTGCATTGCTTATCAATGCAGTAGAATATATATGTAAATTAAACCACAATTCATGTTCAGGCAATGTAAGAAGTAATGAATAATGCTATCAGTCTATATTAGGGGTAATTAATCTTTACTATACTTTAAATGTTATATTATTAGATTTCTACCTTTAAGATGATTTCAAATAGTTATTGTGAATGGATTTTAGTTATAAAACAATTATATGTGGTTATCTGGGAAAGCTTATTTGTCATATAAAACTAAGTTTCATAATGATTATTATTAGGATATGTGGAAGGTAATAATTTATCATTTATCTTTCTGTATATTGCATTCCTACCCCTTCATACATGTTGCAATGGTCTTATTATTATTGAATTCATTACCTCTGCTCACCATATGGTTTACTCATCTTTGTATAAACACTGTGACAAGTGCAGGCTCTACTCCTTCTTATATACCCAGGTTCCTAATCAAGTATTAGTGCTGGTCTAGGTTGTGCAATTGAACTAAAGACTTATCAGCACTCCAAATCCTAGATTTAGCACATCTTCATTGGTATTCACTCTCAATTGGAAGCCAAAGCATCCCTACAGCCAGGGACATCCATCCTTAGTTGTGAACCATGCCATCAGATTGCTATGCCGATCATCCTTACATTTGTTTACCATTGACAGCACTCACATAGGGTATTACTGAAATGCCTAAGTAATGTTTATCTGTACAGACTTTACCTGCACTCATCAGCAACTCTGGGTAGCCTTAAATTGAACTCATCCACAATTGTCCCATCAAACAAAATAAATCTGTAATAGATTGTTAGATCAAAACTTATAATGGGCTGATAGCTTCTCATACCTCCAGTACAAATTAAATAGGGCACACATTATTGCTATAAGCTGCTTCCACCTTCTCTAATACTTTGTAAAAGCCAGTTATAATGATCGAAATGAAAGAGAAGATCGAATCTAACCGCAAAAACAATATCTGCAACTACCAGGGTGCCATCTAGGCATTTGAGCCTAAAAAAATTTATAGAGTAGGCAGATACGCGCTGTTAAGATTCCACGTTATTTAAATATTCCGATCGTTAGCCCAAGTCACTAGCTCAGCAGAGATGCAGAGATAAAAATCTATAAATTTTATATCTTAAATATAAAAGAATAAAAGCCACTGCCAGAAATTAACACATAAAAATATTTATTTACGCACATATAAAATAACATTTAAATTTTGAGGAATAGGTTTAACATTTTTAGATTTTTTATATTACTCTTTAATTGTACATTTACATAAATTTCAATGAGTTTAATATTTTATTTAGATGGTCAAGTATGAATAGACTACATAGATTTGCATTTGAAAATAAAACATTCTATCCCTATTTAACCTTAGGCTAAAATTCGCAGTCAAACCGGCATCAATCCATCTGATACATTTATGTATTCAATGTAGCATGAAAATACAACAGCACAAATATACTATACTGTCAGGAATGGATATCTGAACAGTGTAGTTAGAGAAAACATTGACTCTTGTCCGATACAGGAATATGACGTCTGTATAGCAAGAAGAACAATAAAATAAAAACTCCATAGGAAGGGACCGTGATCCTTTTTGCTGACTTACAATCCCATCCATAAGCAAAGGGTTGGTGCAGTGCATTCAGCGATTCTGCATGTAGCGAAACTTATACTACATCTACTAATTACACAAATATATCCAATCCATTGAGCCAATTCAACCACGAAACGAATAACCTAAGATTACCCTCCCTTAATATAACTTTACAAAACTATATAGCCATTCACGCCCGACTTAAATTTAACATTTAAATACGTTCGCACAGATTATTTTTATAAATTTGCTTTAAAATGTTGAGTACAGATCAGCTGCACAGATTTCCCGGGCAAAAACATTCCAAATTAAACACAACCGATCAAAATACAAAGTCATCGATAAACGTCACTTGCATAGGGAATATACAAATCCCATTAGCATTCATCGTAAGATGCTTGCAGTGATATCGTTGACCCATATATTCTAATCGAATGTGAAAACCACAACATAATCAACCACTAACGTATCTATGCAATGTCTATATCCAACTTAAATGTAATGCATTTAATAATTTGTACAATAAATATTACTACAAATAAAAATAATAAAATGGAAATGATTTTAGCAAAACTTAACTATATAAATTTAAACAATCAATTATTAATTTGAAAATCAAATAAGAGTTCATTTTAAAATTTAAATTAGCTGAATCTTTAAAAAAAAATCACTGACGAAAGTTCTTAATTACTTTTTTTTGGTTGTTGTTAATTTGTAAAGTTCATAGCTCACGGTAGAAGAGTCCAGGTTTCTGCTTTTAATTCCCGCAATGCCTCCATTGGAAGATAATGTTCTGGAGATAGCAATATCTGGTTCAAGGTATCACAGTCTTTTCATTTTTCCTTTTTAAATAGAGAGTGTGGTATGTGCATCCTACCACCTCTCAAACACACAATGCTGGAACTGCCCGAAAAAACTGTATTTCCCTTTTTATATTATCCACACAGATTCAATCAACAAAATGTCACAAATCCATCACTTTCGTTAGGGTCCGAGCCAAAGCTTAGTGCTTCCATTGGTCAAGATAATTTCTCTTTTTTTCTTATCTATCTTTCATCAGATCATTTTAATTATACAAGAGCCCATGGCTAGCTTGCTTTTCAAACAATTTATAAACAATCATTTCCATTTACAGATTACAAGAATTAATTAATACCTATTTTTATTTTTAAATCTTGTACTTTTTTTTTTTTTATAAAAAAGTACGTTCAAATACTTATTTATTTGTTTTTTAAAAAAAAATATTTTTAAAGTTTGGCATCTGTGCGAATGTATATACGTTTAACAAACATTTTAATTTTAGCGTTTAGTTTTTTACTTTTATTTGCGAACTTTTAAGTTTTTATTTTAAATTAATGTAACGACATATTTATATATCATTACACAGTGGATTATCTTAATCTAATAATTTGTAAGCTACTCTCTTCATTATTTTAGTTTCTGTAATAAAACTTATATTTTCATTGTGAATGGGAACTATTAAGTATTTATTATACATAATTCAATAAAGTTATTCAATTGCCAAAACAAACACATCTATGGTTTTGTACATGGCAGATATAGTATTTTGCTTTGAAGCATTATTAAATTCCCAAATCATGTCAATAACTATAAGTAAATTAATGTAGGGCCTTAAGAAATGCTAGTGTGTGGTAAGGTCATATGTTGATGAATAACCCTGAGAAAAGAGTCTGTATTCAAACACTGAGTTATGTCATGCTGTAAGGAAAGCTGTGTGACATCAAAGATAATAATTATGTAGCTGAGTCCATCAAGCCTAGGTAGGGGTTTAAATTAAAGACAGGTAGCCCTATGTCTGCTGGTTGAGAGGCCCTGCTTGGTCTTTCAGTCTTGTTGGATGATTACACAATCTTGACTGTTACAGGACATTAGTCAAGTATTTAAAACCATCACTCATACAATATATAAGAGTAACAGAGTTTACATAGGGAGATAAACCCAGAATTTTGGGGAGGGGGAATTCGATGTATAAATTTTTTGTTTATATAATGTAACCATTACAGCTTTAGAGTTGTAGAGAGAGAGAAAAAGAACAAAGCTATGGATGTAAGTATAAAGTTTGCTTCTGTTCCAACTGACAAAATAAGAAAAAAAAATTTTGTGAGTAGCAGGTTATGGGACACTAGTATTTAAAATAATATTATTATAAAAATAATTTTTTATCCATTTTCTTTTGCAAATGGAGTGAATGATCATACCAGCATCACTTATACAAAATGGGTGGGGTGTGTATGTAAGGGATTGTAGTTATACTAGAAACAATAAAGATGGGTAGAATAAAGTGAAGGAATTATTTTTTTCAAAATAATAAAATAAGATGGATGGAATATAATGTCGAGCAGTATGACCAGGGAAAGTAGACCATATCATGAAAAATTTTGTTATAATGCCAATAATTGATTACAGTAACATGAAAGAAGAGGGGGGGCAGCCAAGGTCCATAGATAATCAGATTCAGGGAGACCCAGGGGAAAGTCCAATCGAACATTTGGAAAGATTAAAAGAGACTCCATTTGTATAGATGTAATGACATACAACAAGTAATAATTGCCAGAAGCTAACACAATACTGGTGGATGGTAATATACACCAGTTGTGCATATATCAGCAATAGCAAATGTCATTATTAAATGCATTTTGAGGGCCACAAATCACAATTTCACATACCATTCTGGAAAACATGACAAGAGTATTCCTATGACAGAACAGAGAGACAGTATGAAGTCCTCTTGAGAAGGCAAGAACTGCAACCATATGCTGGCAATCAAGATTTGAATCCCATAGCAACAGACATACCTATCATAAATGATGAAGAAAACAAAAAAGTGCAATCATACTCTGATGACCAAATTTTGAACTATCTAACAACAGATATACCTATCATTTGTTCAGTTACTAGCTCATACATAATATCATGAGTGATTGATCAAAAGCAGCCATTTTATGGTCAGTAAGTAGCTTGAACAAATTTGCTATTATTTATATTCAGTCTGCAGAACTGGTCTGATGTGTTGATGCTCTTAATTTAATAAAGCTTTGCTGTGGTTTTAACTTAATTAATATAGGGTAGTTCTCATTTATTAAATACTTTATATTTATACTAGCTGACTAAAAGTTAAAATAGATGCAAAAATTATCATGGTTTTATCTTTTAAACTAATAAACCTTCTCAAGTAAAAATTATAAATAAAAATTATATATATATATATGCACATATAATTGTCCACAATTCAAAACCAATGCTAAGTTATTGCCTAAGATCCAAATTCATTAATCAAAAGACTCCCTTTGGCCTTTTTAATAAATTTCATTGTTTCTCTAAAAATAATGTTGCATTATTAAACAATATTTTATGATCAATATTATGTTTTTGAATGTATAAGGTGAACTGAGATACTTATTTTTAACTCTACTTTCATGATTTTTAACTTTTCCATAAAGAATTAATTTACTCACATTATATTTTAATTTTAAGTATGTATCTATATTAAACAATATATACATATACATATTTACAAGGTTTTAGTTATTTTTTTATTAATCTCTTTTTATTTTTGATTACTTACAAAATATACATTACATGAATAAAATATATGTTCTTATATTTATGTCCTTATATTTACTCACATTATATGAAACAATAAGTCTCATGGAAACTTTTCTTAATGTAAGAGATCTGCATATTTGCTCTTAAAACTCTTTGACCCCCAGTACGACTTTTGTACGACTTTTCTAGAAATTTCTATTTTGAGCTGAGTTTACGCGTAAACGGTAAACGTCACACATACACACAATACGTCACTCTTTGCGCTGTTTTGACATCTACCTGAAAATCTAAGAATTTTTTCTGTATGACAATTTTTAGATTTTTTATGAATATTTTTAACGAAGGGTACCTAAAAAATTTTTGTTTTTTATTTTTATCAGTTTATTTATCGTAAAAAAGTTATTCCACATGGATGGATCAATTACTGAAGATTTTATTTAAAGTTAAGAGCGTGCTAATAGCTCTAAACAAGCTTTTTTTTTTTTTATTATTATTTATGATAAATGCTACTACAAGAGAAGGCATTCAAATCATGGTCCCCATCCCCAGACCGGTTTCGACCTATGGGTCTCTTCAGTGAGGAGTTGGGACATTGGATCTAAAAAACCAACTCAAGCAAAGCATTTATCTAAAAGATAATTGTTAGAAGAAGATCTGAGACTTTTAGACATCTACATGTCTTTAAAGTCAGCTCTCCAACTGAAAAAATCATATGGGCCTGAACTTAATTCAGATACTCCATATATTAGTAGGCTTAGCTCTTTAATTTAGATAAAGCCACAACAGCAAAATAATAATAGTAATAGTAACAAGTCAGAAGTTACATGACTTATATATAGCTTGCACTTACTAATATGTAAAGTTAAGAGCGTGCTAATAGCTCTAAACAAGCTTTTTTTTTTTTTTATTATTTATGATAAATGCTACTACAAGAGAAGGCATTCAAATCATGGTCCCCATCCCCAGACCAGTTTCGACCTATGGGTCTCTTCAGTGAGGAGTTGGGACATTGGATCTAAAAAACCAACTCAAGCAAAGCATTTATCTAAAAGATAATTGTTAGAAGAAGATCTGAAACTTTTAGACATCTACATGTCTTTAAAGTCAGCTCTCCAACTGAAAAAATCATATGGGCCTGAACTTAATTCAGATACTCCATATATTAGTAGGCTTAGCTCTTTAATTTAGCTAAAGCCACAACAGCAAAATAATAATAGTAATAGTAACAAGTCAGAAGTTACATGACTTATATATAGCTTGCACTTACTAATATGTAAAGTTAAGAGCGTGCTAATAGCTCTAAACAAGCTTTTTTTTATTTTTATTATTTATGATAAATGCTACTACAAGAGAAGGCATTCAAATCATGGTCCCCATCCCCAGACCGGTTTCGACCTATGGGTCTCTTCAGTGAGGAGTTGGGACATTGGATCTAAAAAACCAACTCAAGCAAAGCATTTATCTAAAAGATAATTGTTAGAAGAAGATCTGAAACTTTTAGACATCTACATGTCTTTAAAGTCAGCTCTCCAACTGAAAAAATCATATGGGCCTGAACTTAATTCAGATACTCCATATATTATTAGGCTTAGCTCTTTAATTTAGCTAAAGCCACAACAGCAAAATAATAATAGTAATAGTAACAAGTCAGAAGTTACATGACTTATATATAGCTTGCACTTACTAATATGTAAAGTTAAGAGCGTGCTAATAGCTCTAAACAAGCTTTTTTTTTTTTTTTTATTATTTATGATAAATGCTACTACAAGAGAAGGCATTCAAATCATCGTCCCCATCCCCAGACCGGTTTTGACCTATGGGTCTCTTCAGTGAGGAGTTGGGACATTGGATCTAAAAAACCAACTCAAGCAAAGCATTTATCTAAAAGATAATTGTTAGAAGAAGATCTGAAACTTTTAGACATCTACATGTCTTTAAAGTCAGCTCTCCAACTGAAAAAATCATATGGGCCTGAACTTAATTCAGATACTCCATATATTAGTAGGCTTAGCTCTTTAATTTAGCTAAAGCCACAACAGCAAAATAATAATAGTAATAGTAACAAGTCAGAAGTTACATGACTTATATATAGCTTGCACTTACTAATATGTAAAGTTAAGAGCGTGCTAATAGCTCTAAACAAGCTTTTTTTTTTATTATTTGTGATAAATGCTACTACAAGAAAAGGCATTCAAATCATGGTCCCCATCCCCAGACCGGTTTCGACCTATGGGTCTCTTCAGTGAGGAGTTGGGACATTGGATCTAAAAAACCAACTCAAGCAAAGCATTTATCTAAAAGATAATTGTTAGAAGAAGATCTGAAACTTTTAGACATCTACATGTCTTTAAAGTCAGCTCTCCAACTGAAAAAATCATATGGGCCTGAACTTAATTCAGATACTCCATATATTAGTAGGCTTAGCTCTTTAATTTAGCTAAAGCCACAACAGCAAAATAATAATAGTAATAGTAACAAGTCAGAAGTTACATGACTTATATATAGCTTGCACTTACTAATATGTAAAGTTAAGAGCGTGCTAATAGCTCTAAACAAGCTTTTTTTTTATTATTTATGATAAATGCTACTACAAGAGAAGGCATTCAAATCATGGTCCCCATCCCCAGACCGGTTTCGACCTATGGGTCTCTTCAGTGAGGAGTTGGGACTTTAAAGACATGTAGATGTCTAAAAGTTTCAGATCTTCTTCTAACAATTATCTTTTAGATAAATGCTTTGCTTGAGTTGGTTTTTTAGATCCAATGTCCCAACTCCTCACTGAAGAGACCCATAGGTCGAAACCGGTCTGGGGATGGGGACCATGATTTGAATGCCTTCTCTTGTAGTAGCTTTTATCATAAATAATAATAATAAAAAAAGCTTGTTTAGAGCTATTAGCACGCTCTTAACTTTACATATTAGTAAGTGCAAGCTATATATAAGTCATGTAACTTCTGACTTGTTACTATTACTATTATTATTTTGCTGTTGTGGCTTTAGCTAAATTAAAGAGCTAAGCCTACTAATATATGGAGTATCTGAATTAAGTTCAGGCCCATATGATTTTTTCAGTTGGAGAGCTGACTTTAAAGACATGTAGATGTCTAAAAGTTTCAGATCTTCTAACAATTATCTTTTAGATAAATGCTTTGCTTGAGTTGGTTTTTTAGATCCAATGTCCCAACTCCTCACTGAAGAGACCCATAGGTTGAAACCGGTCTGGGGATGGGGACCATGATTTGAATGCCTTCTCTTGTAGTAGCATTTATCATAAATAATAAAAAAAAAAAAAGCTTGTTTAGAGCTATTAGCACGCTCTTAACTTTACATATTAGTAAGTGCAAGCTATATATAAGTCATGTAACTTCTGACTTGTTACTATTACTATTATTATTTTGCTGTTGTGGCTTTAGCTAAATTAAAGAGCTAAGCCTACTAATATATGGAGTATCTGAATTAAGTTCAGGCCCATATGATTTTTTCAGTTGGAGAGCTGACTTTAAAGACATGTAGATGTCTAAAAGTTTCAGATCTTCTTCTAACAATTATCTTTTAGATAAATGCTTTGCTTGAGTTGGTTTTTTAGATCCAATGTCCCAACTCCTCACTGAAGAGACCCATAGGTCGAAACCGGTCTGGGGATGGGGACCATGATTTGAATGCCTTCTCTTGTAGTAGCATTTATCATAAAAAAAAAAAAAAAGCTTGTTTAGAGCTATTAGCACGCTCTTAACTTTACATATTAGTAAGTGCAAGCTATATATAAGTCATGTAACTTCTGACTTGTTACTATTACTATGAAGATTTTATTGTGATTTTCTGTTGAAGTGTCCGTGATTCTGGGCCCTCTTCTCAAATTACGTTTTTGGATAGTGTTCAAGAGTATGTAATTACTTTTTTTTATATATTTTTTTTATAAATTATAATATTTTCTATTTACTGAAACAAATAAATATGCTATAGAATAATAAATTATAATATTTTCGATGTACTAAAACAAATAAATATGCTATAGAATAATAAATTATAATATTTTCAAATAAATATGCTGTAGAATGGAAAAAAGTTGGGGACTGGGATAACCTGTCACTGCGTGAGCTGATGCATTTTTTGGCATGATTATAAATATGAATAGTGTATCATGCGTGACCAAGTTTGAATTTATGGATGAATTATTGCATCAGTTCTAAAGTTATGACCTGCAATTGATTTGTGTCAATTTTAGGCAAGTAATATAGGATATTGTATAGATTTTCTGGCTTCCTCAATCCATCCACTTATTGTTACAGTGCCATGTATTTGAACTCAGCCTTTCTTCATATTTTTTTATGCAAAATAATAAATATATTTATATACAAGTTCATGCTACACAACTGGAATTTTATGTAATATAGGATATTTTATATACACTTTCTGGCTTCATCAATCCATCCACTCTGTGTTATAGTGCCATGTATTTGAACTCAGCCTTTCTTCCACACATGTAATCATTGTTAATAATAATAAAAAAATATCTTTATTGATTTATTTTTATTCATTTTATTTTTTATGAGTTTATTTATTTATTTTTGAATACACTGTTCTGTTACTTTTTTCTCCACTAAAAACCATTCATATTGTCATAGGTACTTTTGAACAAATGGACACATCTGGCTCTAGAAGAAAAATGGACCACAGCAAGGCCGCTGTTTTAGTAATTTTCTCAGTGAAAAATTACCTCAGGTAAGACTTCCAATACATCTTTTTTTTTGAAATTTTGTGACGGATGTGATGAAACTGTTTATGAAATTGTCATTTTATTATTTGAATTTTAAAATTTAGGATTTGTGAATCAGTGTAAAAATAAACATTCTTAAAACTATTACAAATATATTTTTTTTAACTTTTTCTTTATGAAATGATTATTTTAGCAGCTTCATTACATTCTTTCATATATGACCTTACTTTTACAGCATGTTTTTTTTTTATATTTATTACATTCAAACACAAAATATCTAATTATTAGAGTTAGAGTAAATTTTTCTAAAAAATAATAATGGCTGCCTGGTTTTCAAAGGGTCTATAAGTTTGTATATATATATTATTACTAGTTTTTATTTAAGAGGGTCTGTTTAACAGGCAAAACAGTGATTGTGAAGATAATTTTGTATGAATTTTATAATTTGGCTAATATCTTTGACTATGTTTTTACTTTATTTTGATATTAATAATATAATTGTTATATAATCATTTCATAATGTTATGATATTCAAATTTATGATTTTTATATATCTAATCTGTCTTTTTATTACTTGGACAAATTGTTGGAGTTAATTCTAAGTCAAGTCTCTTTTATCTTTCACTTCCATTCATATGATCTTAAGATGACTGGTTTCCATTTTGTGATCTAGCAATATTAAGTTATATTAGTGCAATACTTGACATATCTATACAATTGTTGACATTGGTTAATCCTATTATAATAATCTTTCTATTTATTAAGGAAAGATTATTTTTAAATTTTTCACTTACAACACTGGTTGCAGAGTCTAAGATTTTCTTTATTATTCTATAGTGTAATTGTAATTGAGATCGTTTCATCTAGTATTTGGAAAATTATTATTATTATTATTATTATTATTATTATTATTATTATTATTATTATTATTATTATTATTATTATTATTATTATTATTATTATTATTATTATTATTATTATTATTATTATTATTATTATTTATTTATTTTTTCAGTGACTATGAGTTACAATGAGTATGTAATAAATTCAAGATAATACTATCTTTATATTTAAAGAAAACGGTGAAAATATTAAATACAACTTTATTGCATTTTCGGTGCCGAACACCCAGGCCAAAAGCAACCACAATATACAACAAATAATGGAAATATAAAAATGTGACTTGAAGTATGCATTCAACTGAGTCTACGTTATTAATGACATCGGATTTTTTGATAATATATTTTTTATCATTATTTACTGTTTAAAGGCACATGATCAACATTATTTTTTCTTTTAAAAATACTGATGGTAATTTTTGTATCTCTTTAAGTCTATAATAAATATACACGCATATAAATGTACATACACTGTTTTAATCTTCACTGTTGATTGATTTAAGCAAGAGTAAGAGCAGTTTGATTTTTAAAATTTATTCCTATAAATAATGTTCTCAAAAAACAGACAAGCGTTAGTGGTCGAGTGGTCAGCACAGCTGCCTTACAAGCAGTAGTCCCGGGTTTTCGGGTTCGCTTCCCGGCCGATGCATTGACACATGAAAAAAAAAAAAAAAAAACAATGTTCTCAAGAAACAGTTTTATCTTTACGATTATTTATTAATACTTTTTCGCATAATTTTTTCATTTTTGTTGAAATAAAATTTATATATGGGAGGACCAATCAAGATTTATTTTAGTTAACTTATCGTAAAATCACTTTATTTGTTTAAACTGTGTGTATTGGATGTATCGCCCATTTAATAATCAGCAATATATTAATCAAAATTACCATTTTTGTAAGATTCAAACTTACATAAATTATGGCTTTGTATATAAAAAAAATTGAAACCTATTGTTTAGGTCGCAAATTGAACCTATTATTAATAAAAATTATATTAGACTTAAATCATTTACTTATATATCCAGGATTTTACTTTTTTGGCATATCATAATTTGTGTAGGTCCGAATCTGATAAAAAAAGATGTTATTGATAAAAATATTAATAAATTTAATAGATAAGGTTTATAGAAAATAATGTTTAAACTGACAAAGCGATTGTATGATAAGTGGAATAAAAATAAAGTTACTGAAAACGAACCTTGGATGGCCGTTCTTTACATGTATGCTGTATCAACAAAGATGAATAAATTATGCGTAAAATGAGTTTAAATTCGTCTCATCTTTTTATGTAATTAAACACCACGTTCCACTTTGCTATTATGTTTACTACAGTGGATCAAAAACATATATTATTATAAAATTAATATATAAAATACAATATCACTAGTATTTTTAAAACATGAAATAATATTTATTCATGTTTTAAATCCTGAAGCAATAAGAATAAAAAATAATCATGTCTTTAAACTAAAAAAAATACGTGGTTGGTACTGAATATAATGCCAGGAAACGTAAAATTAAATAGATATTGTTTATTACTAACTAGACTCAACAATATCTCAAAATGTTCAGTTGAATGCACTTAGGCATATGTATCCTTAAACAAATAATTTAGTATTTTCATTATTTGCTGCTTTGAAAATGACAGTTGCCTTTGTAAAGGGTTCAGGACATTGAAAGTGCATTGTATTTAATATTTTCAACGTTATTTCAACATATATTATATTTACATTGCTATTAATTAATATATTTCAATGATAAAGTTATCATAGTTATTTATAAATTGGATGTGCGTCTTTATATGTTTAAAGTCTGAAAGGATAAACAAAAATGGACTTATAATTATTTAAAATGGGGTTTGAAATGGCTTAAATATTGATTAATATTTTTTGATATTTTTAACAAATTGTAAATTATATAAAATCAAATATAAAAAATAGGTGTCAGTCAAGCATTGGTGGTCGAGAGGTCAGCGACAGCTGCTTTACTAAGCAGTTGTCCCGGTTAGCGGCTCCACTTCCCGGCTGATGCTATGACACATGAAAAAAAAAAATAGGTGTCAAGCGTTGGTGGTCTAGCGGTTAGCATAGCTTTGACATATATAAAAAAAGAAAAGGTCTCATTATTGCAATTGTTTTGACTTTTCTGATTTTGATAAAAATTTGAATTTTAATATAGCATAGAAAATAAAATGTTTTTGACTAAATCAAAATTGTTTTTTTTTCTTTGTAATACATCTTAATTACAAAGTTCATTCCAAAATCTGTGTTTACTTAAAGAATTAATATTTAAATGTATGTATAATATATATATATACATTAAGTTAGATGTAATTAGAGGGGATTTGGACTCAGACTTTCAATATGCCTTTAGTCATCCACTCCATCTCTTACAACTGATACACATGACCACATGCATGTGAAAAAAAAAAGGTCTCCAAAATACATAATTTGTGCTGAAACAGCACTTATCAGATAGTCTGGATCTTCATCTCCCGTACATAAATATAATCAGTTCTCAATTTATATTTGCTATCTTAATATAAACTGAGTACTGATTATATATATATATTTATGGATAATGATGATCCAGACCAACAGATGAGTGCTGGTTCAGCATAAAATACATATATTGAAGATCATTTATATTATTTACATGTATATGGTCATGCATTTTGGTTGTATAAGATGTAGTAGATGAGTAAAGGGAGCATGGAAGTCTCCCTCTAATTAAAGAATTAATGTAAATTAAAAAAACAATGAAAAATTAATAGTTATCTTGTCTTTATTAAAAACAGGAGAAAACAGCTGCAATATGTTACTAGAAAAAGCTAGCATTAGGATTGTCACTTAGTAACTGATAATTTCCTACCAACATCAAAGGTAATATCATCTCTAGTTATTTATATGAATATAATCTTTTATTTTATATATTTATATTATAATAAATTTTGAAAATATTTAATGTCTATATAAATAGTATATTATCTGGGTTCATTCCTGTACGATTTATTGAACTAATATTCTGATGTTTCGGCTTAGTCACATTGGCCAGTATCTCAGTAATGAATATTATAGAATAGTTGTGGAGGACCTTTAAATATTAATGTATAATGAGTAAGGGTTTTACCTATAAAAAATATTATTTTAGTTAATACAATTGGGCTTTAAAAAATATTAATAACCCTTCTGATTTTACATTGGTAAAGAGTGTCACATCCTATAGCAACAAATATGATGAATACATAAAACTTCCTTCTATTTGAAATATTTTTTTTAAAAACACATTAATCTGAATAATTTTTGATTTTTATTATTTTATGTTTTAAATTTTCCTATGCATGTTTTCTACTGGCAAAATTTTCAATCTTGTTCTACACTAATGTTTAGACTATCTCTACAGCCATTTTTAAAGCACCTCTACAATCATTTTTAGAATATTCATTACCAAGTTGATAGCCAGTGTAACCTATCTGAAACATTGGTATATTCATACAATAAATAATATGTAGATGAACCAGGATAATATATTATTTATATCTGTAGTCCGAACAAATATTATATATATATAAAATTAAAGATGTTATGAAAGTAAATATCAATTAGTAATACAAAAATTTTAAAAAGTGACAAAATAATAACACTATAACTTGTATTTAAATTAATATTCAATTCACATCAATTTATAAATGAGCAAAGTTTATGTTTTATTAAAAATAATTTTTTTAAAAAGACTTAGCTTTTAATGAGTGTATTTTTATATGGTACAAAAGAGCATAAAATGATATTCATTGAAAACTGCTTATTGATTAATCTTAATAAATAATCAGAAAATTAAAATGATAAATTTTAAGCTACACCTGTTTGGCTTCTGAATAAATTATTTTAAAGAAAAACAGTAGGTTGCATATTATTTACTCTAACATTGAATAAATTTTTTGCACAGTTCAACATAGGAGGATACATGCTAATTACTTACAAGAGACTGCAGTTTAAATCATTTGTTCTTATTGATTCTTTATTCCCATATGACGAAAACATGGGAAATTTTGAATAATTAGGATACATAGTGTTTTATGGTTTTGTTCATTTTCTTCCATATTATAATAAGAAGAAAATATGACTTGATTAGTTAAATAAATTTTTTGGAATGACATTGCCAATAAACAGATGAATATTCAGAATATTTTTATCTCAAATATTATTGATGGTTTTAAAGAATCAGTAATGTTTTTCTTCATTTTGGATAGTTTTTTTTTTATAAAAATATAGAAAACTTTATTCTGAAATTTGGATACAACTCATATGATCAAATTATTGTTGGGATACATTAAATGGTATTTAAGGAAAGGAAAAGTTCAATGATGAAACATCCTGTGGTGCATAATCCTTTGTTGCACAATCTAAAAGAACTAAAGGTTCCTAGTAGCCAATGAAAGGGCCCTGAATTGATAGCTTGGATATTGGTGACTAACCTTGCATGACTCAAAATGTATAAAGATAACAGCAAAGTTTTGTTCATAGAAAAAAAAACATACTTACATAGGTAAATCAGATCCTTCAGCATGATTTTCAGGATCATTATGCCCAGGGTCTGAGGAATAGGTTTGAGGAGGAAGGCAAAACATAATCAATTCTAAAGGAATGGACACTACCCAGTTAGTCATTGTTTCCATAATAGATTTCCATCTAGCTATGTAAGGCACCAACCCTAGGGGGGAGGGGCATAACAATGAGCTTCCACATGACTTCAAAGATGTAGAGGGGGGAGTAAATTCTGGTCCCTTTTCCAAATTTTTTTAATTTTTTCAATATATAAATCAAGTAGACGATCCAGAGCATGATTAAAGGTGAGCCAGCAATGGGTGAACCATAGCAAAAATAATATGAAACTTGATGAACGTATCTCCAGGATGGATCCACATATCATGTTGTCAATGAGAGTAGATAATGTAGACCTTTTGTCTTTTAGCCTACAGGCTATAAGATCTCTGTAAGGTTGAGGCTCAAGTCAGTGGCAGAGGAGATGTAGAGAAGTTTTTTTCTCTCTGAGGCATAGGGAGCAAATGAAATCAATGCTTGAGAAACCTCAGCAATGTACAAGGAAATGTTTAGTAAGCAAGGCATTCAGGTTAATTTTCAACATTCATTTAGTTTGATGCGGATTTCCATATTATAAATATATTATGATCTAACACCTCAAGTCAAAAATATCATTTAATTTTAATATGCAGCAGTATATAATATTTTGTAATAAAAGTTAAAGAGCTAATATTGTTTTCTATATATATTGCTGAGGTTAATATTTTTTCTAAAATTTGGTGTAGATATATACTGACACTCAAACTGTTATAAACAAACATGTGATTCTGCTATACATTTTAAAAAATAAAGTTGATTTTTTCTGTAAATTAATAAATTATGTAATGTAAACCAAAAGTAAAATAAATACAGTTTTATTTGATTTTTATATGTATAGAATCTTGGAGACATTTTCATTCTAAAGTAGCATGGCATAAGTTTGTAAATATTTCCACAAATAATTTTAAATATTCTAATAATTTTACATATCATTTTTTAAATTATTATAAATATGTACAAGAATTTATATAATTTTATTTATTATAGTCAGTTTAGTAGTCTAATACTTTAGCTAAGCTGGTCTTACCATATTTATGTATACTGTATTTTATAAGATCTTACATATGTTACTTCCGGTATTTTTTTAGTCCCGGATATTATTTATTGTTTTTCATAGGTGCGACCTGCATGGTTTAAATGCATTGCTGAAGTACCTGATTCTGGAATATACAATCCTGGACTGGTTTTAACTTGGGCACTTAATGTACTTGAACTTATGAACTTTCAAGCAAAAAAGCCATTCGATAATTTATTTATTATATAAATGCGCTACTAAATAGATAAAAGTAAATAGTTGGGGAGAAATTCAAATCAAATACTAAGTTAATTTAATTTATTCAAAATTCGTTGCATTAGTAAATGACATACATTACCATTTCCTCTAGCTTCATAAAAGTTTTAAAAAAAATGTTTATAGGTTGATGTAAGAATTTAATTCTTTTTTATTTTATCAAAATAAGAAAGATTTGAAGTTTTACTAAAAATAAAGTAATTTAATCTGATAACATATACATTATTAATCTATAAATGGTTTTTTAGATTAACATTTGCTTTATCTAAGTTTATCTAAAAACGTAATAGGTTGTTATTAAGAAATTGTTTATAAAGAATTTAAAAAATTCTTTATGATTATCAAAACAAAACTATTTAACAGTAAGTTTGTCAGCATGTTTTGTAACTCACAACAATCACCTTTTAACATATTGAAAAATGATCAGTAATATATTTTTATTATGTAAATTTCTAAAAAAAAATATTTTAAGTATTTTTAATATAGATTTTCAATTTAAATTTACTAAAGTACAAACATGATAATTTTTTTTTTACAGAACAGATGTGCCTATTTGTAAACATTTATTACCTTTTTACTCGCAAATTAACAGTTTATATTTCTTAATTTTTTCAATTAATCTAAACTCTCCTTAACACTGGAAAAACAGGCTAAATGGTTTCAGTATCTGAGTCAATTAAAGTCCGAAGTGGATATAATTAATTGTAAAAACAGTCTATATCTTTTACCCGCCTTTTATATTTTTTATATCATAATCATCTTCAACCATTATCAATCCACTGCAGGATGAAGGTCTCTCCATGTTCAATCCATCTTCTCCGATCTTTAGCTTCTCTTCTCCACATCACTCATGCACACTTTCTTATCTCATCCATCCATCTCACATGTGGTATCTGGAATCCAGTTTAATATTTCAATTATCAATCTATTATCATCTCTTCTAGCAATATGTCCAGCCCAACTTCACTTCAGTCTTTTAATTTTTTCAATGAGGTCAGTAACATCTGTTTGTTCTCTTACCCATATATTGCATTTTTGATCTCTTCTTGTTACTCCCAACATGCATCTTTCCATACTTCTTTGAGTGGTCTGAAGTCTCTCTATTGCTCTTATATTAAGTTTCCAAGTCTCAGATCCATAAGTAAGAACTGGTAAAACACATTTATTAAAAAATCTTCCTTTTCAAAAACATAGGCATATTTCCTTTTAGTATGAAATTATTTCTACCAAAAGCACTCTAACCAAGTTTACTTCTATGATTAATTTCATCCATTATGTTCTCATCTGTATTAATAATCTGATCGAGGTATTTGTAATTGTTAACTGCTTCTAACTCATCACAATCAATCTTTATTTTCATGTTTTGAGAAAATGCATTAAACATTACTTTAGTCCTTTTAATTATATTTAGTCCTACTTTCATCTGATAACTCCTGAAATATTTCCTGCAGCTCTAAAACATCATTTGCAAAAACAACTACATCATCTGCAAAATATAAATGACTTAAATAGTTGTCATTTACTTTCACTCCTTTAGCTTCCCATTTTAATCCACAAAATACTTTTTGCAGCACTGCTATAAAAAGTTTTGGAGATATGAAATCACGCTGTCTTACAGCCTTCTCAATGTTGACTTTCCTTGTATTATTATGTAACCTAATTGTTGCTGTTGCATTTTTATAAATATTCTTTAAAATATGACAATATCCTGGATCTATACCTTGCTGATCCAATGCTTTAATCACTGAAGAAATGTTTATAGAATCAAATGCCATTTCATAATCTACAAATCCAAAGCATAATGGTAACTCTTATTCATTTGTCCTTTCCATAACTTCTCTCAATACATGGATATGATCTACTATACTAAAATCACTTTTAAATCCAGCTTGTTCTCTTGGTTGGTGGAAATCCAATGTTCTCTGTAGACGAGTTGTAATTATCTTAGTAAAACTTTGTATAAAACTGATAAAAGACTGATAGGTCTGTAATTTCTAATATCTTCTTTATCATCTTTTTTAAATATTAATATTAATACTGCATTCTTCCAATTATCTGGTACATCTTTATCATTTAAACATTTGATATATAACTTTACTAAATATTTTTATGTATGTAACATTAAATAATTATACTGTCATAATATAAAATTCTACCAAATTTGTAGTATTCAAGTTAATATGAAAAGCTAAAATAAAACTAATAAAAAAGTCTTAAAAGTACTGAGCCATCTTTCTGCAGATTGCTGCCAAAATCATAGTGCTGAATATAACTGTGCTATTAAAAATAGGCATATGTAGTAGTTAATACCAATATGTAAATCAGGCATAGTTTATAAATTAGATGTTCCATTTTTTTGATAATGTGACACAGGAATCTTTTCTATTGATATAATGAAAATTTATTGCAATAGCCAATCCTTTTTGCATTTTACTTTTCTGTCATTCATCTTAGCACATATTGTTCTTATATTGGAGAAAGAAAAGATATCTATGTATCTATCTATCTATCTATCTATCTATCTATCTATCTATCTATCTATCTATCTATCTATCTATCTATCTATCTATCTATCTATCTATATATCTATCTATCTATCTATCTATCTATCTATCTGTCTGTCTGTCTGTCTGTCTGTCTGTCTGTCTGTCTGTCTGTCTGTCTGTCTATCTATCTATCTATCTATCTATCTATCTATCTATCTATCTATCTATCTATCTATCTATCTATCTATCTATCTATCTATCTATCTATCTATCTATCCATCCATCCATCCATCCATCCATCCATCCATCCAGTCATGATCTAAAAAAAATGATTTATATTTACAATTTAATTTAGGTTTATTGTATGAATCTGTGTGATGGATAACTCTCATTGACCTATTAATGCAAGATTCACTGTAATACACAGAGCTACAGGGTGGGATATTCCCAAGAGGAATGATAAAAAAGAGAATACAAAGAGGTTTGGGTTATTGAAAGGGATCCTCAATCTCAATAAAAAGATTCCTGTGTGCCATTATTAAAAACATGGAACATTTAATTTACATACTGTGCTTGATTTATATATTAGTCTTCACCACTATATATGTATAATTTTAGTGGCACAGTTATACACAGTACTATGATTCTGGCAGAAATCTGTTGAAGACTGGCTCAATACATTTAAGACTTTGATATTAGTTTGATTTTACTTTTTCATATTAACTTTAAAAGTACAAGTTTGGTAAAATTACATAATTGTATGAAAAGTATATATATATATATATATACTATTAAGAATGTCATAATATTATAAGACACCACATTATTCTGTTAATAAATAATCAGGATGTTTTTTTCTAGTCCTTAGAGGTCAATAATTTATGCAATAAGAGAACATTTTCTTTTGACTGCATTCTGTTATATAGAGAATTAGCATATATATCTTTAGTTAAAAGAATAAGAATTAAATCATTTGAGGGCTGACATAGTGCTAGAGGGCAGTTCAAGTATTTATACCAATAGTTTATATATATATATTGTAAGGATGGCTTACAACACGGTCATATCTTCCTATGTTAACACATACTACCAATTTGAGCCATCAAAAATATTGGCTTAACCAATAAATTGCTGAGCACATACCAGCATTATTTTTTTTAAAAAACTCATATATATACCATAAACATCTTTTTTTTTTGTTTTTAAAAAAGCTAAAATACTAAATTCCACAACAACTTAATTGTTCTACTGTAATAAAAAGGGTTATAAAAATCATTAAACAATTAGGTTAAATATTTCTAAAGAAAAATCAGTCAGACATATATGTATGTTAACATCAAAGTCAGAAACTTGTGTTGAATGTTATTAATTAGATTAGAACAATAACTAAGACATTTACATAAGATGCACAAAATAATGACCTAATCTAAATTTCATCATCTAGCAACCAATTGTGGAAATGAAATTAAAACTTCAATAAATTATTGTAGTAATACCAATACTGCAAGTAAAATCTCTACAACAGTAGGAAATCAATATATAAGAAAATGCAAGATTCAACATATCAAGTGTAACGAGCACATACGTTGTCACATTGTTTTTTTATTAGTAAACATAAAAAAATAAAAGTTCGCAAATAAAACTTCTTTTTCAAGAATTAAAAATTGAAAATTAAAAAAATCATCTTAAACTCGTATATATAAAATCGCACAGATAAATAATTATTAAAATAAAACTTTATTAAAAAAAAGAGTAGTTTAAAACTAAATTTTCAGAAAAGATTTAGAGATAAAAATATATGTTTAAGTTTGAAAACAAATTAATTAATCTTTTGTAAAATGGAAATGATTATTTTAATTAGTAAGCTAGCCCTTGGGCATTTCAAATGTATAAGCAATGGTCAGATAGGAAAACAATATAAACTTTTAGCAAATGAAAGAAATCCATCGGGAAATGGGACCTTAATGAAAAGATTTTCACCATCATGATGTAATGTTGAATTAATCCACAAAACTATTATAAAAGGAAAGGTTTGAAAATAAAAGAATTAATTAGATTAACAAGAGGACAGATATGTGTTAGTGCGGAGTTGGAGGAGAAGGTATTGAAAAGACACACTCTTCAATCCCTTCAGTTTTGTTTAAAAAAAAAGAAATTACATTGTTTTTTGTACATTAAGGACTAGCTAAACTAAAGGACCTCTGGATAATAAAAAAAACAATGGCTAACTGGATACCAATATCTATTTAGGATGGCATGGGAATTCATGTTGAAATGGCAAGCCACAGATAAAGCTGGACATTTTTCAAAATCGTAAGAACTTTATATACATTTATAAACAATAAGAACTTTATTTCTAAATCTTGTCCCGTATTTAAAAAGAAATAGATTCCTATCTGACCAACTTAATTTATTAATTACTTATAATTTTATTTGATGTATTTTTTTTTTAAATCATTTCCATTTAGTTTTTTTTTGTTCTTTAAGTTTTATTATGATTTCTGTTTTTCATTAAACTAGTTATATAAATATTAAACTTAAGTCAGGCATGAATGGCTATATAGATTTGTAAAGTTATATTAGGGGAGGGTAATCTTAGGTTATTTGGTTCGCAGTTGAATTAGGTCAATGGATTTGATATATTGGTGTAATTAGTAGATGTAGTACAAGATTTGCTATGGGCAGAATCGCTATTATATGCCGCACACCCTCGTTTTGCCTATGGGAGGAATTATAAGATGGAGACCGCAGTTCCTTCCTATGGAGTTTTTTTTATTGCTCTCATCGTCAGATAGATGTAATATTCCTATCTGAAGAGAAGCAGTTTCTTCTCTTAACCTAATTGTGCTGCCGTATTTGTATTACATTGAACACATCGATATATCAGATGGATTGAAGTTTGGTTTGATTGCAAACCTTTGGCCTAAGGTTAAATAAGGATAGAATATTTTCTTTCAAATGCAAATCTGTGTAGTCTATTCATACTCGACACTCTAAATAAAAATGCATTAAATTTAAGTTGGGTATGGAAGTTGCATGGATTCGTTATCGGTTAATTGTGTTTTTGGTTTTCATATTTGATCAAAATATATAAACATTCGGTAAATAATGATACCTTACGGCGAGTATCTAAAATGTATTTATTCGGATGTCTTTTAAGTTATTGGTGACAATGCGGGCATCTTACAATGAATGCTAGTGGGTTTCTCATATTCCCTATGCAATTGTTGGTATCAATGATTTTGTATTTTGATTGTTTATGTTTACTTTGAAATGTTTTTAACCGTGTAATCTATGTAACCGATCTATACTCAACATTATAAAACAAGCTTTTATAATCCCATCTGTGCGAACTTATAAAAGAATTAAAATGTAAATTTATAAAAATTAAATGTAAATTAAAATCAAAAATCAAAGTTAAAAATGTAAGTTAAATTTTAAAATGTAAAACTAATACTAAAATAATTTTAAATTTTATATATATATGCGTAAATAAATGTTTGTATATTAATTACTGGCAGTGGCTTATTTTATTCTTTTTTTTTTTAAATATTCTTAGATAAGAATTTATTATAAATATAAATCTCTGCAACTCCCTGAGCTAGTGACAATGGGCTAATGACCGGATATCGAAATATATAAAATAAAATAAAAAAATTTTTTTTTGCCTTACATATCTGCCTACTTTATAAATTTTCTAGGTTCAAATGCCTAGTGGCGCCCCGTAGTGCAGATCACGTTAAGCTCATAATCTCCGGATTGTTACACAAGAGTCAAAAATGAGCTAAACCTTTTCAAATTGAATGTTATATAAAAGCAATTTAAATCTCTATCCTTTCTCTTTTTCAAATAATGCTCTTGCTAAATAAAGTCAACTTCGTTATGCTTAAAAATTTGAATGCAAAGATAGAAGTATGTATTCAGAATTATTTTTATTATTAGCATTAAAGTTAATAGAAGCCAAACAGCAAATTAGATTGATAATTTATAAGTAGCCTAGTTATTTCAAAAAAGTAAAAATATTTTTTTTTTTGCTTAAGAAACTTTAAGTTTATTCATACAAGAAAAAAAAAATAGTTATCAACAATCAAAAAGCAGGGAAGTAAACAACTGTTTTCTTATATATAAATGTATGTATGTATACCCAATTGCAACCAAATGAACTACATATGTAATATATATCATTATACAATGTATTCCATCTAAAAGCAATGACACCATATGGGATAAAATGTCATCATCTGAGTCATTAAAGCATAGTGATTTCATCTGTTATTGCTATAAAGTCTGAAGAACATACATTGTCTTTTATAACATGCCTCCACATAACTCATGAGAAAGTCATCTGGACAGAATATCTATATTATCATTCCAAATAGGAGAATGCCTCTCTTCAAGGGAACAGTGTTCTATTTTTATCCAGAGAGATCTATTTTGAAAATGATGATCTAATAATATGAAGGACATTTCCGGCAGACTTATCGAACTTTAGCTAATATGATTGAATGAAAATTTTGATTTTTTTAATTTTCTATTGTTAATTTTTTTTAATTTTCATTTCCACACTTAGAAGCAAACGTGTTTACATTTTTGGAAAACTTTATTATGAGAGTAAGAAGGGGGAAGTTATGAGATTTAACTAGATATTTTTTTTGTTATTAAATAAAATCTAGATCAACTTTTCTTCCCAACCAAATTGACATTGACAGCATAATATGAAATAAATGGTAACATCTCAATATTATCTCACATTAAGCACCGGCACTATAAAACAGTATAGAATTGATGTTAGTTTGTTTATCGTTAACTAACTTTATTATGTGTTTCTTTTGTATAATTGATTAACAACCTTGCATGGATGTTTTTTTTCTATTAATATTAGAGACTTCTATATATAGAGGAGAGCTCCCAAGAAGATTTACCACCATCAAAATATGAACTGGACAACAAAGCTTTTTATGATGTGATTGTAAAATAGGATTGATTAGCCAGTTAGATTCACAGTTATATAAATCTTATTTTATGTATATGTCTTTGTAAATAACTGTTGTCAAGTGTGTGAATTTCTACCATGGGCTGAGGGCTAAGGATTTTTATTTTTATCATTATTGGATAATAATGTGGTAGAAGCTCATCCTGGACATATCAGATAATATAATTCAGTATTATTAAACTTTTTTTTTACTTATCAATAAATGTTAAAAGAATTTGTTACTTTAATCTGGTCTCTAGCTCACCATTATTCTTATATCCATCACCAATATTCTTATCATCATTATTCTTATTATTAATATCATTAATATATTGATTTATGCCCATTGATGTGATAATTTTAAATATATATGTGTATGCACACATTCACCTTATCCTATATGCAATGATACAGGAGTATATTAAAGAATGTATGTAATGAATTATCACATATATATAGATGTAATAATTGTTTATTAGTGTAATTTTGTTCACTGTTAAGAGAGTCTATAGCAATTACTCTCTTAGTTTGAATACAGTGGTATAACAAAGACAGGAAGGGATGAGAATAGGATGAACTAACCCAAATTGGGTCTAAGTTAATAAAAATATACAGCGCTAGTCTATTGGAAATAGATACAATCATAAGTTATGCATTTCATTGTGTAGTCATTTGCATCCTATCTGAAGATCCAAATTCCGACCATAGAAAGATGTACTCTCCCTCTCTCCTGAGTAAATCCTCCAGCCTGTCACAATACATATATATATATATATATATATATATATATATATATATATTGTAACAGTAAGAATCGTCTATCTTGCTAACCCCACACATGAAACTGAACACTCTAGGAGGGGTTGCCTTCTAGATATACTAAGTTTGAATCAAAAGTCTAAAATTTCACAGCACCACCTACATGATAATGCATCTGATGCTACTACTAGTATAACATTTACTGGTACCTGGTGGTCAGGGAGAAACAATGTCTATGGATGTACGAAAGAAATGTAGTAACTAGATATATAGACCGAGACAGTGATAGGAATCAGTAAAATAAAAGATCAAAATTAGTTTTAAATGATTTCAAATATTTATTTATATAGAAATATATATATATATATGATAAACAAAAATGCAAGTTAAAAAACTTGCTAACGCTTGTATTTATGTCCACAGATGGCGTCCTACCAAGACTGCCAATCAAGCGTATGTTTTGTTTACATAAACGTCAGAGTAGTTAGTATTCACTATCTCTAACTATAATTCCACTTTCAGATCATGATTTCAAGCTATTTGCTATCGTCAGTGAAAGACAGGAATAAAGAAACTAGATCTGAATATAAACTCTGAGCATTTATGAAACAATTTCTATTCAGCTTGCAAGTGTGAATTTTTTAGACACGTAATGTCTTCAAACTCAGCATAGCAAACCAGATAGCTACATGGGTCTGATCTCAGTTCAGCATCACCACATAGTAGAAGCCTCTGCAATCTATATCATTGCAAGAAAGACCTCAAAGGTACATTTATGATAAACAAAAATGCAAGTTAAAAAACTTGCTAACGCTTGTATTTATGTCCACAGATGGCGTCCTACCAAGACTGCCAATCAAGCGTATGTTTTGTTTACATAAACGTCAGAGTAGTTAGTATTCACTATCTCTAACTATAATTCCACTTTCAGATCATGATTTCAAGCTATTTGCTATCGTCAGTGAAAGACAGGAATAAAGAAACTAGATCTGAATACAAACTCTGAGCGTTTATGAAACAATTTCTATTCAGCTTGCAAGCGTGAATTTTTTAGACACGTAATGTCTTCAAACTCAGCATAGCAAACCAGATAGCTACATGGGTCTGATCTCAGTTCAGCATCACCACATAGTAGAAGCCTCTGCAATCTATATCATTGCAAGAAAGACCTCAAAGGTACATTTATGATAAACAAAAATGCAAGTTAAAAACTTGCTAACGCTTGTATTTATGTCCACAGATGGCGTCCTACCAAGACTGCCAATCAAGCGTATGTTTTGTTTACATAAACGTCAGAGTAGTTAGTATTCACTATCTCTAACTATAATTCCACTTTCAGATCATGATTTCAAGCTATTTGCTATCGTCAGTGAAAGACAGGAATAAAGAAACTAGATCTGAATACAAACTCTGAGCGTTTATGAAACAATTTCTATTCAGCTTGCAAGCATGAATTTTTTAGACACGTAGTCTTCAAACTCAGCATAACAAACCAGATAGCTACATGGGTCTGATCTCAGTTCAGCATCACCACATAGTAGAAGCCTCTGCAATCTATATCATTGCAAGAAAGACCTCAATGGTACATTTATGATAAACAAAAATGCAAGTTAAAAAACTTGCTAACGCTTGTATTTATGTCCACAGATGGCGTCCTACCAAGACTGCCAATCAAGCGTATGTTTTGTTTACATAAACGTCAGAGTAGTTAGTATTCACTATCTCTAACTATAATTCCACTTTCAGATCATGATTTCAAGCTATTTGCTATCGTCAGTGAAAGACAGGAATAAAGAAACTAGATCTGAATACAAACTCAGCGTTTATGAAACAATTTCTATTCAGCTTGCAAGCGTGAATTTTTTAGACATGTAATGTCTTCAAACTCAGCATAGCAAACCAGATAGCTACATGGGTCTGATCTCAGTTCAGCATCACCACATAGTAGAAGCCTCTGCAATCTATATCATTGCAAGAAAGACCTCAAAGGTACATTTATGATAAACAAAAATGCAAGTTAAAAACTTGCTAACGCTTGTATTTATGTCCACAGATGGCGTCCTACCAAGACTGCCAATCAAGCGTATGTTTTGTTTACATAAACGTCAGAGTAGTTAGTATTCACTATCTCTAACTATAATTCCACATTCAGATCATGATTTCAAGCTATTTGCTATCGTCAGTGAAAGACAGGAATAAAGAAACTAGATCTGAATACAAACTCTGAGCGTTTATGAAACAATTTCTATTCAGCTTGCAAGCGTGAATTTTTTAGACACGTAATGTCTTCAAACTCAGCATAGCAAACCAGATAGCTACATGGGTCTGATCTCAGTTCAGCATCACCACATAGTAGAAGCCTCTGCAATCTATATCATTGCAAGAAAGACCTCAAAGGTAAATTTATGATAAACAAAAATGCAAGTTAAAAAACTTGCTAACGCTTGTATTTATGTCCACAGATGGCGTCCTACCAAGACTGCCAATCAAGCGTATGTTTTGTTTACATAAACGTCAGAGTAGTTAGTATTCACTATCTCTAACTATAATTCCACTTTCAGATCATGATTTCAAGCTATTTGCTATCGTCAGTGAAAGACAGGAATAAAGAAACTAGATCTGAATACAAACTCTGAGCGTTTATGAAACAATTTCTATTCAGCTTGCAAGCGTGAATTTTTTAGACACGTAATGTCTTCAAACTCAGCATAGCAAACCAGATAGCTACATGGGTCTGATCTCAGTTCAGCATCACCACATAGTAGAAGCCTCTGCAATCTATATCATTGCAAGAAAGACCTCAAAGGTACATTTATGATAAACAAAAATGCAAGTTAAAAAACTTGCTAACGCTTGTATTTATGTCCACAGATGGCGTCCTACCAAGACTGCCAATCAAGCGTATGTTTTGTTTACATAAACGTCAGAGTAGTTAGTATTCTCTATCTCTAACTATAATTCCACTTTCAGATCATGATTTCAAGCTATTTGCTATCGTCAGTGAAAGACAGGAATAAAGAAACTAGATCTGAATACAAACTCTGAGCGTTTATGAAACAATTTCTATTCAGCTTGCAAGCGTGAATTTTTTAGACACGTAATGTCTTCAAACTCAGCATAGCAAACCATATAGCTACATGGGTCTGATCTCAGTTCAGCATCACCACATAGTAGAAGCCTCTGCAATCTATATCATTGCAAGAAAGACCTCAAAGGTACATTTATGATAAACAAAAATGCAAGTTAAAAAACTTGCTAACGCTTGTATTTATGTCCACAGATGGCGTCCTACCAAGACTGCCAATCAAGCGTATGTTTTGTTTACATAAACGTCAGAGTAGTTAGTATTCACTATCTCTAACTATAATTCCACTTTCAGATCATGATTTCAAGCTATTTGCTATCGTCAGTGAAAGACAGGAATAAAGAAACTAGATCTGAATACAAACTCTGAGCGTTTATGAAACAATTTCTATTCAGCTTGCAAGCGTGAATTTTTTAGACACGTAATGTCTTCAAACTCAGCATAGCAAACCAGATAGCTACATGGGTCTGATCTCAGTTCAGCATCACCACATAGTAGAAGCCTCTGCAATCTATATCATTGCAAGAAAGACCTCAAAGGTACATTTATGATAAACAAAAATGCAAGTTAAAAAACTTGCTAACGCTTGTATTTATGTCCACAGATGGCGTCCTACCAAGACTGCCAATCAAGCGTATGTTTTGTTTACATAAACGTCAGAGTAGTTAGTATTCACTATCTCTAACTATAATTCCACTTTCAGATCATGATTTCAAGCTATTTGCTATCGTCAGTGAAAGACAGGAATAAAGAAACTAGATCTGAATACAAACTCTGAGCGTTTATGAAACAATTTCTATTCAGCTTGCAAGCGTGAATTTTTTAGACACGTAATGTCTTCAAACTCAGCATAGCAAACCAGATAGCTACATGGGTCTGATCTCAGTTCAGCATCACCACATAGTAGAAGCCTCTGCAATCTATATCATTGCAAGAAAGACCTCAAAGTTACATTTATGATAAACAAAAATGCAAGTTAAAAAACTTGCTAACGCTTGTATTTATGTCCACAGATGGCGTCCTACCAAGACTGCCAATCAAGCGTATGTTTTGTTTACATAAACGTCAGAGTAGTTAGTATTCACTATCTCTAACTATAATTCCACTTTCAGATCATGATTTCAAGCTATTTGCTATCGTCAGTGAAAGACAGGAATAAAGAAACTAGATCTGAATACAAACTCTGAGCGTTTATGAAACAATTTCTATTCAGCTTGCAAGCGTGAATTTTTTAGACACGTAATGTCTTCAAACTCAGCATAGCAAACCAGATAGCTACATGGGTCTGATCTCAGTTCAGCATCACCACATAGTAGAAGCCTCTGCAATCTATATCATTGCAAGAAAGACCTCAAAGGTACATTTATGATAAACAAAAATGCAAGTTAAAAAACTTGCTAACGCTTGTATTTATGTCCACAGATGGCGTCCTACCAAGACTGCCAATCAAGCGTATGTTTTGTTTACATAAACGTCAGAGTAGTTAGTATTCACTATCTCTAACTATAATTCCACTTTCAGATCATGATTTCAAGCTATTTGCTATCGTCAGTGAAAGACAGGAATAAAGAAACTAGATCTGAATACTAACTCTGAGCATTTATGAAACAATTTCTATTCAGCTTGCAAGCATGAATTTTTTAGACACGTAATGTCTTCAAACTCAGCATAGCAAACCAGATAGCTACATGGGTCTGATCTCAGTTCAGCATCACCACATAGTAGAAGCCTCTGCAATCTATATCATAGCAAGAAAGACCTCAAAGGTACATTTATGATAAACAAAAATGCAAGTTAAAAAACTTGCTAACGCTTGTATTTATGTCCACAGATGGCATCCTACCAAGACTGCCAATCAAGCGTATGTTTTGTTTACATAAACGTCAGAGTAGTTAGTATTCACTATCTCTAACTATAATTCCACTTTCAGATCATGATTTCAAGCTATTTGCTATCGTCAGTGAAAGACAGGAATAAAGAAACTAGATCTGAATACAAACTCTGAGCGTTTATGAAACAATTTCTATTCAGCTTGCAAGCGTGAATTTTTTAGACACGTAATGTCTTCAAACTCAGCATAGCAAACCAGATAGCTACATGGGTCTGATCTCAGTTCAGCATCACCACATAGTAGAAGCCTCTGCAATCTATATCATAGCAAGAAAGACCTCAAAGGTACATTTATGATAAACAAAAATGCAAGTTAAAAAACTTGCTAACGCTTGTATTTATGTCCACAGATGGCGTCCTACCAAGACTGCCAATCAAGCGTATGTTTTGTTTACATAAACGTCAGAGTAGTTAGTATTCACTATCTCTAACTATAATTCCACATTCAGATCATGATTTCAAGCTATTTGCTATCGTCAGTGAAAGACAGGAATAAAGAAACTAGATCTGAATACAAACTCTGAGCGTTTATGAAACAATTTCTATTCAGCTTGCAAGCGTGAATTTTTTAGACACGTAATGTCTTCAAACTCAGCATAGCAAACCAGATAGCTACATGGGTCTGATCTCAGTTCAGCATCACCACATAGTAGAAGCCTCTGCAATCTATATCATTGCAAGAAAGACCTCAAAGGTAAATTTATGATAAACAAAAATGCAAGTTAAAAAACTTGCTAACGCTTGTATTTATGTCCACAGATGGCGTCCTACCAAGACTGCCAATCAAGCGTATGTTTTGTTTACATAAACGTCAGAGTAGTTAGTATTCACTATCTCTAACTATAATTCCACTTTCAGATCATGATTTCAAGCTATTTGCTATCGTCAGTGAAAGACAGGAATAAAGAAACTAGATCTGAATACTAACTCTGAGCGTTTATGAAACAATTTCTATTCAGCTTGCAAGCATGAATTTTTTAGACACGTAATGTCTTCAAACTCAGCATAGCAAACCAGATAGCTACATGGGTCTGATCTCAGTTCAGCATCACCACATAGTAGAAGCCTCTGCAATCTATATCATAGCAAGAAAGACCTCAAAGGTACATTTATGATAAACAAAAATGCAAGTTAAAAAACTTGCTAACGCTTGTATTTATGTCCACAGATGGCATCCTACCAAGACTGCCAATCAAGCGTATGTTTTGTTTACATAAACGTCAGAGTAGTTAGTATTCACTATCTCTAACTATAATTCCACATTCAGATCATGATTTCAAGCTATTTGCTATCGTCAGTGAAAGACAGGAATAAAGAAACTAGATCTGAATACAAACTCTGAGCGTTTATGAAACAATTTCTATTCAGCTTGCAAGCGTGAATTTTTTAGACACGTAATGTCTTCAAACTCAGCATAGCAAACCAGATAGCTACATGGGTCTGATCTCAGTTCAGCATCACCACATAGTAGAAGCCTCTGCAATCTATATCATAGCAAGAAAGACCTCAAAGGTAAATTTATGATAAACAAAAATGCAAGTTAAAAAACTTGCTAACGCTTGTATTTATGTCCACAGATGGCGTCCTACCAAGACTGCCAATCAAGCGTATGTTTTGTTTACATAAACGTCAGAGTAGTTAGTATTCACTATCTCTAACTATAATTCCACATTCAGATCATGATTTCAAGCTATTTGCTATCGTCAGTGAAAGACAGGAATAAAGAAACTAGATCTGAATACAAACTCTGAGCGTTTATGAAACAATTTCTATTCAGCTTGCAAGCGTGAATTTTTTAGACACGTAATGTCTTCAAACTCAGCATAGCAAACCAGATAGCTACATGGGTCTGATCTCAGTTCAGCATCACCACATAGTAGAAGCCTCTGCAATCTATATCATTGCAAGAAAGACCTCAAAGGTAAATTTATGATAAACAAAAATGCAAGTTAAAAAACTTGCTAACGCTTGTATTTATGTCCACAGATGGCGTCCTACCAAGACTGCCAATCAAGCGTATGTTTTGTTTACATAAACGTCAGAGTAGTTAGTATTCACTATCTCTAACTATAATTCCACTTTCAGATCATGATTTCAAGCTATTTGCTATCGTCAGTGAAAGACAGAAATAAAGAAACTAGATCTGAATACAAACTCTGAGCGTTTATGAAACAATTTCTATTCAGCTTGCAAGCGTGAATTTTTTAGACACGTAATGTCTTCAAACTCAGCATAGCAAACCAGATAGCTACATGGGTCTGATCTCAGTTCAGCATCACCACATAGTTTGAAGACATTACGTGTCTAAAAAATTCACGCTTGCAAGCTGAATAGAAATTGTTTCATAAATGCTCAGAGTTTGTATTCAGATCTAGTTTCTTTATTCCTGTCTTTCACTGACGATAGCAAATAGCTTGAAATCATGATCTGAAAGTGGAATTATAGTTAGAGATAGTGAATACTAACTACTCTGACGTTTATGTAAACAAAACATACGCTTGATTGGCAGTCTTGGTAGGACGCCATCTGTGGACATAAATACAAGCGTTAGCAAGTTTTTTAACTTGCATTTTTGTTTATCATAATTGTACCTTTGAGGTCTTTCTTGCAATGATATAGATTGCAGAGGCTTCTACTATGTGGTGATGCTGAACTGAGATCAGACCCATGTAGCTATCTGGTTTGCTATGCTGAGTTTGAAGACATTACGTGTCTAAAAAATTCACGCTTGCAAGCTGAATAGAAATTGTTTCATAAACGCTCAGAGTTTGTATTCAGATCTAGATTCTTTATTCCTGTCTTTCACTGACGATAGCAAATAGCTTGAAATCATGATCTGAAAGTGGAATTATAGTTAGAGATAGTGAATACTAACTACTCTGACGTTTATGTAAACAAAACATACGCTTGATTGGCAGTCTTGGTAGGACGCCATCTGTGGACATAAATACAAGCGTTAGCAAGTTTTTTAACTTGCATTTTTGTTTATCATAATTGTACCTTTGAGGTCTTTCTTGCAATGATATAGATTGCAGAGGCTTCTACTATGTGGTGATGCTGAACTGAGATCAGACCCATGTAGCTATCTGGTTTGCTATGCTGAGTTTGAAGACATTACGTGTCTAAAAAATTCACGCTTGCAAGCTGAATAGAAATTGTTTCATAAACGCTCAGAGTTTGTATTCAGATCTAGATTCTTTATTCCTGTCTTTCACTGACGATAGCAAATAGCTTGAAATCATGATCTGAAAGTGGAATTATAGTTAGAGATAGTGAATACTAACTACTCTGACATTTATGTAAACAAAACATACGCTTGATTGGCAGTCTTGGTAGGACGCCATCTGTGGACATAAATACAATCGTTAGCAAGTTTTTTAACTTGCATTTTTGTTTATCATAAATGTACCTTTGAGGTCTTTCTTGCAATGATATAGATTGCAGAGGCTTCTACTATGTGGTGATGCTGAACTGAGATCAGACCCATGTAGCTATCTGGTTTGCTATGCTGAGTTTGAAGACATTACGTGTCTAAAAAATTCACGCTTGCAAGCTGAATAGAAATTGTTTCATAAACGCTCAGAGTTTGTATTCAGATCTAGTTTCTTTATTCCTGTCTTTCACTGACGATAGCAAATATCTTGAAATCATGATCTGAAAGTGGAATTATAGTTAGAGATAGTGAATACTAACTACTCTGACGTTTATGTAAACAAAACATACGCTTGATTGGCAGTCTTGGTAGGACGCCATCTGTGGACATATATATATATATATATATATATATATATATATATATAACATCAATGTTTGCTTATACGAGACAGGGACACATATTAAATAAATGTTAGCATTACATTCCATAAAATTACAAAAGGTTTTAAAGAAAATATATTCCATCCGTCGGGCTAATAGTAATATGATAATGTGCTTAAATGAGATAGGAACATGTGTGAGGTGCTTTGAGTAATTATAAAAGTTTAATAAAATATTTGAAAAATTAAGTGTTATAGAATATTTATTGATTTCGAGAATAGCACGGACAAAAGCTTACTAAGCCATAATGTGGGGATTGATCAAGGCATTTATTTTATAATAGTAATTAAAGTTACATTGGGAGGTTGGTATTGCTGATAATGAATTTATTAAAGGATGGAGGTTGTGATACATTTAAATCATGGAAGCTTTATAAAATAAATATATAAATAAATAAATGGAAAATATTTGGAATGACTATGGAGGGCATCTCACCGCTTACCCGTAGGAATGTGTTATCCTGGACAGCCAAAGTTTGAACTCATCCACAACTTAGTGGCTGGGTGACAGCTGCATCTAATTCCCAGGTGTGACATTTGAGTACGCACTCTGCCTGGAAACCGCAGGAAATGAAAAGGGAATGGACTTGGCCATTTAAAATCCTTGGAAAGAAAACAAAGCGGTCTCAACAACCAATTCATTTACCAGCAATACTACACTAATGTATATAAAACATACAAAATGGGTTTACATGGATTGAGACAAATGCCCAATCAAATTCCCAAAAACTTATTTAAAAGAGTCCACACATTCTCGATGTCAATGACAAACTTTGAAATTAAAGTAGAATACAGTGTTTTAAAATAGGAAAATGCATGTTTGTGGGTTTGAAAAGAAAATATAGATTTATTTACACAATTATGCATTTGTGGCATATTTTAATCATTGACCTTGCACATACTCTCATATTAGGTTAAAATCAATAAAATGTAGATTTTAAACTATTTAATTCTTATATATATATATATATTAAAAATGATTAGAATAACCCTTGAACGAGTGTTTTGCAAGATAATGAAATTGGGAATTATTTATACATTTAAAATATGCCTTAATAGCAGCGTCTTACTTTCAACAAAGTGAATAATTCACTCAGTCAAAGACTATTCTGAAACATTATCATAATAAAATAAAAGAAAGATTAATAAATAGAAAATATTAACCCAAGGATAGAGAGCAAAACTGTTGATTATATTAGAACACATTAGAGGCATACATAATAAGTTTAGTAAAATGAAAGAAAACAATCACAGGAGCTCTTGGGTTAATTTGGGGTTACCTCTGGAGAAACATTTTCAGGTAGATTGATGGTTGGCAGGTTTTATACACTTCAGCAGCAAACTCTGGAATTGTTCATATTTTTGACAGCAGCAACAGTTCCGGGGTTCCTTATGTGATAGCTTTTGATGGTCTAGAGCAGCAGCCAGCCATTTCTGACAGGAAATAGCATTCTTGCCGGTTCTACTCCATCATGTCAAGGTTACCAACTTTAAAGATTGGGTGATTCATTGTCAATTAATTTGGAGACAAAAACTCGGCTTCAAATTTAAGTTTGCAGGCACGTAGCTAAAATTCTCAAGAAAATATTTTTTTGAAATCTTGATCGAAGAATATTTTTGCTAGAATATTTTTACTAGACACATTTGCTGAAATATTACTAGAATAATTTAGGTTAGAAACATTTCATTAGCAAATCACTAGAATCCAGAACAAAAGAAAACCCTCCTTTTTATTGTGGAATTGAACAATACAACTGCCCTGGAGCATTACAAAAATACTTCGGACTTTGCTTATCAGCTGTAATCAATTCTATCCAAATGTCTAAAGGAATTCAACAAAATTTTAATTAATTTCTATTGTTAATTTCTTTGTTGACATTCAAATTACAAACTTGATTTAATGAAAATATTTTTTTTTTAATTGAAAGAAAACCTTAAGTGGACATCTGCTGCATTTTTAGATAATAATTAAAACTATTGTTCCTACCTGCCCTCATTTATTTTAACAGAAATATTTGGAATTATTTTACTTTTAAATTGCAATATTTGAATCTATCTACTAAACGAATATAGAATTTTATTTTAAATTAAAAATATATTACGACTGTAATAGATTTTTGTAAACAGATTCAAACAAAACAATTCTAACTAATGATTTATAATTTTATCATAAGTTTTGAAATACATATCGTAGTGTGTCTGCAATTACAACTTATATAAACTACTTTTAAATAAATCTAAATTATGTGAACATATACATAATCCATAATATTTTATTTATTTGGGAATGAGTTACACTTATATATATATATATATATATATATATATATATATATATATATATATATATATATATATATATATATATATATATATATATATATATATATATATATATATATATATATTCTGCCCTTGTCATCATGTGTAGCTCCACTACACATCAGGCCAATCACATTGAGGGCCATAATCTAACCGCCCGGTTTCCGCATCTCCACTTCCCCCAAAATAAATATAATATAGTGAAAATCACCTAACCGGGTTCTAGCTCTAATAATTAATGAAATATTCAATTAAATGCTTTACTAGCTCAAGTTTCTTAAAATTAATTTAGGTTCTGTTTTAAACTAACTCAAATAAATATTCAGGAATTCATGAGACTAGAAGTGGAAATACGGGTGACAAGGTAGATTACATTGAGACAATATCCCACAGGATACCACCTCAGTGGCATAAGAACACTCTCCCCTTATTAAACTATTACACATAATGACTACATAGTATTCTTATGACTTCCACAACTTTTAATCACTAAGACTCATTTAACAATTAAAGTATTAATCTTTTATCTCTAATAATAATAATAGTAATCATCTAGCTCAAATGAAATAATCTCAGGTTCTTAAATTTATTCTTATGTTAATAACATATGGTAGCAAAATATGATAAGGGATTTTATGTCATAATCTACTACTCTGAAATTAGATTAATAATAAAACAATAATAATCACAATCTTCATTGCTTAATCCAACTAATACAGCTTTTCTTTCATCGCAAATTTATAACCATAATAAATTAGTTAATAATCTAATATCCCTCTTTTTATCTTTAAGTAGTAAAATAAATTAATAAGTGGCAGTGTTTAGATAATCTGATAAATAAAGCAAGTGGCAACTAATAGCATATAATCTAGCAAAATATTATGATAATGGATTGATGACCAGTAACGCAATGCAATTTTATAATTATTTAATTATAAGAACATCAATAAATATTTAAGATTAAACATACTTCTCTATTTATCTTTTGTGCAAACAATCATATACTTAGTTTAATGGTTGTGAACATACCCTGTGAATTCATGCAATGATGTAGAAAAAACAAAACTCAGACACAAGTTTGAATAAACAAATTTTAAAATTTTATTAACATCAATAAAAATAAATAAAACAAACAAATCCATCTACATCTATTTACAAGGGATATCCTCATTTTTCTTTACACTACAATAGCTGAATTATACACATTTATATTTCTTTTATCGTTAATTAAACTTATTATGCCTTTTAAAAGTTATTTATTTATTTCTCATTGGGTTTATCATATCACTTACTTTAACTATTTTATGGGTAACACCATTCTTTACCTTTTAATATTAAAGTTACTGTATTATAAATTATCTATGTGGATAAACATCATTTATAACATCATAATTTTACAATCAATATGGTTTTTTAAAAGAAAATTACATTTTCTTGTAACTTTATATAAGTCACTCCGCATATTATTCAAATATTATTATTACTTTTAATGTTTGTTCTCCAATGCTCATAAACTATAATATGTTTATTCCATAAGCCATACTCATGTATAATACTATAACATGGGTTTAATTATCACCTGTTAGTTTCACATATACTATAATTATCGAATGTTATTGTATTTTTTAAATATGCAATACTTATATTTTTTAAAATATAATTAACAATAAGAAAACGTGAAATTATATTTAATATTTTTGTATATTTCTATTTGGATATACTTTTATAAAATTATAGTTCATTTCTTAAAAAAGAATTAAAATAATTCTCTAACTCCTTCTCTTCTTAGGATATCTGCATCTTTCTTTCAATAATCATAATCTACTCTTCGTTAACACTTAACTATTTTTATTCCAAATAATAGCATGACATACATTCTAAAATATCTATTGTTTCCCTTTTAATAGACTTATCATATAACGATGTAGTTGCAAGAAATACAGATAAAGATAGCGAAAGATGTATAGAATATCGGGAAGATAGATAGATAACTTATCCGCAATATACTTCAAAAAATGTATGGAACCATGTGAATAGGTCCGACATTCATTGTGTAATAACCTTGGCGATAAGCATGATGTGGCAGCTATTTACTCAGCTTTACCAAACATCTAGTACGACTCACAAGAAATATATAAAATACCACTGTCCAAGACAACATGTGTACCAGTCATAGGGCTTTGTTAACTACGCTGATTAACATCTAAAACTACTTATTATTTCACTCCCTGTAGCATCCTAGTTTTTAATACATCCTCTTGGTTTCCGAATCACCACGTACTACCAAGTCACTACCCAAACTATCTCTCAAGATTTTTACTGTATCCAACATCGATAAAATACTAATTACTTTTTTAAAAAACAATAAACAAAATTTGCTAATATAAAAACATTTCCCTATTCCATAAGAACAATTTGTCTTGCTTTATTACACTGTAGGTTCAACATCTATGTTTTGTTAAAATAACATTTAAATATCCCAATCGGAAAATTAACAGAAAATATCACATAACCATTGGTTATATTGAACTATATTAATAACACATAAAATGATTATCGTATGCATATTTTTTAAAAATCTAATCACATCTCAAAGTGTTTTAGAGTGTTGTTTTCAAAAATGCATTTTACAACAATAATAACAATAAAACTTTTGCGCTACATTCATTCGATTCCCAGCTGATCTAAATAAATAAAACATACATTATATATCATTAATAATTATAAATGTTACCAAAAACAATCTTTATCTTCCTATCAGAGTTCGTAGTAGGTTTCTTTCTCTTCGAGCATCGCAAATATACAACTTTCCACATACATACAATTTTATTTTAAAATTCAAAATCAAAACATATTATTTCATATAATGTTATATCACAAATTAATGTATTTTGTTTTCCCTATCGCTATCTAAATCTTAATGTTTAACTTAGATTAGTAAAAAAAATAATTCAAACCATAATCACATATTTTTCTGACGGTAAATTTTGGTTAGTCCCATAATATTTATTATTTCTTCTTTTGTCCGAATGTTCTCCTTTCTGCTTATTAAAGTTTTAAATAAATTAGTTCATTTAATAAACTGTTTAGATGATCTTTAGTTTTAGTGTTTAATCCAAAATTATTAGAAAACATTTTATTTAGTTATCCCACAAAGCCTTTTAATGTTCTGGCGAATATTACCTTGGTGCGTTGATGCATCTTTATTTCTAGTTAAACTACAATTATTTTATAATTACAGTACCAATTGTGTTTTCCATGGATCCAATATTTTATATTTCTCTTCTGTAAAATTTTTTTTTTTCTTTAGGCAAGTGTTTTCCTTGGTAAACTTCACTTTCATTCATTATTATTTTATATACACTACTTCCGATCTTTAACTATTTTCTAGAGTATTTTCTCAAGTCATCTTAAAGAAAGCAATTCAAACTATTTCAATATTAAAATTCCTTTTGTCCATTTATTCTTATATGAATAATACTTATTTTTATTTTCCATTATCTTCAATAACTTTGCACACAATGTCCTTTCATTGATTTTATACGCATGAAAATGGCTTTCATAGTGATACGCTATATAAACTATATCAACGAATAACATTAACATATTTGGAACATTATAAAATTTACAACTTGGTTTTAAGAATCTATCCATTTTCTATTGAAAACTCTGATTATATTTCGATAGAATCCACTGGCAGGTTACTGTAAAGTTAGTGAAACATTACTATGAAAAACTTTTTTTTAAAAAAAATTATTCTGAGATTCTCTTCGGATGATTTTTAAATTGTCAGTTGGTTTCTTTCAAAGATATTATTAAAATTATAATAAAATTGACTAATAAATTGAAGAAAAAAAATTTTGAGAGCTTAAAATTTTACCTCTGCTCTGGAGTCAACACATTTTTGTTCTCCCCCGTTTATACAATTAGTTGGCGCAATTTTGGTTGTCTGCCAAGATCTATTTTTTATTGGTCAATCCCTACTTGGATTTATAAACAATTTCTAAAGTTTTAAAATCATGACGTAATAGACTTAAATGTTAACTCATTATTATTTTTAAATCAATTATTATCTATTACAATTTAACTACCTTTAAAACAATTTTGAAACAATAATTAATAAAGATGTATACTACTTATTTTTATTATGATGTGTGACAATTCCATCCACTTCTATAATATACTATTTAAATATTTTAATTATTAGTATTAATTTAAACCGGTGCTTATACATAGAATATTTCAGACAGTCACGTAGTCATTTCTGGTGTTTAGTCTAATTTTATCTGTCTTAATAAATTTGCTACTTATATTATATAAAATAATTATATAAAATTTTGAAAAACAATTTAGAAAAATATAGAATTAGATACAATTCTCACCATCACAATATTTATTATTAAATATATCATATTAATCTTTTACTGCTTAATATAATCTATAATTTTAAATACTATATAATATTAATTTTAAAATTTTTTAGTAATTGACCATTTATAACCATCATTGACCTATAGAAAAGGGCACAATATATATATATGAGCATTGTACTCATGGTTTAAAATTGGGATTTTTGGTATATAAGCGCATTGCAGACACACTACGATAGATTGGGGTTCAAACTAAGATATGAGGGTAGGAAATAGGTAAGAAAAGGTGAAACGAAGATCTGCAAAGCAGACCCTAATGTTTCACATTCCCTCAGTGATGGAACAAAAAAAAATTGTAAAAAAAAGATCTTAGAACAGGTGTCCACCTATAAAGCCTGCATAAAAAAATTTACAAGATATCCCATATAATGTACAGTATATAAATATAATGATGGAATGGAACTGAATTATATACCTGGATCATATTAATCAATCTACTCATAGTGAACACTTTCTATTATCTCCCCCTTCACCAATTTTTGTTTAACATTTTAATAGTTCAACATTGGTTTATCCGATCTCCTTTCTCATTTATCTTGTGATGTGTCCATTCCTTTTTTTAAATAAAATCTACTATAATTCTGGGTCTGGTGGGTGATAACTGCCTTTATATTTTAATAATTGCAGTCTCAGATTATCAGGCCTCTTTATATTGTCTGGTGGTTGATATACAAGGGATTTCAAACTACTGGTCATTAACTGTAGCCTTAGGTTGTCAGAATTATTTCCTTTGTCTGGTGGCTCCTTGGCCCATGGGATGATATCCAGCACCATAATTGCTTTCACTATTTTCTTTACTTCATCCGGTTGACATATTCTTACTATATCAGGTGGAATATTTTTCTTGCTTTCTTGTGTTTTGATATTGGTGGTAAGCTTGGTTAGCTGGATTTGAGGCCCTAGATCTTGTACATCATTGGCTGGAAATATCCTATCTAAATACAGTTGGTGACATTGTTTTACATCATGAAATTTTTTTCTGTAAATAATCTTGGTTAGCTGGGCTTGAGGTCCTATGTCTCGTACCTCATTTGCTGGAGCTATTTTTGCTAAATAAAGTTATGGACATTTTTTGACTTCATGAAATATCTTAATGTTGATGAGCTTGGTTGGCTGAGTTTGAGGTCCCAGGTCTGGTGTTTTAGTTTCTTTGCAGAATCATTGGTTTCTATTTTCTGGTTCAGGGGTTCCTCTGTCATATTTGGCCATCCAGGGATGAGTCTGTACAGCGCTCTAAGTTCCTCTTCTCTCCTTCAGCTTTTTTCTTTCCATCTTTTCGCTCTTTCTTCACCTTGCTAAAACAACTCTATAATAGTCCAGAAATGGATCTCATTATCATGCATATTTTCCATGGCTTTGGATGATTATGATGCTAACCTTTTTTATTATTTTTTTTACTATTTTATTGCTAACTATTTAATATATCAATTAAGCAGCACTGATTAAAAAAAACACTTAAACTATTTTACAGTTGAACTAACTAAGTCTAATATAGTTAAAATATTATTGTTATTATATTTTCCTTGTTTGACTTTCTGCGATGATTATTATATTTGATTTCAAATTTTATTAATGGCTAATCAGCTATCTCCCTCTCGGTTCTGTTGGCCTAATTGCTGCTTTTACATTTATCTTTAAAACCCAACTACTGCCCTTTTACTACTGCCAAAATTTCATGCTTAAATCTGCTACTAATATATATATATATTTTACTGCCCGTATATATTGAAAATTTCTTAAATGCTACCTGTCAAATTATTTCACTAACGTATATATATTTTTAAACGCAAGCAATTTTATTTATATATATTAACATTCGCTAGATCCGGGTATACTTATTTTGTTTCTTCTTATTTAAGATTAACATACATATATATTTATTTACATTATAATTATTGATCCGATTCACGTCTCATTATTTGGTCTAAGAAAAATTTATACAGATTGAAAAAAAACGTTATATAGAAAAGAATTTAGCCTAGTGACAAAATTTATTTTAGAAGTAACTCCGTTTAGTGAAGTCACTTCCGGGCACCATGTCACCAGTTAAAAATATCCATAGACTGTTAGCTTCCCAAAATTAATTTTAAATTATTCCATTTAACTATGGGCACTCATTAAAACATTCACATTTTTTTTGATTACAAAATTTTATTTATGATTATATTTCTGAATTCCATACGATAGCCTATTATATCTAGGTCATTACCATACAAAATTATTATTATGCTATCTTGCGTGTTGAGCCAATAAACTTTATTTTGACACAAAAACAAAATTTGAAATATACAGATTGTCACAATATTACATCTGGGACAATATTTCAGTAATTTATGCCATGCGTACATTGTGTGATTTGAATGAAACAATAAATGCAAATATCTCGTATCGCACTATAGCAAGTTTGGACAGGTTTAGATTATATAGTATACATAATTGAATGCCTGAGTCAAACAAAATATATGAAATATATATACAAATAAACAATATAGATAATATAGAGTTTGAAAATATTATACATATCAAAGTGTAAGGGATTTGGGTGATTAAATATGAACAAAATGCTAAAATTAAGCTACAGGGATGTGAGTGTTTAAATAATTAAGATCTACATGGATGTGGGTATTTAAATAATTGAGGTCCCACTTTGGGCACCATGGACCTGGAAAAAATATATGAAACAGTCAGAATCATCTATCTCGCTAACACACTGCAGAATTCAAACCCACACACAAAAGTGAACACTCTAGGAGGAGTTGCCTTCTAGATATACTAAGTTCGAATCAAAAGTCTAAATTTCACAGTGCCACCTACATGATAATGCATCTGATGCTACTACTAGCATAACCTTTTACCAGTGCCTGGTGGTCAGGGAGAAACAAAAACACTATACTAAGATAAGTTTGGGTTGCTAATTAATGTCTATGGATGTACAAAAGAAATGTAGTAAATAGATACATAGACTGAGACAGTGATAGAAATCAATAAAATAAAAGATCAAAATTAGTTTTAAATGATTTCAAAGACTTATTATATATATATATATATATATATATATATATATATATATATATATATATATATATATATATATATATATATATATATATATATATATATATAACCACTGTCTGCTTATATGAGACAGGGGTGCATATTAAATAAATGTTAGCATTACATTCCATATAATTACAAAAGGTTTTAAAGAAACTATATTCTATCCCTTGGGCTAATAGTATTATGATAATGTGCTTAAACGAGATGGAAACAAGTGTGAGGTGCTTTGAGTAATTATAGAAGTTTAATAAAATATTTGAAAATTAAGTGTTATAAAATATTTATTGATTTCGAGAATAGCACGGACAAAAGCTTACTAAGCAATAACATGGGGATGTGATCAAGGCATTTATTTTATAATAATAATTAAAGTTACATTGGGAGGTCAGTATTACTGATAATGAATTTATTAAAGGAAGGAGGTTGTGATACATTTAAATCACAGATGCTTTGTAAAATAAATGGGAAATATTTGAAATGACTATGGAGGGCATCTCGCCGCTGACCCATAGGAATGTGTTGTCATGGACAGCCAAAATTTGAACTAGTCCACAACTTAGCGGCTGGGTGATAGCTGTGTCTAATTACCAAGTGTGACATTTGAGTATGCACTCTGCCTGGGAACTGCAGGAAATGAAAAAGGAATGGACTTGGCCATTTAAAATCCTTGGAAAGAAAACAAAGCAGTCTCAACTACCAATTTATTTACCAGCAATACTAGACTAATGTATATAAAACATACAAAATGGGTTTACTTGGATTGAGAAAAATGCCCAATCAAATTCCCAGAAATTCATTTAAAAGGGTCAACACATTCTCGATGTCAATGATGAACTTTGAAATTAAAGTAGAATACAGAATTTCAAATAGGAAAATGCATGCTTGTGGGTTTGAAAAGAAAGTATAGATTTATTTACGCAATTATGCATTTGTGGCACATTTTAATCATTGACCTCGCACATACTCTCATATTAGGTTAAAATCAATAAAATGTAGATTTTAAACTATTTAATTCTTATATATATTAAAGAAGATTAGAATATCCCCCGTACGAGTGTTTTGCAAGATAATAAAATTGGGAATTATTTATAAATTTAAAATATGCCTCAATAGCGGCATCTTACTTTCAACAAAGGGAATAATTCACTCGGTCAAAGACTATTCTGACACATTATCACAATAAAATAAAAGAAAGATTAATTAATAAAAAATATTAACCCAAGGATAGAAAGCAAAACTGTTGATTATATTAGAACATGTTAGAGGCATACATAATAAGTTTAGTAAAATGAAAGAAAACAATTTAAAATAGCTATAGCATGTTAGTTAGGAATCACAATAGCTCTTGGGTTAATTTGGGGTTACCTCTGGAGAAGCATTTTGAGGTAGATTGATGGTCGGCAGGTTTTATACACTTCAGCAGCAAACTCTGAAATTGTTCATATTTTTGGCAGCAGCAACAGTTCCGGGGTTCCTTATGTGATAGCTTTCGATGTTCTAGAGCAGCGGCCAGCCATTCACGAGAGGAAATAGCCTTCTTGCCAGTTCTACCCTGTCATGTCAAGGTTAGCAACTTTAAAGATTGGGTGATTCATGGTCAATTAATTTGGAGACAAAAACTCGGATTCAAATTTAAGTTCACAGGCACCTAGCTAAAATTGTCAAGAAAATATTTTTTTGAAATCTTGATCAAAGAATATTTTTACTAGAATATTTTCACTAGATACATTTGCTGAAATATCACTAGAATAATTTCGATTAGAAACATTTCATTAGCAAATCACTAGAATCCAGAACAAAAGAAAACCCTCCTTTTTATAGTGGAATTGAACAATACAACTGCCCTGGAGCATTACAAAAATACTTTGGACTTTGCTTATCCACTGTAATCAATTCTATCTGAATGTGTAAAGGAATTCAACAAAATTTTAATTAATTTCTATTGTTAATTTCCTTGTCGACATTTGAATTACATACTTGGTTTAATTAAAATAACTTTTTTTTTAAATTGAAAGAAAACCTTAAGTGGAAATCTGCTGTTTTTTTAGATAATAATTAAAATTATTGTTTCTACTCACCCTCATTTATTTTAACATAAATATTTGGAATTATTTTACTTTTAAATTGCAATATTTGAATCTATCTACTAAACGAATATGAATTTTATTTTAAATTAAAAATATATTATGACTGTAATATATTTTTGTAAACAGATTCAAACAAAACAATTCTAACTAATGATTTATAATTTTATCATAAGTTTTGAAATACATATCATAGTGTGTGTGCAATTACGACTTATATAAACTACTTTTAAATAAATCTAAATTATGTGAACATATACATAATCCATAATATTTTATTTATTTGGGAATGAGTTATACTTATATATATATATATATATATATATAATATGAGCGTTGTACTCGTGGTTTAAAATTGGGTGGGATTTTCAGTATATAAGCGCATTGCAGACACACTACGATAGATTGGGGTTCAAACTAAGGTATGAGGGTAGGAAATAGGTGAGAAAAGGTGAAATGAAGATCTGCAAAGCAGACCCTACTGTTTCAATATATATATATATATATAGCTGAAATACACAGGTTTATATATACCTGTGTCTATATATGTAATAGACAGGGTATGAGCACAGACTTTCACATGACCCACCACCCTCCACACTATCTCATAACACTGATACACCTGAACACACATATGTCGAAAAAATAAATAATCACCAATACATGCATCCCATGCCAAACCAGCAATCACCTGTTGGTCCAGACCACCATCTCCACACATATATGCCATAAGTGCTCAGATATATATTAAGCTAGCAAATTGTCCCACTTTAATGGACAGGCTTCAATCTACTCTGCACTTCAACTCTTCAACTGTCCGTCCAATTGAAAATCTGATGGGTCTGACAATAATCTCGGCCACAGGGTGGGCTTTGAGCATTCCATCATCAGATTTTCAATTGGATTGACAGTTGGAGTGCAGAGTAGATTGAAGCCTGTCCATTAAAGTGGGAGGATTTGCTATCTCAATATATATCTGAGCACTTGTGGCATATATGTGTGGAGATGGTGGTCTGGACCAACTGGTGATTGCTGGTTTGGCATGGTATGCGTGTATTGGTGATTATTTATTTTTTCATCATATGTGTGTTATGAGATAGTGTGGAGGGTGGCTGGGTCATGTGAAAGTCTGTGCTCATACCCTGTATATTACATATATATATATATATATAATATTTAAACCGTAATGAAATATAAAATTATATTCAAGAGTGTGGGGATAAGTGACAATTAATAAACATTAGTATTTAATATTGATTAGCCAACTTTCACACATAGCATTTTTGTTTATAACTCAGGTAAAATTTAGTGTACCAAATCAGTACTAATTCATCTTAAGTGATATGTTACTGGTTACTTATATTATTTTTTATATTTAAAACTACCTTATACTTATTGTACACTTGATAAAAATATTTTGATTGCTGAAATTTAGAATGATTAGTAATAAGTACCACAACAAAATACATCTTATAAAAATTTAAAAAAAATTATCAAAGGTTAGAGTTTTTTTCTCATACCAATTATTTTGATTGTTGTTTTGTAAGTTAATATTAGTTCATCAACAACTCTAAATGAAATTTATACATATTTATACGTTTTGTTTTCTCTTTGTGATATTTATTTTATTCTCTTTTTTTTTACCATGCTTCCTTTAGAAGAATTGTCCTTCTACATTAATAATGATAGTGAATATATTTTTATATAAATTTTCCATAAATTAATTATGATTAAATGGTTACACTTACAGTGTTTTTTTAATCAAACATATGTTGAACATACAAATCTTTCATAAATTGAGAAGTAAGACATTGTAAAATGCTTATCAGATCAAAAATGTTCTTATTATACTTTTATATAAAGCAATGCAAATTACAATAAAACAACTATATCTAAATTTGGCACAAAGTTTATTTTAAAAATGATTTGTTTATGTAGGCTTAGGAAGATCAAGAAAAACTGCCCAAAACATAGCTTCTGTAGTATTTTTACTTTGACTGTTAAATTTACTATGGTGGTAACCTAGGTAATAATTGTGTTAATAAAATATAAACAATGCATATACATTTTTTAAATATTGATGTACTGAATTTGTTAATGTTATTTGATATCACTTTTAATAACATGACAATAGGAGTTTGATTATTCATTAAATAATTGTCTTGAATTAAGTTTGATAAAATAATTTTATGTAAACTTAACTGAGCATAAAATTGCATAGGATTCCACAAATGAAACATCTTGGATAGAATTGAATTCATTGTTTAGTATTATTTGATAATTTTTAATATTGCATGTTCCAGATCTACACATGAAGGACTACCAATATCAAAATTGTTACTTATGCATGTCTTATTTGTTCTTATACTTAGTATTTACTTCAGTAAGTTTCCCCCAAAAGTTTTTATTTTTTATTAGATGTCATTACTTTTATAACCTCAAATGTTTGCTTTTACTTAAGTTTTTTTGACAGAGTAATGGTATAGAGAGTTTTTTAAACCAATAGAAATTTCAAAATTATTTTAATATTCCAAACACAATCTAAAAGAATTTTTATTTTATAATATTGGATATGTCATTAAAAAGTATCCTTCAATGTTAAAATTACTCCAGCATAAAATAGTATTTAATACCAAACAGTTAATAAGAAATTTGATGTTTATTCTGTAGAGCTGTAATTAATTGAATTTTCATGAGCAATTTAAAATTAAAATTTCAAATTTGGATTTTTGAGCAGATCTTACTGATAATTTTTTTGTTTTTAAGAATTATTTTCTTAATACAGTTTTTGGTTTACTAAAAGTGTCTTTATAATTCAGCAAGTAACATTTTCTATATGTAATAAGATAAAAATGTAAAGTTTCTTAATTAATATTTGTATTTTAAAATAGATATTAACTAATTTATACATAAAACAGTCAAAACTCTCCATACGGTAGTGCCACTCAGTGCGAAACATAGTAATCAATGGATGCCAGAAGGCTTGTACATAAAATCTCTATTTAGTGTCTACTCATCCAATATCCCCAGACTAGTTTCTGGCCAGTGACCTTTGTCAGTGAGGAGATTTGGATCTGAAAGCACTGCACCTAGATCTTAGGATCTAATACAACCCTCCAACAGTCACCTTTTATCTCTACTTAACTATAAAACTATGAGAATAAAATTGAAACACAGTAATATTTTCAATCTAATCTTAATAGCTTATATAGTCATATGAGTCTGAACCCAGTTCAGAACCCATACACTTTGGTGTCTTTGGCTACTGAGCATAGATGGAAAATATTGTGTTTTCAGTTTTTTTCTCATAGTTTTGTAGTTAAGTAGAGATAAAAGATGGCTGCTGGAGGGTTGCAGTAGATCCTAAGTTCTAGGTGCAGTGCTCTCAGATCCAACGCTCCTCACTGACAAAGGGCACAAGCCAGAAACTAGTCTGGGGATATTGAATGAGTAAGCAATAGTTATGGATTTTATGCACAAGCCTGGCATCCATTGATTACTCTGGTTGGCACTGAGTGGCATTATTGTATGGAGAGTTTTGCTTGTTTTAATAACAGCATTGTGCTAGCATAATAAATAGTGATCATGAGATATTTAATGGTTTAACACCAATCCTTCCTAATAGGATAGTGGTAGCTATGGTTGTTAAAGAGTCAAAAACACAAAAAATGTATGGGTACTTAACTGGGTTCAGACCCATATGACTATATAAGCTATTAAGCTTAGATTGAAAATATTGTGTTTTCAATTTTATGTGTTTCAGAGCATACTTTATTGATTAAAAAACAATGATTACAGCAGTAAAATTGGGATTACACAGTAAGCATATGTCTGTTCCTGTGTCTAAACAGTTCTGCTGGGCATAAGCTTGTTCACCGATATGTAGGAGAAAAAAAGCTTTCTCTTGAGTTCTTTATGTTGTGTTTTTGTTACTCTTAAGGCATCGAATGTTGCCTGAATTCAGCTTGTCTAATTTTTATTTTATATACATTATGTTGATGGACCCCGTCATGTGTGTCCTGCTGGTTTTGGTGTTTTCAATTTTATTCTCATAGTTTTGTAGTTAAGTAGAGATAAAAGGTGGCTGCTGGAGGGTTGCATTAGATCCTAAGCTCTAGGTGCAGTGCTCTCAGATCCAAAGCTCCACACTGACAAAGGCCACAAACCAGAAACTAGTCTGGGGATATTGAATGAGTAGGCACTAGTTATGGATTTTATGCACAAGCCTGGCATCCATTGATTACTCTGGTTGGCACTGAGTGGCACTATTGTATGGAGAGTTTTGCCTGTTTTAATAACAGTAATGTGCTAGCATAAGAAATAGTGATCATGTGATGTTTAGTAATTTATAAATAGATCAGAATAATTATTTGATTATAAATGTAAAGCAAATAACTTATTTGTGAGCTCCTTAAATATGATTGAACCATTGGAATTATATGATATTGGCCTAAAAAATATATCAAAAAATTTAGTTAAATAGGAATTCAAGCTTTTGATGAATATATTTTATAATATGCCCATAATAAGATCTATTAGTTGTGCATACACAAGTAAAATACTGATGGTTATTTTTTGAAATGAACTATGTTGTGACGATTTTATAAGTCTACATTTGAAAATTTAAGCTTTTATTTAGTGTACAGATTTACACCACTATATTTATTACTTATTGCATTATAGTTGGTATTTGATCATATCTACAAGGCTCACTAGCTGTTTAATTCTATTTCTGAAATAAATGAACATAATGACTAGAGATTGTCATCATTTGTATGATACAGTTCAATAATGTAAAAAATCAAATTCATTTGACTTAAGGATTGGTTTTGGGAAATTATTCTTGTTAGCAGACTCATAAAAAGTTTATTTCTTATGCCATAATTTTTTGATGTTTGAAAACATTATTGGGTATATGGATGACAGGCTTTACATAGCTGATTAAAAAATAGCATGCATTAATGAGAAATAAAATGTCACCATATGAAAATCAGAGATAATCTTGATGAACTGTTTATTAAAATTAACAAATCATGAAAGCACATCAAAATTAATATGTAATACTTTAACAGTTAAAATTGCCTGCTTTTCTCTTATGTCAAATATTTTGAAAAGGACAAATACTTAAGGATAAATTTTACTTAAAAATGTGATAGAATAGGAGAAAAAAAATGAGATTGCTTATCTTTGAATATCATCATCTGATCATACTTGCTTACTGTTTCTACTAGTAATTTTGAATGGTATTCACAATTACAGTAAGATAATCATGAATAGGTATTTCAATGAGTAGCTAAAATATATCTATATTGGTAATTTTCTAAATTAAATTGAAATATGTCAATATCTTTATTGTTTTCTCAATTACAATATATTACATATTAGTAATGTACACACAAAGTAATAAGGTTTGGATTTTTACATAAAATTAAAATTAGCAAATAGTTCATACTTTGTGGCTAATTATGAATCAAAAAAATATATAAAATGTGCTAACACGCACAAGCACACAAAGCTAAAAACAAATAAAGCAAATATATATTATTTTAATATCTATTCATTAAATGGCTAAGCGCTTTCAAGGTTCAAGCCCTCATAATCATAGCCATATTACAAAATATAATAAATTGACTTGGAGTGATGCAAATTTATGCAAATGAAATAATTATGCATCCATTTCTTGGATATTTTGTAGCAAGAGTCTTTTCTATTGATGGCATTGCCATCTTTAGATATAAAGAAAGCTTCTTTTATCTTTCTTTTTAGATCATGCCGCTCTCTGCATACCACCACTGGATTTCCCGGTTGACAATCATGCCCAGCTGAAGCACAGTGCTGCGCAAAAACTGAACTATGAGCAGTGTCCAACAATGCTTTATTATAAGAATAAGTGTGTTGCAATAGCCCAGTGGAGAGAGAGGCCCTAGCCTCACCATAATATGATGATCTACAAAATTTTTCAGGGAAGGCAATATTATAGACCACTTGAGGTGTCAGTGAGAGTGGGAGGCAGTCTTTGGTATTATTAATTAATTTGTTAGAGTTAGGAGGTGTGTGAAAACATAACTGGTATTTATTATTGAAAATATTATAAAAACATTTATGCATACTAGGCAGGTAAGGGAGTAGGAGTCTTTGCTTGTCAATGTTAGGGACTTTATCATTTATTTAAGCAAAAAACTGTTTTATCCTCCTGTCAATTACATTCACATCAAAACCAACTTTTATTAGGTCGTCCCTATATGATGTGAGTAGCTTTTTTATCAGCCTCAAACTTACATAGGTGCATATTTCTAAACAAAAACGAGGTTAAGCCAGAGAGTTTGTGGTTAGTTGGTGAATTAGAAAGAGGGTGGGAGCATTTTTGTTTAGAAATATGCACCTATGTAAGTTTGAGGCTGATAAAAAAGCTAACCTCACATCATATAGGGATGACCTAATAAAAGTTGGTTTTGATGTGAATGTAATTGACAGGAGGATAAAACAGTTTTTTTCTAAAATAAATGATAAAGTCCCTAACATTGACAAGCAAAGACTCCTACTCCCTTACCTGCCTAGTATGCATAAATGTTTTTATAATATTTTCAATAATAAATACCAGTTATGTTTTCACACACCTCCTAACTCTAACAAATTAATTAATAATACCAAAGACTGCCTCCCACCCTCGCTGACACCTCAAGTGGTCTATAATATTGCCTGCCCTGAAAAATTTTGTAGATCATCATATTATGGTGAGACTAGGGCCTCTCTCTCCACTAGGCTATCGCAACACACTTATTCTTATAATAAAGCATTGTTGGACACTGCTCATAGTTCAGTTTTTGCACAGCACTGTGCTTCAGCTGGGCATGATTGTCAACCGGGAAATCCAGTGGTTGTATGCAGAGAGCGGCATGATCTAAAAAGAAAGATAAAAAAAGCTTTCTTTATATCTAGAGATGGCAATGCCATCAATAGAAAAGACTTTTGCTACAAAATATCCAAGAAATGGAATGCATAATTATTTCATTTGCATAAGTTTGCATCACTCCAAGTCAATTTATTATATTTTGTAATACGGCTATGATTATGAGGGCTTGAACCTTGAAAGCGCTTAGCCATTTAATGAATAGCTTTAAAATAATATATATTTGCTTTATATGTTTTTAGCTTTGTGTGCTTGTGCGTGTTAGCACATTTTATATATTTTTTGATAAATTAAAATTATTGATTTGGAGATTGGCAGACATGTATGTAATTATACAAATTTGGTTATTGCAATTTATATTTTATATAAATAAATGTATTTCTAATAGTGAGCTCATTAAAATTTGTGAAGAAGTTGTAAATTTGAAAACCTAGAATGTAATTTTATAAATGACAAGTAAGGATACATTATCTAGTTTTATCTATTAGTTATAATACTCTGTTGTCTAATTAAATCATCCTCCCTTCTGAGAAAAAACTTAACACACACACACACACACACATATATATATATATATTATATTGTTACTATTGTTACTGTGTTATGATTTAATGTCATCTTAAATATTTTTTAATTATATATAATTTTTTATTGTAAGTAAGCAAACTTATTTTTTAAAACAAAACAAATCCATCCACCTATCAACCTATCCACCTATCTATCTACATGTCTACTTGTCTGTCTGTCTATCTATCTACCCATCTATGTTTGTCTGTCTATCTATCTATCTATCTATCTATCTATCTATCTTCTATCTATCTATCTATCTATCTATCTATCTATCTATCTATCTATCTATCTATCTATCTATATATCTATCTGTTTGTCTATCTATATATATATATATATATATATCTACCTACCTATCTACCTACCTACCTACCTACCTAAATACCTATCTACCAAACCACTTGCCTTTCTATATACCCACTTACCTATCCACCCATCTACCTACCCACCCATTTACCTACTGACTCACCTTCCTACCTACCCACTCACCTACCTACCTACCTACCCACCCACTCACCTACATACCCACCCACCTACCTATATATTTACCTATCTACTTATCTCTCTGTCTGTCTATCTGTATGTCTGCCTGTCTGTTTGCCTGACTGACTGACTGATTGACTGATGGACTGACTCACAGACTGATTGATGAACTGATGTACTGACTGATGGGTGAACTGACTGACGGACTAAATGACTGACCTACTGACCAACTAATTAACTACATATCTAATTAACTATTTTCCTTATAAAGCTATAAATTTTGTTAAAACAAATTTGAAGAATGCACATAAAATAAAATAAAAAAATTCAAACGATATTGTATAAAGTATTGTGTAATAGTTAATGCATTAAATTGCTCAGAGATTAATTAAGAAGCTGAATATTTTTTAAGCAGAGATGGTTTTTCTTTAGGTTACCCATTTCTAAGCTGACACATAAAGCAATCCAAGAAGGTGATTTGATTTATGCCCTAGGCACTTTAATATGGAAGAGAATAATTAATATGACACTTCCGTAATCAAATTTTTTATGAAGTTCCAAGTAATAGACTACTTTATCCTTTATATAATTTGATTTATACAAAACTATTGACAAGATTTTTTTAAACCCATTTTCTTACCATTACTATTATATTATTTGTTGAATAACGCAAGCCAAGGTTTTGAATCTTTTGCATAAACAATTACACCCGGGTCTAGTTTTATGCAGATTTATTTAATGTGATTCATGTTTCTTCTTAATATCTTTGTATGCAGTTTTCTTTTATGCAATAAAAATTATTAGATCAGAAGTCAAGCTCCGATAGTGTGCTACTACTTTAAAAATTATAAATTTCATGCACTCACGTCATATTTAAAATAATAGCATATTATCGGAGTTTGATGTCCATCTAATAATTTCAATATTTTCAGCACTTTATAATAGTACTGTAATAGATTTTATGCAATAAAAAATTTCATAATTCACTTAAAATCAGGATTTCCCCATTTTATATACACATATTAAATTTTACAAGATTATAATGTAAATCTGTTCTTACGTTATAGATGCCTATACTATGCAAGTTGTTGTTTTTGCATTTTAGATCACATTCTATTTTTGCTTTAAAAAAAGAGTACATAATCAATTAATCATTTAGTGTCCACAAGTAATAAATTTTACAAGATTATAATGTAAATCTGTTCAAATGTTATGTATGTTGTTTTTGCATTTTAAATCATATTCTATTTTTGTTTTTTAAAAAAGAGTACATAGTCAATTAATCATTTAGTATACACAAGTTTTTTTTTAAAGGTGAGTAACAGTGGTGGCACAATTAAATTTGACAATTAAAATCTGATTTTTAATTGTAATTAACAATTTAAAAATTACGTAACGTGATCTGAAATTAATGTCATGTAAAACAATGAAATTTGATTTTTAAACAGAATTGAAAATTAAAGACAAAAATAAAAATTTAATTTTTAATGGTTAGTTTTAGTTAAATTGTGTCCAACAGTGGGGTGAGTCAGTGTCTTTTTATTATCATAAGTCTAAGTTCTTATTTTTATTTTAAACTTTTAGTTTACCCTAATGGAGAGGAAAAAAACACCCAAGAAAATGAATTTCTTTGGAAACAAAAATTTCAATTTTAGATCACTTAGTGAAATGGGACGGATCAACAGTGATTGGAAAACATTTTAGTTTGGGAGAATCCACTATAAGACGAATTTAAAAAAAAAGTTGTCACTAATTGTATTTCCTCTTGTGATGAATCTGATGTCTCAAATAGTGATAATGATTAAAATACCATATATGTATAAAAAATGTAAATTACACATAAAAATATATTGTTTTGAATAAAATTAAATACTGTAGTTAATAAAAAAAGTTTGTCTTGTATCAATTTTTTTTAAATTTGAAATTTTTTTTAGTCATATTTTATTTTTCAATTTTTTTTATGCGAATTTTAACATAATTTTACATTGTTGCTTTGCTTTTATGTGATTTTTGGAAAATTACAGTATGTATCCCCATTTTTCAAGGTAAGTTAAGTCTATTTTTGTGCGATTTCTTTTGTGTGCATTTTCTGAGGAACCTATCTACCGCATAAAATGAGACCCAGGTGTACTGCCTTTTTGTGTTAATATGCTGCACTGATAAAGAACAAGCACAGTAACTATATTATGGCAAGTAAATGTACAAAAATTAAAATTATTTACTTATCCATCTAATAATCAAAAAAAGTTGAAAATAATAATGTAAATAAAATTAGTAAACATAAAACATCCATAAAATCAAAACAAACAAAACCTGTCATTTATTCAGACTATTACTTGACATTTTAAGTATATCTTTAAAAGATTTTTGATATGTTAATATTTTTTTAAAAATAATCATTAGTTAATATTAATTATTGTAATGTAACAGAAACAAATCTAAGGATATAAGTTCAAAGCAAAAGACCAATGAGATAAATTTAAAATATCATTTACAAATTTATTATTCTCTCTGTATATGGAACCTATAATAAGTGTTTCAAATAAAAAAAAAGAAACATTATAATCTAGTAGTTTATGGCTTTTCAGATGATAAGAAATGAGAGTATCAGAAGTGACAGATTTGGAACCCTTACCAATGACCATTGTGCTCCAGAATCGGCCAGATTAACACTACATTCAGTCGTGAAAAAAAATATGAAAGGGAGTAAAAATCTCCTGAAGTAAACACATATAAAGTAAGATGCTTTACAATATTTTTAATTAATTATCATTTAAAACTGATTGTAATTAAAAAAACAAAAAGCAGTTTGAACTATGTATAAATCATTAAAGAACCCTTTACAAAAAATGTAAATTATATCTGATTACCTATAAGTGTATGATACTTCAAAATAATAAAAAAATGCACATTTATTTAATCATATATAGATATTTTCTTTGTTTTAAAGCTGCATATTTTATCTTCTTAATTCAGAGTTCCCAGAAATTTATTTCATTCTCTTACTTAAGATGAGCCACAAATATAATTACCAACAAATATTATATAGCTAATCTTGTTAACTCCCTACAGCTATCCAATCCATCTTATACAACAGATACACATGCCCCCATATATGTGAAAAATTTGTTTTAATAAATGTATTTCATGCTGAACCAGCACTCATCAGTTGGTCCAGATTATCATTTCTCACACATATATAACACAGTTCCCAGTTTATATTAAGATAGCAAATCTTCAAACTTTAATGGGCAAGCTTCAATCTTCTTCACTTTTCCAATTCTTCAGCCATCCACATCATTAAAAAATCCAAGGATGAAATGTTCAAAGCACTTATTGATGCCAACATTATTGTCATACCCATGTTGACCTTATTAATCTAATCTCTCACATGTAGAACCTTAATATGTCCATTTAATTATACAGAAGAGGAATGGGCAGAATACAGGCTAAATATGTAATATTTAAATACATGTACATTATTTACACTAAACTTAATGTAAGTATATAGACTTTCAAACTCTCTACAGCTATCCAGTTCATCTTATACAACTGATACACATGGCCAAATGCATATGATTAAATGGATATATTAAGGTCCTATGTGTGAAGGGTCAGACTGACTTAAGGTCAACAAGGATATAACAATAATATTGGCATCAACAAGGGCTTTGACTATTTATTACTTGAAGTTTTAATGATATGAATGGCTAAAGAGTTGGAGAGTGGAGAAGATTGAAGCTTGTCCATTAAAGTTTGATGATGTGCTATCTTAATATAAACTGAGCATGTGTGAGAGATGATCTGGACCAACAAATTGGTGCTGGTTCAGCATGAAATACACATATTGTAGATTATTTATCCTTTTCACATGTATGTGGTCATGTGTATTGGTTGTTTAAGATAGATCAGATAGCTGTAGGGAGTTTAAATGTCTGAGTTCATGTTTCTTATAATTATATTAAGTTTAGTAGATAATATACAAGTATTTAAATATAACATATTCAGCCTGTATAATTAAATGAACATATTAAGGTCCTACATGTGAAGGGATCAGATTGACTTAAGGTCAACATGGGTTTGACAATTATATTGGCATCATTAAGACTTTGAACATTTTATCCTCAAAATGTTCAATGATATGACTGGCTGAGGAGTTGGAGAGTGGAGAAGATGGAAGTTTGTCCATTAATGTTTGAAGATTTGCTATTTTAATTTAAACTGAGTACTGATTGTATATCTGTGTGAGAGATGGTGATGTGAACTAACTGATAAGTAATGGTTCAGCATGAAATACTTATATTGGAGATCCTTTATCTTTTTCATTTATACGTGGTCATGTGTATCAATTGTATAAGATAGATTGAATAGCTTTATGGAATTTGAAAGTATGAGTTCAAGTCCATTATAATTACACTAATCTCTCTAACTAATGGGCATTAATTCGGGGAAAATTGAAGTTTATGTACATATATATATATATATGTTCAGCTACTTAACTATTTATTCTTTTTATTTTCTATTTGAATATAAAACTGGAACAAAATATTGTTTTAATCTATATGTAAAAACAATGTCAATGTGAGTTTACTAGTCTATATATTTTAATATAAACCTGGATCTTACTGGTTATAATCTTTATTTATTACGATATTTACAGTCCCTCGGCAATGTATTATTATGTCTTATTAAAGTATGTGAGATTGATATTATATCTTTGTTAGTATAAATATTTATTTCTATGTCTGATATTTTTTAAAGCAGCAAGTCAATGCCCATTATTTGTAATCATAAAAAAAAAAAAAAAAAAACAGAGAGCAGCGGCCTTGCAAGCAGTCGCTTGCGGGTTCGCTTCCCGGCTAGATGATTTGACGTATGGAAAAAAATAACCAGATGCTTCACTTTTATTAAAATATTTTTTTGATGCTAGAGTTACTTAGCTTTAGTATACTAAATGTCATTTATATTTTTTAAATATTTTTTTTAAAATTAAATATAAATTATTTATATTAAGCATAATTGCCCACCTTGTTAATAGCTTTTTTTAAAAATTTACTAAAATTAATTTTCAGAATTATTTTCAAATTTACTGAATTTATTTAATCAATTCTAGAGCAGATTCATCAGGTGTTACCAAAAGAACAAAGTCATCACAAATTTAAAATTAGAACCGATAATTACATTTTTTTTTTCAGATTTAACTTCTCTTAATACAGATTTGTAAAAGCTTCTTCAATAATCACATTAAATAAAATTAAGAAAATTGCATTACCCTGATGCACTCTTTTTCTCTCATGAATTTTTCAATAGTATTCTATTTCAGTAAAATATCTATTTCACTATAAGAATTACTATATATATGTATGATTAATAACTTCTGTTATTATTTTTTAAACCTATATATTACTTACTATTCATTATAGGGTTATCGTCTTATTTTAATGTAATAAATTATCGTTATTATATCATGTAAATGTAGGCACTTTTTCAGATTCTGTATTATTATGATTCACTGCAATTTATTATTTTTAACTTTATCTTCTTTATGAAGTATTATATTATCTTTCTTATTGCATTGCAAATACATATTATATTAATGTCGTTTACTGTCTTTATTACCTTTACAATGCTTCCTCTAATTATAACCCACTATTGACGGTTTCGATTGCCCCAGCAATTTTCTTCAGAATTATAACAAACACAATACAAATACATGAATACAAATATGTATATATATAAAATTACATGTTCATGTGTATTTGTATTTTGTTTGTTATAATTGTGAAGAAGATTATTAGGGCAATCAAAATTGTCAATAGTTAGTTGAAATTATAAGAAACATTGTAAAAGTAATAAAGTAAATGATATAATATTATAGTTTTAACTTTATATGTTTTAAAATATTTATACTAAATCATCACCAGGAATTAGCGATGACTCCATTATCCTTATATGCATGTACATATTTGTGCATGATGTATTATATAAAAAGTCTTATTAGTATGGACAATATATCATTAGTTTGGTTACATATATATTTTCCAGAATGTTTTTTTTTCTTCTGTATTTATATATACATATATAAACATATACAATGAATATAATGAAACAACGAGAGAATATAAAATCTTATTATATTTTTTATAATTTAAAATAATTTTTTAATGATATTTATTAAATTATTGCTTTACTGATATTCATTATTTTATTTTATGCTACAATTTTTTTTTAAATATATTTAAAGAAGTAGGTTTTATTAAATTTATTTATTCCACAACATTTTATCAGAATTACTTTTTAAATGCTATTTATCTTTTACTGATGTTTTATTTATTTGTTTGAAGTATGATTGTGTTAAATAGATATTTTGATATACATATATTGAAATGAATAATGTATTTATTTCATTGTCAGTCATGTGGTCTTCCATATGGTGGTAAGCTGGTTTTCTGTTGTTATGAAAATAGTTAGTAAATATAACATTCAAAAATTTTAAAGAAAATTATATGCAATAAAATAAATAGTTGAAAATAAAATATTAGATGTAATAATAATAGGTAATGTTTAAATGTTAGAGTAAATTATTAAATATATTTTAAAATAATAACAAATATAATAAGTTTTTAAAAGTATTGAAATCTAAGAGAAACTAATAAATTATATAAATTATGTTAAAATTGTTGTTCTTATCAAAAATTAGAGGAATGTATTGCAAAACAACTCGATTAAATATACTAGTGTTAAAAGAAATAATAATTTAAATAATTAGATTAAAAGTAAATTACTAAAAAGATTACCTTGTTTTGAGGTATAAAATTCAAAATCAAGGGAAAATTTCAATCGACTAAAATAAAATGAAGTCATAAGAAATTGAAAATAAAAGATTATCAAAGATGTTAAAAACAAGATCAAAAATATTAAAAACAATAGGCCAAAAGTATATATAGTCATTTTTTTTTAAATTAAGAAGTCTGAATTTTTGCTTTGTTCAAATTGCTTTGAATCAGTAATAGAATGATCTAGTAGAAAAGAGGAAAAAGTGCCAACCACCTGATATTTAACCTGGACTTCTTGTGAATCTGACTAAGTAAATTAGAAACAGTCTATATTCGAAATTAAGAAAAAATATTTGTATCTCAAATTTTAAAGACAGGAGATTATTAAAGCATATTACAGTAACTTTTAAAGAAAAGGATGTTAATTATAAATGAAATCAATTACTGCATGCCATCGTGGTAGAAGTATTAGCTTGTAAAAAAATTTTCATAATTAATTATATAGAATTCTGTTTTCAAAACTTTGCTGTATAGGTTTTTTTGGCTGTTTTTGTAATATTTAACTATTTTAAGTTCTATTTTATGATCTCTTGATATATATTTAGTTCAAACAAAGTATATTTCATTATGCATAGAAAGTTTATATAACATATTATTTAAATAATTGATTAAAGGAGGAAGCAAATTTAAAGTTAGTATTGTTGCTAAACATTTATAAATACCCAAAGCAACTTAAAAAAAATTGGTATTTGAAAAAAAAAAAGGTATTTATGGATAATCTTGTAACCTGAAAGTTTACCAGGTTTTTTTTAATTATCACTTTTCAGGAGTCTCCAATATGGCTGGTAAGAAGTTTTCATATTTAATATTTCTGTTTATTTATTTTTTTAAATATTATTTTAAAAATACATATAATTACACCAAGCATGAGAATTGATTGTAATTAAAATAAATTTAATATAATTTAAAGTGCAATAAATAAAATAAAAAAATGTGGTGGAACAAAGTAACAAATGTGGGTTATTCATGTTGGCAGATGGAAATCTGTAATTGCCTATAACATTGCCACAAATGGTTGTTTTTCTGACACAAATTCAGTTAAATAGACATTCATTTGTTGTCATGCATTTTTTAATGCATGTTCTCCTATCAATGGAAGATCCCAAATTTTAATCATTTTGGCAAAATGTTCCAAAAATAAAAATAAAAACATGCTCATTGACAATCTTAGCTAAATATAAAAAAATGTGACATTATGTTTACAACTTGTTAATATTTCTATGTTATAATATAATAAAAAAAATAATTAATTAACGTTTATGAATAGAATTTATAAGAGATTAATGGATTTCTTAAATTTTTTTTAATTTAACAAGTAACACATGTTCCGTAAAATAATTTTGGGGAAAAAAAAACAAACAAATATTTCAGATGTTCTTGAAAAATGATAATTAAAAAAAACCCCGAGAATTATCTGCAAATACCAAAAATTCATTTGAACTTGTCTTTATTATATATATATATATATATGAACTTGTCTTTATTATATATATATATATATATATATATATATATATATATATATCTATATATATATAATATGATTTATTAAAATGTTGTCTTTTTGTAAAACAAACAAGAGTTATCTTTAATGGGAAATTATCAACAAATATGTAAATTGTATAAAATTATCATTTTATATACACAAAATAAGCACACATATAAAATATTTAAAGTCAATTGTCCATGTATTAAAATAAAGTTTGTAGTATAATTATTAGGGTTTTAAGCTAAAAGTTTATTTTGAAATTTAATCGAATTCATTCATACATAAATTAGCCTTTTCATTTCAGTGAATTAGATATTATGTATGTAAAATTAGTAATATAAATGCAATTGTTATATCATCGACTGTTTAAAATATACTATATTAAGGTGATAATTTAGTTATAATTTTGTCTTCTGTAAATTTTGGGATTGGATCCAAAGAGTTGCTTCAGTTAATTAAGGAGTGCTATTACTAAATTAGAGATCAAATTCAAAAGAGCCATCTCTGTAATTAAGTTGACTTATTATTAAATTAGTTTTGGATCTAAAGTGGCCATTCCCTAGAATTATCCTTGTAAGGAATGCGATTGATTAAAATAATATCATATTAGATATATGTGTATGACTATATTATGATGTTAATGATATAAATAAATGTTTTGTATTTGTGAAGATCGACCATACATAATATTATATCTAGGGTGATCTGAAGATCAGGAATTTACTCTACAGCAAATGTGCTCAATCATAAAATTATGCTAGTATTATAATATGTAATTGAAAGGCTAATATTTTAAAATTAATCAAAATAAACATTGATCACTTTACAAATAACTACTACCGTTTTCTACAATGAATATGAACTCAAAATTAAAATACAGGATTGAAATGACTTATTAAAGCATTATTATTATTAAATTATAATCAATTATAAAGAAAATTGTCATAAATTCTTTTGATATAGTCGATACTGTAAGTAGGTTTGGAAAAAAGAACATTATATCACGTCTGACAATTATGATACTTTACAAATTAAATATCTGTCTTAATTGTTTAAATAATATTTTTAACTTTCTCACGTGGAATATTATCTGCTCTGCATATTAATTCCAAGTCTATTTCATTGTGAATAGCTTATGTTCTATGCAATCTACAAAGGTATTGCATACATTGGTTATGTAGTGGTTATTATCATCACATATTAAAATAAATATTTTGAAATCACATTTAGAGTATATAAATAGTGAATATGTATTTATATATTTTCTGATGTTTAATGCCAGATGACATTCAAATTAATTAAATTAAATTAAATTAAAATAGATTTAAATTTATATAAGCTGTACATTCAATATAAATCTCATTTTATGCTTGATATCTCAGAGTTTATAGAAACAAATTATCTAATAAGTACTTAGATCCACATTGGATATAAACAAATCTTCATTAAGAAATAAACATAAGATAAAAACATTTCTTTTCATTATAAAATCCATGTGGATAAATTATAATAAGGCACATATGTAAATATATAAATACAATAATTTCATTCTATATATAAAAATAGAAATGATTTTGTTTTTCATATGCAATTAAAAATCATTATAAAACTCTTATTTGTAAAAAAGCCAGAAAATATAAAAACGACTATTTTATACTTGCTATATTAAAATATATAGAGCTAAGGACTTTAACAACTAATATTAACAAGAGTCAAATTTAAATCTATATCAGTTATAAACAAAACTTTATTGGATAGAGTGATGCATTTATAAATAATGACATTTGACTTATTGCTGCATTTATAAGGGTGTTAATTCTCATGAATCAAAATCCGTAATTGAAATAAAATTGACTTTGCCAAATTTAATTAAATTAATTGGACGTGGTCTTTAGATTGTAAAATATTTTCATCTAAATGCAATTTTTAAACAAATTTATGACTAAAATTAGTTTTAACACATTTAAAAAAGCAAACAATGATAAAAGCCACACATTTATTTTAAGGGGGGGGGGGGGCGACGACTTATTTTTTATGTTAGGAAGAAAAACATTTTTTTTTTGCCACTGATATATTATCCAGTAATCATAAAAGTAAATGTATTTTATATTTATTAAATAAAAAAATCTTTTAAATGATGGAAAACAATAAAAAACAAAAATACTTCTACAAACATTTCAGTTGGAAAATAAAATAATGGTGGTTTTGAGCATTTGGACTCTCATTTATTCTTTTAAATTTAGAGTTTTGTATTTTGTTGATAATTTCTGGCATCTATTAATAAAAAAAATATATAATATAATATATCATTTTTACCGATGATTTTGAAGAATTTAGTATATAATTACCATAGAAATATTAAAATACAAACCATTTAAATATGTGTAATACTTTGTCTCTGGAAAAACTAACTGGAAGAGTCTTGCTGAAATAAATCAGGATTTTTCCATGAAAAAGTTAAAATGAATAAAAATGATTCTACATTGAGCTTATTTGTTTGTTATCTATATTGAATAAACCTTCATTTCATTTGATATGGATTTAAATTTTACGTTACTATTATTCTTTAGATTTCTATATTCTATAAGTTCTGAGATAGTGGGTATAAAATGTCATTTTTATAGTGGTTGGCCTTTTAACTAATGCAGTTTATATATTGCTACTGACAATATACACTATTTTTTACATATATAATTTTAATTATTATATTTATATAATAAATATTTTCTTAATAATTTTTTTCATTGATAAGCGCTTTTGTTAAAATGTTGAATCATATTTCTTTATTTAAAATACTTTATAAATATTTTATATAAAATGATGAAAATATAAAAATTATATGTAAGAAGTCCCCCCTCCCCCCAAAAAAAAAATTTAATAATGATGAAAAATTTAAATAAGTTACAATTCATTAGATGATAATAAGATAGATCATTATTTATTAAAATTAAGAGTTGACTGGAAAAAATAAAAATGTTAATTAAGAAGATTTTGGCATGAATCAACAAATAGACATTAGAGAGGACATCAATAATTTTCTGTGTTACTTTAAAAATTGTATCTTGAATGAATATTCTCATAGCAGCATGGGATTTGAAAACTGCTTAACCAAAGAAATTTTGAGGTTTGGCCAAAGAAATTTTGAGGTTTGGCTGTGAACTAGGAGGCTATATTAGAGCCTGTATAAAGTCTCCAGGAAGAGGATTTATCCAAATTAAAATAAAGTCCAAATTTTAAACAAGAGATAGGACACTTGCCCCCCCCCCCCGTTATATTTGTGGCCACCTGAAGCTTAATCTCTTTTCGCACCAGATCTTTGAGCTGAATAAAAAGCTTCTTTATTCAGCCTCATTTATCAGCTGAATTGGGAATGACAAATGTTTTCCTTGGCTTCACAGATGAATGTTTTTTTATTAACTTAACGAAAGATTGAAAGGCCACTTTGTTTCAGGTTGTTTATCATGATGGCAGCACATTGAACGAGCTCTCCCTCTTAAGAAAATGCATATGGGAATGCTTGTCGGCATTTCTTCTTGGTTCAAAGATATCTTATACACTGCTTCTTCAAAGATTGGCTACTCTACATAGAATGACTTAACTTCACACATTCACCCATGCCTCTAGGTAAAATAATTTGTTTTGTTTTTTGATGCCTAAGTGTCTTGTTTTTGCACTGTTGTAATTTATCAGTATCATGAGTATTCAATAAAAAACTTATTTATTTTTGGGAAAAAAATTAAGAGTTGACTGATTAGATGTTGTAATGAAGTAGATTGGTAAAAGTGAAAAAGTTTAGAACAATATAAAGAGTGTTTCGGCACTTCTGACCAGTATATGTACTAGCGTTGATATTCTTCTTAAAGGATTATTAATAAATAGAAAATAATTCTAGAACAATTTTCAATATATATGTAATGAATTAAAATATGATAACACCAATTGGTCATAGAACATTCAATTGAAAAATGGAAGTTATTTAGGCAAGACATCAAAGAAATAAAGAAATTATAAAAAATATAAAAAAAATTAAAACAGAATGTCATCAAGAGCCAAATGTAGTATTATTGGATGCAGAATATGTGTGCAAGGCCTAATAATATATTCAGAAATGCAATAAAAAAGCTGCACACTGAATGGTTTTAAACTGGAAAGTGAAAGCTTTACAGTTAAAAAGTAGATTTAAATTAATGTATAGCATAAACAATATGCTGAGAAAAATCAAAGTTGCAGAAATAAATGAATGATTGAAAATAGAAATTATCCTTTATTATTGAGAGTAATGGATCTATTTGATAGACCAAAAATAATACAGAGGTGATCTATGTGAATAAAGTAACAAGCCTTCACCTATGCTCTAATGTAAAAATATATTATAAATAAAAATCATATAGTTATGAAATAATAAAGTTGTTAAAAAGCTTTTAAAAACTGATGCCAATCTCAAGAAATCATTGAAATATCAAATGATTTATTAAATAGAGAGATAAAAAAGAGTTTGAAACAAAGATTATATTATAAATATACATGTAATTAGGTCTCAACTTCTTTACAGGTCTTTCAAAGAGCATGATGGTGATGGAGTGTATTTAATAAGAGTAGTAAACTCCCCATAAAATAGTTCTACCAAGTGCAAGCTTTTGTAATCAGTGGCTGAAAAAAGCTTTGTGTATAAAATCCCTATCTAGTGCCTACTCATCCAACATCCCCAGACTAGTTTCTACCTTCTGGTTTTCATCAGTGAAGAGCCTTGTATTTGAGAACACTGCACACATGGTGTTTCAATGGATTGTATTTGTTAGTTAATAATACCTGTTGGATGCTACTTATATTAGTTATAATGCTTAGCATTTCTAAGATGGTAGTCAATTACCACACATCAATGAATTAAAAAAAATCTTAAACCATAATTATCACACACACTGTGCCCCATAATATAACTAGAAAGTGTTTAGAATTGATGAAAGTAACAAAACAAATCTTAAATAATAACAAAACAATCAATTTAATAAATATAAAACTTACCAAATCGGAATAAAAAATTGAGCATATTCATTTTATGAAGAAAATGAAATTACTTAATCTAATTATTGTTACGTCGAAATTAATACACACATGTTATACAAATATTAAATCACCCCATATGATTACGAAATTCAGCACTACCCTCTATGAAATAAATATATAAATATATTAGAAGGGGTGCTGAATTTCGTAACCTTGTGGGGCGATTTAATATTTGCATGTTTATTTTACTTTAGTGTTAAGCAGTGGGATTATTTACATGTAATATAAATATTACATGTTTAATAATGAAATAACTAACAACATAAATAATAATAATTATAAACAATTTGAAATATAATAAAATTTAGTATTCAAAGAAAAATATATTACAAACAAGATTAACAAATAGGAACGATCTCTTCTTCTAGAGAGGTTTTAGAGTTTGAATTATACTATTAATTCTCGAATTTGCCACAACGTTATCAGTAAGGAGACTTGAATCAAATAACATGGTACATAGAGCTTAGGTTTTAATACAACCCTCCAGAAGTCAATTTTTACTTATTTAGTTAACTATAAAACTGAGCTCAAGAAGAAAACACAATTACATTTTTAATCCAAGCTAATTCACTTGTTCAATCATGAAGGTCTGAACCTAGTTAAGCATCTATACATTTTGGTGTATTTAGTTTTTAAAAGCCACAGTCTCCATGATCCTATAGACAGGATTGGTATAAAACTACTAAAACATCACATGATCACTATTTTTATGCTCTTTACTGATGAAAGACACAAGCTAGAAATGGGGGATATTGGAAGAGTAGGATTCTCTTGGCAATCCAGATTTATACAGCCCTCCAAGTGTTACATCTGATCATTTAAAATCCTATTCGGGTAATTCTTATACTTCCAGCAGCATGATTCCTCAGAGATCTTGGGCTGCAGCAGTAACCATAGATTTACCGCATGAAGCTTTCAATGTTCTCTGTACACCATTAGACATGCTTGGAGTTGTGTACTTGAAAATATTAATTATAAGCATGAGACAGAAAAAGAGATGAATATTTCAGCAGTGGAACAATTGATTATTAAAGTAATAATATAAATATTGAATGAGAAATATATTGGATAAATATGATTTCAATAAGTATAGATTGTATGATGTTCATCAAAATCATATTTAAGAAAAACGCTTCTAAAGACTTTAATAGAGATATGGACAATTAGAAAAAGAGAGAAGCAAATTTGAAGGATTTTGAGATATGCAATTTATAAAATAGAAATATAAAAATGTTAAATGAATACAAAAAGAGTTTTTATTAAATTAATGGTAAGAAGAAATGTGACTTGTATTGGATATATAATAAAAGTCTAATAATCTAAAAATGATATGTTAGAAAGAATTATCAAAAATAATTTTGCTGATTTTATTTTCAAAAAAGTAATACATAGTTACTTTGGTAAAAAAAAAAAAATGCTTGAAAAATATGTGATGTGTAAGATTTCTTTTCACCGATAATTATTAATAATGATAAAATTATTGTACGTGAACAAAGGCTATGCTTTCATTTATTCATTCAAGAGTACATAATTTTTGTAGTAATTTTAATCTAGTATAAAGTAATATGATTAAAGTCAAAAATAAGTTGCAAATTTATAAAGGATAAATGTTTGGTTTTATTAGCCTCTATTATTAAGTGCTAAATTTTGACAACTATTAAGCACTAAAATTAATTGTTATCAGGCCACAATTCTCGTAAGAATATTATGGAATATTTGGTTTCACTAAAAAAAATAATCCTGGTTTGTGTTCTGCCTATCATTATATTATTGATGACTTGATTAAAACCTATAACATTTTCTGTTTGATAGAATAATTAATTTAATACTAAATTTACTATGCTATTTAGAAATTTTGTTGCAAATGTTCAATAACTGATAAAAAGATTTCAAACTGATTGGTGAATTAAAAATGGAATGGTGATACATACATTTCCTTAATATAGGTACACTATTGATTTGATGAAACACTAAAAATAATCTATACCATGAAAAAAAATCATAGTGACACATAATCTATGGATTACAACTTTTTATAGAATAAAAGTAAAATTTTGAATAGATGGATATGATATTTCGATCATCTTATGAATAATTCTACAAAAAAATGAAAAACTACTTTTATGATATAATCATGGTAATCATGGTACCTATATCTTTAGATTTATATATGATATCTATTTTTATAAAGACAGTTCTCTTTAATCTAGAGCCTTTTAATTAAATAATGTAGCTTAGTGAAGCTAAAACAATTGTCTCTAACCTAAAAAATTGAGAGACTGAAATTTATTATGAAAGATCTGAAAAAGATTTGAAAGATGTTGGTGATATGCTAGCTTTAAAACTACTGGAATATTTTTAAGAATATATAAAACACTTGAAATTATATCATGTGATCCTAATAATGTTTATATTGCTATAGTTAATAAAAGCAAAGGGAAAAGATACGTCTGCAGTAATTATTATGGAAATTCATTGTTATCTACTTCGCCAAAAATATTTTCAAAGATTTTGTTAAATAGATATCATTCATAAAAGAATTGTTACTATAAATTAAATGTTTTAGAAAATTTTAAAAAAAAACCCACTATGTATTTCTTTTTTTTTCATATGTCATAGCATCGGCAGGGAGACAAACCCGCAACAACAGTCTGCAACCAGCTGCTTGCTTGCAAGGCGGCTGCGCTGACCTCTCGGCTAACAACGCTTGATATGCATTTGTTTTTTAAAAATTGTAATAAAAGTGTTAGCAATAAAAGATAGAATTATATATTGCTTTAATTGTTTTAGACATGACATTTGATTCAGTTAATGTAACAGAGTTTTGGCAGTATTGAAAATTAGTTGTCCACAAGAGTTTATTAATATTAAACAAATTTTACATAATGGAACCTAGGGATGTAATATCACTACTGATACAAAGTCTGAAGTATTTGAAATAAAAACGAATGTTAATTAAATATTTATATTAACCCCAACAATAGTATTGATCATTTTATGACAGTGATATTTAGATTGTTTTATAGTCAGCTTCGAGCATATGAAATCAGGAAATCATTAAGATATAATGTAGGTTTGATGACAGAATTTTCAATTTGAATTGATTAAAAATAAAAACAAGAGCATATACTTTCTTGGCTTCTGGATGTAGCCTGGGATGTTTGTATTATATTTTCCAATTCTATAGAGTATATTTAATGATTTAATTACAATATGTAAAAAACATTAATTTAATAATTAATATTTAAAACCCAATTCTTTTATGAACTAATGATAGAATAGAATATTCAGCAAATTGTAAATCACTTAAAATGTGTTAATGATAAAATTCGAAGTGGAAACTTATTTAATAAGTAAGAAGTTAAAGTATTTTATCATAATGATATAATCATTATAACTAAATTAGTTATGTATAGAGCTGTTATTTTACCCGTTATAGAGCTGTTATTTTACCCGTTAATTTATTTAGATATAGAATTTTACACCAGATTCATTATTAGAAAAACATCATTAAGAAATCTACAGGAATTCTAACTAGGAAATGATTCACCAGTGATTTTATTACGTCTTTCAATTATTCACAATGACCATAGAGTTAGTATTTGCCCGCACTCATTTAGTTTTTTTTTTTCCATGTGTCATAGCATCGGCCGCGACGCGAACCCACAACCGTCTGCAACCAACTACTTGCTTGCATGGCGACTACGATACCTCTCGGCTAACAACGCAAGACGCAGCACATTTAGTTCAGTGGCTAATAAATTCAATTTATGAAGAAAGATAAGGGTTAGTCTGAATCTTTTGATGAGTCTCCAATTGCACCAAAAGAGATCCAATCAGACTGGATTAATTGTTTGATCTCGACAGAGACAGAGGCGTGCGGTAAGTGGACTAAGAGGCCGCATAGAGTCCCGGAATTATAAGGGGCCCTGAGAACTTAAAATGTCTTTTTATTATAGGAAAATTATGTTTATTTGTATACAATCAATCCTCCTATAACGCGAATATTTTTTGATTGGAATTTATCAATAGAAGAAAAAAGAATACATAAAAAAATTTAAGGATATTTAGAAAAATGACATTGGTGTTTATAATCTTGAAGATGAATTTCACCATTTTTTTAAATATTTTTAAAAGAAAATGAGGACACCATAAAAACCAGACCAGATATCTATCGAGCCGCCAAAGAAATATCTTGCACATATCCGAATGTTGAAATATTATAGGAAATTTTTTAACAATTCTCTTATCTAAAGCTCCAGAGAAAGATCGTTTTCTATTTTAAAGAGTACAAAAAATTATTTAAGGAGTACTATGAGAGAAGAAAGCTTAAATAATATGGCTATGGCCATTCTACATATAGAACAGAAAATTTTAAGCCGAATTGACACTGCAAAAATAACTGACGAATTTGCAAAAAATAAAGCAAGATGGAAATTCATGTAAAAATATGTTTGTTTAATAAATTCATTTAATGTGTTATGGTATGAAGTTTTTGATTACTTTTCTTTTTTATTAATACCTTAATGAGAGTTTTCTTATTTTTTTTTTCCAACTTGAGTTTGAGAGCCCCAAAATTTTTACCACTTTGGACTCCCACTTGGCTTGATTTGCCTCTGGATCTAGAAAAAAAAAAATTTGGCAACAGCATTAAAATTCAGTTTTTTACTCCATAATTTTTCTATCTTACTTGATCTTCAGAAGCAGGGATCTGGATTTGAAATGAAATTTAGGTGATGAAATTATATTTTGGTTAGTGATAAGTTCAATCTGTTTAATATCTTGTTATACAACTTTTATGAGTCAATTTTTTTTATCTTTAGTAAAGAAATATGTGAAAGAACAAGAAGCCACTGCAAAGAGGGAAATTTGAGCATACTAGTAATATTTCTTACTGTAATATCTAAGTGATATCAGAGATTTTGTGTGAGAATTTTTTTCTAAACAAGGGCACAGTATTCAACATTAGAATGTGCTAGTGCTAATACAACTGTTCATTGTAACCTCAATTACTGTCACATAGATTAATCCTAGACAATCTAATCCTAGCTAAATGAAAAAAAAATATGTTAGACTAAATGAAATATTACTCCTAAACAGCATAAGATATAATAGTGTTTCAGCATATTATTGCAAACGATTATATTTAGATTAGAGATGACTCACTGTTATTTAGGTAAAAATTTGAGGATATTATTTTTATTGAATTATGAATAAGTCTTTAGTCTTTGAAAAAGCTTCCCAATATTTTCATATCCAAATTGAGAGAATTTTCTATTTGAGCCAAGGATCTATTTCAAAAAATCGAAACAATATTATGAATTGTAAATGAATTTCATACATTTTGTTTTGGAAAGATCATTGATGATTATATTAAATAAAATAAATGAAAGAACTGAATCCTGCGAAAGAGTTCTCTGCAAAATTTTATATTTTATAGAATTACCATTTAATGTCATTTGAATTTTTCAGTTGGAGAGCATTTTGTCAAATATAATTAATGGTCTTTATGCACTTAAAAATTTTAGAAACTTTTAAAATAAGACCTTCATTCAACAGAATCAAAAATTGAGGTTAGATCAATAAAGGTAGCAGCAGTTTTTAATTTGTTTCAAAAAATGAGTTATTAACGATAAAACTTTTTCAGAGCTACTTTTTCCTGGCCTAAACTTATCTTGCTTATATAGATAGGTAAATGGCTTTCAACAATTGTCAAATTTTTTGTTAATACGATTCATTCAAAAAGTTTATAGGGAAGAACATAGCAATGATATTAGTTAATAATATTTTTAACTATTGCTAGGTTTATTTGGTCTAAAGATAACTATGGTTTTGCTTATATACTAAATTCTTGGAATCATTTCTGTATAAATAGTGTTATTCAATAGTTTTTCCAATTACAAGTTAGCTTTATGTTTCAAATTTTTAGAAACAAGTACATTATCTGGTTCTGGGACTTTACCTGGTTTTAGACAATTAAGGACATATTCAAATTCATGCATTTCAACATATTTTATTAGATTGATGTTAATGGAATATTGTAAAAGAAAAACTTTTTCTTCTACTCTAACGATGCTGTTTTCATTTTCGCAATCTTAGATTTATAATTCCAATATATAAAACTGACAACTTCATTACCAATAACAGTAGTAATCCTTTTAAGGTATTTTTTTTCATTTTCTAAGCTTTTGTAAAAGTGATGAAGCCTAACAAACAGATATCGCAAAGCTTTGCTTTTCCAACTTTGCTTTTCCACAGTCTCTCTCTACTTTTGTTTCTATCACTATTCAATGATTTTATTAGTTTGTCAGCAATATCTGATCATTGGTAGGCTAAAATTGGATATAAATATCATGGCTGGTTTAATCCAAAGTAGAATGAATTGTTTCAATATCCTTGAGAGATAGACTGTTTGACAGCTATTATCATGAGCTGGTTAAATCTGTCATAATAAAAGAAAATAAGTAAGTTTTTATTAGTATTCGTTTCAAGATATTGATTCCAGTAAGCCTTTCTTAAATTTCACCATGAAAAGAAAAGTTTCAACTATAAGTACATTGATTCCAAGAGTCGTTCATGCTGATTATGGAGGAATGATCCAATATCAGTAGTTTGCCGCATAATGATAAACCATTTTCTACCAAATAAAACACAATCACCAATTATTTCTGTTATACATTTTCTTGACAGGAATGTTTGTTTTTGTTTTGATTATATTCATTAAAGCATATTATTTAATTTAATCCACCCATTCTAAAAGTTGACACACTATTTAATCTTTTTTGTTTATTTTCTAAAGTCTATTATGACAACTGAAGTTTTTTATATATGCAAAAGATTATGCCAGAAAAAGTTTGCATTGGCAGATTCGTAAATATTATTGCAATCTCACTTGAACTGTTTTCAATGAAAAGTGTCTGTTTTAATCAGATTCAATTCCAGGAATTTATATATGTGCATTATTAGAAGAATGATAAGTGAAGGTATGCATTATTAGAATTATGAATCTCCTAAAGTACTCTTACATTAGGTTGCACTGAACAATTGTTTTCAGAAGATCTTCACTTTTTCTTGAGATACATCTTTGATGTTAAATCAAATAATTTTATTATGATTCATGGGTGGAAAAAAATCTCATTATGCAAAAGGTACACATGACATTTGAAGTGTCCCATAGTTAATAACACCATTTACTAGTATTGATATTATGAGAACCTAGGACTATTATCTCTGTAATCCTGATATGCCTATCACCCATAATACCACTGAAATTCTCATTAATAATTTTATTGTTTACTTATCTTATCTTCTGTTTTCAACTAGAATTTCTCAAGATGTAATCTAGTTTACAGGTGGAGACTATTTCTTATAAATAGGTTATCCTTGAAAAGGCTATAATCCATCCACCCTATTTTATACAATTTATTGTAAGAAAATAAAGAAAAATGCTGTCTAATGATGTAACATAAAGTAATTAAAAAAATCTTTTACTGATATCTTGTAGAATTATAAAAATACTATAGCAAGATTATAAGATTTAGAAATATATCTTCTTTATCTTGTTTGTAATATTATAAGTTTACTATTATAAAGCCATGACTTCACAACATTGGACAAATGGTATTATAAAGTAACTTTTGTTGCAGTTTGGATATGTGAAGGGTATGAATGATAACAGATTCTAAACATATTCCACGCTATAATTTAAGCAGGATTTAATGGAAGAAGCAGATCAATTTTTGATATAAAGAACCTTTTAAAATAGTCTAAAAGTACAGTAATGATTGATTTCATTGGAAAGATACAATTAATGATAAATTACAATGGAGAGCTACATTTTGGCAAATTACTAAAGTCTTTAAAATATAAAAAAATTGAAACAGAAAAGTTAAATATGTGAATAACACTATCAAAAAACAGCAACAACAAACTAATGAATCAGGGAGCTACATATGATTATATATCCCTAGCTGATTTGTTTGAAACTCATCTCTAATGTTTCGGTTGTGCAATGTACATATTTTTACAAACACGACAGTTTATTAACATTTTTTGTGTGTTTCTTTTTTATTGAGAGATGGAATGAAATAGCCGTACTCACTTGGCAAGAACTGAATATGTACACTAATTATTTAAATTATGTAATTTGAACTTACTTTTAATCTTCAGTAAAATATACATAGCATAATTACTTAGTATACAAAATAAATGCTTATTAAACAAACATTAACAATGTGGATCTAAATATTTTTTTAAATCCTTAGATTTTCTGCAGCAGTCTTAATGTGGGAATCGTTTATTTAGATAAACAAGTAGAGTTTAGCTATAGCATATATTGCGTGAGCTTATGAACTATTTATTTTGTTATAATAATGTTCATCTTTTAAAAAGTCTATATCCTAAAAATTTTACAGTATACAGAATAATAAATATATTTTCAAAATGAAGTATTAATTTCAGTACACTTATTAAAATATAAAGTTTTATTTGTATACTTAAAATTAGAAATAGTAATTCAAACTTTTTTGACATTTGATACCCACTGTGATAAATAAAAACAAACGAATGGCTTTATTAGTCAAGAGTTTTAAGCAGTTTCATTAAAATCGATCCATAAATCTTATCACTCCAGAGTCAACTTTCTAATACTGCGCTAAGTCACCCATGCTTTATTTATCTAATTTCATTAAAGTATACATGTTGACATCTTATAATTAAGTAATATATAATTTTTGCACTTTTATTATCCATTTATTTACATTTAAATTTAATTTTTGTTTTGTTAATGCTATTACTAAAAACAGAATATTTATTTTCTATGAAAAATATCAATCTTTATTTGTTTTAACGTATTTACTATTATATATTACATAGATGTTTTCATGTGAGTGAGTGGCATGTGTTGTTATTATTATTATAAGTTAAAAGTGCAAAATATTATTTCCCCTAGCGATTCTATTTATTATTTCAAAAGAATTAAGTAACATTATCTTGAACTGTTTATACTCTAATCTAAATTTAAGTAAGAGAAATAAAACGCATATTTCAGATAAAACTTATAATTGATAAATAACTCGTAAAACAAAGATTATATTTGAATTAAACAAAATATATAAATACTTGTTACTAGTTTTCTTTTTTTTTTTTTTGCTAAAACCAATTAAATTACATTAAACACATTCTCGGATAAATGTAAGAATTTATATATAAGAAAAAACTTTATTATAATCATGTAAGTAATGTATATATATATGTATGTAGACGTTATTTTATTAAAATTAGGTTGAATTATATGTTTGGAAAAGAAATGGATACAAAATATCAAGAATCCTATCACATAAAAAATTAGGTTACCAAAAATTATTTAAAAACATTCATTATAAATATTAATTTTTATTAGCATCATTTTATTATAATATTAGTAAATGTTATTGAGTGGATGTTTAGTTACGTTAAGTACGAAAAATGGTAATTCTTGAGTAGTTCGCAAGAATTAATAACTAAAGAAAAACAGAATCATTTATAAATATTATGAAATCAGGTAAGTTATGGCTTCATTACATAAGTCAAACATTTTCAAGCAAATTTAAAATCGCATAGCTCATCATTCATTCTTGGCAAATTTTCCATTAACTGAATTTTATAAGCTTACATTTTTTTAACTGTTGCTACGAAAATTTAATTTTTTTTTTTTTTTTGACTTGAGACGATGTGACAAGTTTTTAAAATTTTCAATGGGATTATGAAATCTGTAGATCTAATATTTTGTTAAAGATACTTACTTTTTTTTTTTTAAATGAAATAAATATAACTTTTATGTTAGATCAGAAGATTGCTATTAGTGTAATAGTACTTTTTTCAAAAAAATTTATAATAAATTAATTTGATTATTGAGCGAATCGTTTTTAAAAATGAACTTAAACTCATAGTCGTCTGTGCAAAAGTAATATATATAAAGTGTCAAAATAGAGAAAAAAAGCATTTAACATTATATATATAAAAGTGTTAGAATAAAGCAGTGTTGTCAAAAAGCAATCTGACATGCAAAAATGTAAAAAAACATCTATCTATCTATCTATCTATCTATCTATCTATCTATCTACCTACCTACCTACCTACCTGTCTATCTATCTATCTATCTATCTATCTATCTATCTATCTATCTACCTACCTACCTACCTACCTACCTACCTACCTACCTACCTAACTACCTACCTGTCTATCTATCTATCTATCTATCTATCTATCTATCTATCTATCTATCTATCTATCTATCTATCTATCTATCTATCTATCTATCTATCTATCTATCTATCTATCTATCTGTCTATCTGTCTGTCTGTCTGTCTATCTATCTATCTATCTATCTATCTATCTATCTACACTCCTACCTACCTATCTATCTATCTATCTATCTATCTATCTATCTATCTATCTATCTATCTATCTATCTATCTATCTATCTATCTATCTATCTGTCTGTCTGTCTGTCTGTCTATCTAACGATATCTACTCATCTATTTATGATGTGTCAATGATAATATATATTTTATGTTTTCTTTCTAAATTCAGATCCACATCTATCAAGTTTTTTTGTTGTTGTTTAGGTTAATCTTTAATTTTGATAAGTTCGTTTTTATTTTTATTCTCTCTCTTTTTTTATATTTAAATAAACTATCTTCATGCAATACAATTGTCAAAGAATTCTGTCTTGCTTAAGACTTCTACTTTTTCTAAATGTATTCACTGTACTGCACTTAGTATATTGTCACTAATACTTTTGTAAATATTTTAAAATTTTCATTTTGTAATTTTGCTAAATTTTATATATTTTTTTCAATATCTACATCTTTACAATAATTAATACCGATCTTAGCATTTTTCTGTTATATATTGAAATTACATTTATTTACTAAACTCATGATTTTATATAGTTTTCTTAATTTCTTTTTATTTATAATTTTTTTTTTATATGTTAAAATGCATTTCTACCAGCCTCGGTAAATATTACTTAATGAATATATAATAAAATAGGTAAGAACTCATTGTAAAAATATAGAAAAGTCATCTTTGTTTGTCATTAAAATTGTATCTATACTGCTCTACTTTAGTGTTGGAATTAACTTTCCTCTCTCAACATTTGTGTCTTCTAATTTCAATAACAACGACTTCTGTCGAATGTAACTTTAATTTTTTTATTCTCATAAAATTTCAACAGATTTTTTTTTTTCAAAATTGTAATTGATCTTTATCACTACATCTTTTTTTTTTTTTCAATCCAGTATTTTAAAATTTCTCTCTAATATGTTTTCGAAATTATGATTTATTTAAATTCCGAGCTTCCCGTTTGATTTTTGTAATTCCTAAACTAAGCTCTTAAACTATGAAGACAGTTGAAAATACAACAGAGTCTATCTGTTTAATCGAACTCAAACTTCAATATACTTTGCATATTCATCAATTGATATCCTGTCAAATTTCCAGATTTTTTTAAAGTCATTTTTTGTTCTAAAATTACAGTTCTTAAATAATACTCCTCAATCCCCCCCCCCCCCGTTTAAGCTTTCTGTTTTTTATCAATATTAATATAATAATTAAAATGAAAGAAATCTGAATTTAAGAAATATAACTAAAAGATTTATTGCCATTTAAAAATAAAACTCGCTTATAAAATCATATTTTACATTTTAAAGTATTTTCTTAAGAGTAAAAAAATAAAATTAATAACATATTATTAAATTTACTACTACTCTTTTTAAAATAAATAAAGAGTAGTAATTAATTTATAGAGAGCACAGAGAGTTTATATAAATAGTCTGAAGAGGCACTAGCCTGTATTCAATGCGCTTTAAAATTTGCAATGATCAAGCATATTTTGCCGATAGAGGGATCTTCCAAACCACGACATAAGATAGCGACTTTTATTTAAATAAATAAAATAAATAGACCAAAACAAATAAACCTATCATGTTCCATGTAGCCTTAATTTATGTTATTTATGTAATGAGTATGCTCTTTACAAATTATTAATTATATCTATTTATTGTTCAAATTTAAAACAGAAGACATTGGTGTTGTATAAATACAATTTACTCCTGTAAAGCAATAAGTAATGTGGGAAGCATATATATTTTGGTCTTGTAATAATAAAACATAAGACATTATTCATTAAACCAATCAGCTAATAGTTAAAAGAAGGTTGTTTGTTGTTGTTGTTGTTATATTTTAGCATTAAAAATAGCTAGATACCCATTTACAAAATAATAAATTTACATTTATTAAAACTGGCTATGGAGTAGTTACTTGAAAAAATTATTAAATAATAATTTTATATCTAAATAATTATAAATAAGAACATATACCATCATATAACAGTTTCTTTGATTGCTTTTGACATCTTTTTTTAAAATTTATTTAATAAAAGTAAAATCTCAAAAATTATTTTAAATGACATTAAACGATAATAGTGGGCACAAAAATACTTTCAACAACAAAATATTTTTCCTATATTTTATTGTATTCAGACTATGATAAAATACTTTGCATAAGATAATTAGATTTAATCTCTGAGTCTAAAACTGAAAATAAACATAACTTATTTTAAAAAGTTTAAATAAAGAGCTATTAAACTTTAATGTTAAGTACATTCATAATATAAACTTTGTTCTTAATTCATTAATAAATTATAAAATTTTATAACGAATACTCTACTCTCTCTATTCTTGAGTTTTAACAAACATTAGATAGTAGCATTAATCTATTCTTTAGGTTAATTTTATCTACTGATCATGATTAATAATATATAACGATACATCAATCTTACAATAGATAGTTTTGCATTAGAAGACTTGATTAAATTATTGTCCCTAATGAAGAAAATGAATGAATTTTGAAGTTATATGCGGACTTTTATCGATGTAAGTAGAAAAGATATAAAAAAGGTTAGCGTAATTAAATGCCTATTAATTTTAATTGTATTGCAATCTATAGTGTATTGTTTGTTCAAAGCTAATAATGTTCTTTACATAGAGCGGAGAGAAACAAGTCAGGTGTCTAATAATAATTTAATTATATTTTCCTTCTTATCAACTTCAGTTTGTATATATATATTGCTTAGAAATCTTAATAAAATAATTTTAGTAGTAAATAAACAAATTATGGAAAAAGTAAACTATTTTAAATATAATTTGAATTTAAATGCAATTAAATGTAATTTTATAGACAAGTGAGTACAATTAAATGCATAAATTCTTAATATGTATAAATTATTGTTTCAACTGTAGTGATAATGTTTTATGTGCAGACAAAATACTCACACACATGTATAATGCATAATTTTAAAATACATGAATAATACATAAAAATGAAAATATTTAAATTAACAAAAAATGTAGCATATATTTTAAAAATAACCCCCCCAAAAAACAGCTATTTATTAAATTTAAAAAATTGCATCTACGGTTTAGCAGAATTGTAGTGCAATTCATTCATAAGCTTAAAAAAAACTCTATGAGTTTTGGTGTTCAAATATTACATGACTTACTAAAAAACTAATCATCAAATAACATTTTAAAAATAATGTTTAAAAAAAAAATGAATTTGTTAATTTTAATAATTACCACAAAATATCAATAACAATAAATAAACTTTCTTCTTTTATTCTTTCGATTCAAACTTTCAAAATTTTTAAATTTTTATAATTATTTTTTAATGTAGTATATTAATATATATATATGAAAAACAAAAAAACAAGTTAAAAACTTGCTAACACTTGTATTTATGTCAACAGATGGCGTTCTACGAAAAACACCATCAAGAGTATGTTTACATAAACGTCAGAGCATGCATTCACTATCTCTAACTTTAATTCCACTTTCAGATCATGATTTCAAGCTATTTGCTATCATCAGTGAAAGACAGGAATTTTAGAAACTAGATCTAAACACAAACTCTGAGCATTTATGAAACAGTTTCTATTCAGCTTGCAAGCATGAATCTTTTAGACACGTAATGTCTTCAAACTCAGCATAGCAAGCCAGATAGCTATATGGGTCTGATCTCAGTTCAGCATCACCACATAGTAGAAGCCTCTGCAATATATGTCATTGCTAGAAAGATCTCAAAGGTACATTTATGAAAAACAAAAAACAAGTTAAAAACTTGCTAATGCTTGTATTTATGTCAAAAGATGGCGTTCTACCAAAAACACCATCAAGTGTATGTTTACATAAACGTCAGACCATGCATTCACTATTTCTAACTTTAATTCCACTTTCAGATCATGATTTCAAGCTATTTGCTATCATCAGTGAAAGACAGGAATTTTAGAAACTAGATCTAAACACAAACTCTGAGTGTTTATGAAACAGTTTCTATTCAGCTTGCAAGCGTGAATCTTTTAGACACATAATGTCTTCAAACTCAGCATAGCAAGCCAGATAGCTATATGGGTCTGATCTCAGTTCAGCATAACCACATAGTAGAAGCCTCTGCAATATATATCATTGCTAGAAAGACCTCAAAGGTACATTTATAAAAAACAAGTTAAAAACTTGCTAATGCTTGTATTTATGTCAACAGATGGCGTTCTACCAAAAACACCATCAAGCGTATGTTTACATAGATGACAGAGCATGCATTCACTCTCTCTAACTTTAATTCCACTTTCAGATCATGATTTCAAGCTATTTGCTATCATCAGTGAAAGACAGGAATTTTAGAAACTAGATCTAAAAACAAACTCTGAGCGTTTTTGAAACAGTTTGTAAACATACGCATGACGGTGTTTTAGGTAGAACGCCATCTGTTGACATAAATACAAGTGTTAGCAAGTTTTTAACTTGTTTTTTGTCTTTCATAAATGTACCTTTGAGGTCTTTCTAGCAATGATATATATTGCAGAGGCTTCTACTATGTGGTGATGCTGAACTGACATCAGACCCATATAGCTATCTGGCTTGCTATGCTGAGTTTGAAGACATTACATGTCTAAAAGATTCATGCTTGCAAGCTGAATAGAAACTGTTTCATAAATGCTCAGAGTTTGTGTTTAGATCTAATTTCTAAAGTCTTTCACTGATGATAGCAAATAGCTTGAAATCATGATCTGAAAGTGGAATTAAAGTTAGAGATAGTGAATGCATACTCTGATGTTTATGTAAATGTATGCTTGGTGGTGTTTTTGGTAGAACACCATCTGTTGATATATATATATATAGCTATATTTATTTTTTTTGACAGTTAATGCTTATATTTTTACTGTATAGCTATTTTTTTCAATATATAGAAAGTCATGAGACTGGTGTACTTCACCAAAAGCTGCACTTCTGTTAATAATCTTCATATTATATACTTTTCTTTTCTGAAATGAATACATAGTGTAGAAACACTTGTACCAACTTTTTCAAGTCAATTACAACTATTTAAGGAATAATAGTTGAAACATTCATTTCTGCAATTATATATATATATATATATATATATATATATCCAGCCATTATAATATATATATATATATATATATATATTATAATGGATGGAACGATTAACACTTCGAATATATCCATCAGATTCAACAATAAGCTGGTTCAATCACAAGGTATGACTAACTTACATAAAGTATTTATGTGATGATACACCTATCTATCGAGCCCCAAACATTGCTTGTGCTAGATATAATGGGTGGAACAATGACCACTTGCCGCAGAAGTTGATGATGCCAGATATAACGGATGGAATGATTACAACTAATCCCAAACATTGCAAACACCAGATGTAATGGATGGTCAACTAACTTGCAGACTGTACTATTATGCAGATGTAGCAATATGATGAGGGGATAAGTTAATATGCTCTAATTTATTACTCCTAATGAAACAATCTGCAAAAACCTACCAGGTTTAGAAGGGAAAAAAGTTGCATCCAACTATGTTCAGACTGTGGGTCATCTGATAAAGTGCTAATGAGAACCTGATGAAATGCTTAACCAATGATTGCATACCCTTTTATTGACTAACTCTATCCCTATTTAATAATATTAAATGCAATTTAGGTTAGTTCATCCACTTTCCCCCTTTTTAATTTTATTATGCCCTAATATTCAAACCCATAGAGAATATTGCTTTTAACTCTATTATCAGGTATGAACAAATATATACAGCAACTCCTGCACCTATGTATAGGTTACAACTAGCATTAATAATATTTGTTTTATTTTAAAGCTTTTATATAATAAGAAAAATAGATGTGTGTGCATGTATAATTATTTATAAACTGTGGAATGTCAGGACAACTCAATAAACCAGAGACCGGAATAATACAAACTCTCAAACATTTATTAACAATAATAAATATCAAGTATAACAACAATAGTAATGATAAAAAAAAATAAAAAAAATATAATAATCATCATATGTACATGTGTCACAAATGAACCTCTACCATCTTACTAATTAATTATCATCTAGATCCAACCCTTATACCCCATGGTAGAAATGCACATATATCACTCATTCTCTGCAAACCATAATTATATAGAAAAATCAACTTTAGTTATTTAATATAATTGAGATGCTGGCTAGCTAAATTATATATTTACAAATGTTAATCTATTTAACAATTTTCCCCAATTTATATATATGATAGAGACAGATCCCAGTTGATTAGTCAAACATACTGAAAAATATACATACACGGTTAATCACAAAATAAAACATATAATATGTATTCTGTATGTGTTGTAATTTAACCTATATATAAATTTAGAGAATCTTACCTCAATGTTTATGTGGATGACCTGATGTGAAGCAGGTGGTATTACCTAAATTTTATTTATAATGAAAATATAAAAAAAAAATATCAAAATAAATAATCCCCCCTTTTCTTCTTTACTAGTTCTGAAAAATGAGGCTTCAGCATCAGAGTGTGAAAATACAACAGAGAATAATAAATAAACAAAAATTTACAATATTGATTCTTTGATTAAAAATTGTAATTGGAACAAAGTTCTTAAAAATCATCATAATAGAAGTAGTAGTAGCTGATAGTTAGGCAAGTTGTTCTTCAAAGCAGTTTCACTTATTAAATCATTCTCCTTAGCAAGGATAGATAGGTACAATGGTGTCTCCTGTAGTTGTGTTTAATGGTCAACATCTTGATTCTCCTTTGATTCACCATAATTTATTCCAATCCTTGTTTACTTTGGACTGAAGGCATCTTCTTGTGTGTTTACAATAAAGTAGAAATATATATATATATATATATAATAAAGTAGAAATATATATATATATATATATATAATGCAGTTGGCAGGAAATACCACAACACACAATAGTATATTTTGCTCTAGCCCATTTTCATATTAAAGTACATCTTAATAATTATTTATAATCATATATTTTTATTGAATAATATTGAAGCGCTTACATATATATTAAGAAAATTATTTCATTTTTCTTTCTTCTCCAATTTTTAACAAATTTAATTCTCGTTGTTGTTTTTGAAAAGATTTAAAAAATTCAAATTTACTCCAACAACTTTTTAAACATGATTTAATTATTCAAGAATTAATCAGTTATTCTTACTTCTTTTCACTTTCTGTCCTTTGAATTTGATAAACTTTTAGTTACAGTATTCGACTTTTAAAATGTTTATAATTTAACTAAAACAAAAAGTAAAACTCCATTTTAGCGTTCTAAATTTTTAGGTTTAATTGCTGTCTTTTATTACAGTTGTTACAACAATAAGAAGTACAATTTGTAAACTGTCTTTTGTTTTTATACATTTCACACATGTAGATTTCCAGGAACACTGATATCTTTAAATGCCTATTGTTTAAATACATTTAGATTTATTATAAATAAAAAAAATAAAATAAATAATAAAATCAGTTTTATTTTTATACATATGTACCCACCTAATTAACTTCAAGTCATCTCAAATTCATTTACCTATTAATTAATATTCAATTTTAAATTTTAAATATATATATATACATTACAGTTTATTTAATCAAATAGTTTTATATATATATACAAAAGTACTTTCTAAAATATTGATCGTATTTTATTTTATAAATATAATAATTTATTGTGTATTATATGTATATAGGCAATAATAATAACAAATAATAATCTTCCCACTATTACTATAAATTCCAAATGGATTGGGTTCAATAAATATGCTTGATATTTTTAGGAATGTGTGCATTGTAAGCTATCCTTTACAACCCCCTCTCCTTACAGGGTTAGAATTTTAATATGTAATGAAAATTTTAACACTTACACAAGGTTTGCATTTGAAGTTAGGTTTTTTTTTTTTCAACAAATATAAGAAGGGTAGTGAAACCTTATTTTACTGTTTTCTACACTTAACTACACAAATTGCTTTCTATTCTTCTCTAGTCACACTCATGAAATACTTTTCAAAGTGGGGTTCAAACATAGGTCTTTTTTTAAAACTAATGATGGTTATGTTTTGAGCACACTAATAAAAATGTGTTTCTGTTTCAGATAGCACATATTTTTATTGTTATCTTTTATCCTGCTCCTATTGACTCTTATTGGATTTCCTTTGAGGACTAACAAAAGATTGGAGCAACCATCACTTAGTGTGGTTTAACTCTTTTAAATAAAGTAGCTCTAAAGTATTCTAACATTTGCTTTGGCATCCATTAGGGAATACTCTCATCATAATTTTTAACCTAACTTCATAATATCTATTTTTTTACTTATCAGCATTCATCTCTTATTTTTTTCTACACATTAGTTTAGTATGACAATTTTACAATAA